>JAWWES010000081.1:65728181-65749793 GCA_035583135.1 Lophotriccus pileatus | reverse complement strand
TGCTAAGAAAGTTCCTAAAAAAGTCAGGATCCAAAATTTTCCAAAGAGTAACTTTTACCCAGAGGCAGAACTCAGCTTGACATCCCATCCCAGGTGCTGGGGATCATCTCATGTTCCAGCCCCTCCACTACCACACGCCCTTCCACAGAGCTGCTGAGGAGGACAGGTAACAGCAGGGGTAGCAATACTTTCCACTAAGGTGAAATTACTGCCTGACAAAATCATTAAAACCTCAATAACCCTGGAATAACAGTTGGTCCAACTCTGTTGTGAAAACAGGGAAAGGCTGTGGGCACTGTAGGACAGTATAAAGAGTTCCACTGATTCTGGTCTGTGTATCTTGAATTTGACCCCTGGTTATTTAATTGAATTCAGCTATCCTTCTGAGCATAAGTGGGAATTTGGTGTCACCTAAAGAGGCCATGCTCCAAGATAATTCTAAAATCTTTGTGTTCTTAGCTGCTTTTATGTGTTTATAACTATCCTTCTGGAGCAGTCCTAAGAAGACTTTGGAAAAAGGAGCAGTAAGTCCCTGCTCTCATCTCAGGCCAAAAGCCAATGATTTATAGAAGCCTGATGAGAGCATATGGATGGGTGTGTGGGTGTCCACACATGCACACATGTAGAAAGGTGATAGTAGCCTGGGGGACTGGAATTTATGATCGTTCCAGAAGTATGTCAATGAATAAAATGTCCATAATAATATTAAGGGCTAGGCCAATATATACAGATTTATGAAGCCATTTAAGGAAAATCCAAATAGACAACAATTTATGAGGATGTGGGGAAATATATCATTAGAGTCAGGATGCACTGTATAAACTCATCAGCCCCTCAGAGATTTACAGCCATGTACTGGAAACTACTACTAAAAACAAGACTGAAGGCTGTATAAGCCCATCTAATAATACACCTGCTTTTCAGAGAAATCCCTGCCAGTGCAGCAGTGCTGGTGGAAACTCTGCAGCATTCATGACAAACTGGCTGCCCCAGGTGCAGAAGTCATGCTCAGCCAGGCTAAGCCTGCGCTGGGGAAAGATAAGAGGAGCACAAAATGTCCCCATCACCATGAAGGCAGTAGTCAGGAGAGACTAAGATCGGTGAAGGGGTCCATGGGCTCCTCAGGGCTCACTGGGGTTTCAAATAAACTGAAATTGTTCCCACTGGGGGGAACTATAAGCACAGCAACTACACTTCTCTTGTGGCTCTTTCATCTCAACCCCAGACCAATAAAATGAGTATCACCCAAGTGATGATGCTCACCTTTCCTCTTGTAAAAGCCAGGAAGTGGGTGGCAAGGAAGGAAATATGTGGTGATGGAACAGCTCTAAAACCATAGGTACTGCAGCAGGGCTGTAGTCCAGCACAAGAGCTGGAATAACATCCAATTACTCTTTATAAGTGGATATTTTTCCATGTGGATTTTTTGGCACATTTATTGTTTTCCATACTTTGGCAGGCAAGTATGGTCCTAATTTAATGAAGGATTATGTGCAAAACTGAATTATAATAATTCACATGTTAGCATTCCAGTCAATTGCACCAATGATGATGACTCTACACAAAACAGTCTGTTAAAGCAAGAACAACTTTAGTCATAAGGAACCATCACAGAAGAATATCTGTAAAAGTGACTTTCAAGAGATTGGGGTGAATTGTTTATATATTTACATACATACATATATATATATATTTGCTTATACAATTTAATCCATGAATTCTAACCTCTGTGTGAATGGTGTTTAAATGGACTGTGGATTAAAAAAGATTATTATTAAAGGTTGTTCTGTGAGTGTTTCAGACATAGTTTCACATGACGCAAGAAGCATTTGTCCCAGGTACCCTCGATTCATTATCAATTAGAAGAATTAAGCAGTCTGTATGTGCTTTGCTTGCTTCATTAATCATCTTTATAATGATGCAAAAGAAGCAAAAATAGGAGCAAAAAAAAGCAAGTGAAAAGTAAATTTTAGGGAATAACAGAAATAGAATAGTTCTGCGCACACACACAGGATCAGTTCATTACCATTGTCACATTTTTCAGGAGCAAAATTAGTATTTAATGGATAACAATTCTGTGATGGATTAACGTCAATGTTAGGAAATTTCCCAGGGCTAGGAACTAATCATTTCTGAATAGCTTTATACAGCACTGTTGTATAAACAGCCCCCACTGTAAGAAAAACCCTGCAAAAATGGATCCAACTAAATTCCCTGGGAACCAAGGCTGGCCATCCCCACAGAGTATCTTTGTACCCTATGAAAATAGAACCTTGAACCACTCACAATATTCTGCAGTGCTGGACAGACTGGTGCACATTTCCTGGGGTAACATCTTCATCCTTGGAGATATTGAAAACCTGTCGCTAGGGCAAGACGAAAGACGTGGGATCAAGCTGGACCTGCTTTGAGCAAGGGCTAGAGATGAGACCTCTGGAGGCCCCTCCAATGTAGGTTATTCTGTTCTACAGTTCTGCTGAACCATTTGAAATCTACTGCTCAGACACACAGAGAGCTCCTTGGAAAGGTCGTTTTACAACAACCTGGCAATATTTCTGTGTGTCCATCACTTTAATCTCTCAAACTCAGCACTTTCCTAGGAGGTATACTCCTTTCGGCACAAAAACCTTCTCTGAGCTCAAGCTGCCTCTACTGTACCACTGCTGTCTGAGCCACTCCCTAGGGGTAGCTTCTGCCTGACAATACCAAAGGGCAGGATTCACCTCCCCTGTTAAAGTCAGAGCCTAGTCTATGGGAGAGAGTCAATAGAGAAAGCAAAAAAAAAATCCAGAAGAGAGTTCATCCCATTTTAAGACAGCAGGGTTAAACTCCGCTTTGGAGGTGCCTGCCTCTCTACCCTGCTCACGGACAGCCTGGGCAAAAGCTTTTGGACTGGGCTGTGGTGTTCAGGCTGCTGGCAGTAGGAGAGGTGAAGGCTTGCTCTTCAGGAAGACAAACAAAAAAAAAGTGGCCATGTCTTTCCATGGCAAAAGGTTTGAGAGCACAGCTCTAAGACTTTCAGAACTCAGCGCTCTTTACTAAGTATGAGAAATCTCTTCTTCTCAACATTAAACATTGGACTTGCCACTAAAAGGAGAAGTAGCAAGAGTCAAGCACATAACCTCTAAATTTTACTTCTCCATTGTGGACTGTTTTTGTTTTGCTTTCTGTTGCTAGCCTATGAGAACAAATACACTGTTTTTTCACCACATGTTCACAGAGAGAAACATTTGTGGAGCACTGAGTGTTGACCAGTTCCTAGAAGAGAAGCCTGAACACCTCCCAGTTGAATCTTTGTGAGCTAAAGTCTTTGTAGCAAGAGGGCAGTGGTGCTCACAGAAGTGAACACTTAAAAAGCAGGGGAGGACAGTAGCATTGCACTGTATATACTGCATATACTATCCCGTATATGCAGCCCTTTCCCGAATCCAGTTGTCAGCTACCACACATGGACACTGGTCCCATTTCACAGGAAGGACAGTAACAGTGAAGAATAGGGAGGGGAATTCCACCACAGACTCGGGGCTGACCCAAAGGAATCATTCAGAGCTGAGTTTGTTGCAGAGTCTCCCCTGACACAGGTTGCATTTAACCCCTTTCCTACTGTGTCTTGGATGAGGGGACTTTCATCCATGCTTAGAGACTCACGGTACAAACAGTGGATGAATGTATTAGAAAAGAGAATCAAAAAAAATAAATTAATGTGTTCTCTTAAGTGGACTGTGCAGTGTCAAAAAAAGTGTTAATTTTCTTCTTCCAATATAGAATATCTGATTAAAACAAATGCAAACTGCACGAAGTGCAATAAAAAACAAATGTTCCATTTTCCACTTCTTCTTGATACAGCTGTTTGTTTTAAACATATAAAGAGTAAGGGAACAGTCTTGAATTTAATTAAATCCCCAAAGAACTAATGATATTTATGCATATTAAATTTTTTTAGGCACTTGTGGCTGTTCAGCCAATCATTCACCGGACTGTCATAACATGCCTCCCAACCCTAATTTAAATTAGAAAGAAGAGACCCATGAAAAAAAATGTGCAGACAGTAACATTTTCACTGCACATATGTTTAAGAGATAAACGCCCATCTAGCTTTAAAAAGCAACAAATCTAATAAATAGCCACATCATCATAATTCAACGATGGAAAAGAATCAACGTTACAAATTTCAGATCTGCTTCTCACAGGAAAGTAAATTAAAACATCAATTATAACCTACTTCAAAGAGTTTAAATGGAAAACGTTGATGTCTTAACACAGAAACTACCAGATCACTCTAGATGAAGCTGGGGGTTTCCCAGAGTTGTGTTGTAGGGACCAGCATTTGGTGGGGCCATCTTTGGAGCATAGCAGGAAGCCCCACTCTGTCACTTGTTTTTCCTCTTCTCTAGTGAGGTCATGCCCTTCTCTAGTCCTGTACCTTCAATGAGTCAACAGGTGCATTAGGATATGGGTATCTGATGAAGACCTCTCAGTGAACAGAAAAACCTTTCTTGCTCTGTCTTCAACAAGTGAAGAAAGTTTTTGATATCGTCCTGAGCAAGTCTCTCGGCACTGGTAAGGCCGCGTCTCAAATCCTATGTTCAGTTTTGGGCCCCTCACTACAAGAAAGACATTGAGTTGCTGAGGTGTGTCCAGAGAAGAGCAACGGAGCTTGTGAAGGGGTTGAAGCACAAGTCTGATGAGGAGTGGATGAGTGAGCTGGTGTTATTTAGCCTGGAGTAAAGGAGGCTCAGCGGGGACCTGAACTTATCACCCTCTACAACTACCCAAAAGGTGGCAGTCGCTTCTCCTAGGCAACAAGAAATAGGACAAGAGGAAATAGTCTCAAGTTGTACAAGGGGATGATATTGGGGAAAATATCTTCATTGAAAGGGTTGTCAGGCATTGCAATAGGCTCCCCAGGAAAGTGCTGGAATCACCACCCCTAGAAGAATTCAAAACACGTGTGGATGCGGAACTTGGGGACATATTTAGTGGTGAACTTGGTGGTGCTGGGTTAACGGTCAGACTGAATGATCTTAGAGCTCTTTTACAACCTTAATGATTCAAAGATTCTATGATTCTGGTCCAAAGCTGAAGTCTCTAAACCTTCTGTCTTGTTACCAAGTTGGTTGTAAATGCAGGCTGCAATGCTGCAAGATTCTTCCACCCTGTATAATTTCTTTTCTTTTTGTAATCAATATTTTGCTATCCCATTTCATATCTTTCCCACCTCAAACATCAGAATCCTCGCCCCTGCATCTCCTAAATACTAATAAAAGATGTGTCCTGTTCCACTTACCTTTCAGCACCGCTATACATCATTAACCAGATACAACTTTGAAAGATCAATAAAGTACAGCTTCTTACTAAACAGAAACTCCCAAATACTGCTTCTCCTTCTCCTACGTGAAATTCTGCTGACTTCTGCAAGAAAGGATTCAGACCCTGTTTGGAAAAAACACTTCCTTGCCTATGGTTGAGCCTGTTTTTATGGTTTATCAATCATAACAGGAAAAGACCCAGCCATTAAGTACTGCTGTGTTCCTGTTTACGACAGACTCTCCAACCTTCCTTTGCTGATAAGACACAGCCTTTGCCAGGCACTTACCCATTAAAAACTCCAGCCAGAATTGGTCTGTCTCTGGCCTGTAAGGTCGGTTGAAGTCAATCTGGATTTGGAAAGGCTGTCCCCGACGGACTATCAGCTTGGGGTTGTAGTACTTGTCAGTGTGGTGCTGCTGCTTGTTGATCTCATGGGGGTCCTTGAACATATAAATATCCACAACACGCAGGTAATCTGCAGAGACGTGTAAATGAACAGAGGAGGAACTATGTTAGAAAGTCAGTATTGGTATCAACATCATTAGAGACCATGTCCTCCTCACCTCTGGGGAAGGAACACCATGCAACAAGAGCATGCTGGATCTGTTTGGAGCTTACATCCTCCTGGCTGAGCAGAGTTGTGGACTGACACTTCTCTGTCCACCTGCCACTTTCACAGAGGCTACAAGTCTTCTAGTGCACAGCGAAAACTATCGCAGTAAGAACTGGTTGGTAGGTGTGGAAAGCTGAGTTTCCCCAAGGAGAGTTTGGCTCCATCTGTCCTTTGGAATCGCCTTTCTGCAAGTCTAGGCCTCGCTGTCACAAGTTTACCAGTGCAATCAGTAGGCCTGTGACAGTTGCGGCTTCTTGTCTCCCTTCTTGCAGCCCTCCATTTTTAAAACTCAAATTCACAGGGGTTTTGTGACACTTAAATACATTAATGTCTGCAAAATGCTACCAGTATTGAGTGCTGAGTAGCCTGAGAAGCAATTAATGATCTTGCATTCAGCCAAGAGCTTGTATTGCCTGTATTAAATAAGGTTTGGGTGTACTGTGTGTGTCTAGACTCAGCTTCTCAGTACACCTCCACTGCTATTAGTGTCTTTTTTATGAAAACTATATATACCATTATAGTATATAATTACAGCATAGAGTTACAGGCAAGCAGCAGTAGGTATCTGTAACATGCACGGGCAAAGCTTCATTCCCTTCAAATTAGGGCTGTCTAAAGGGTTATAGCCTAACACTGATAGGAGTAGTTTACTCAGCTAATGACCAGTGTGGGGTGGCACTGGGATAGCCGAAGGCACTTGCAGTCACCATAAGCTACATGACTGTATCATACCATGAATCTTCACAGTGGGAATCCTCTCACATAACAAGAAACCAGATGAAAATGAACTGGACATTGCTCTTTTGCCTACATGCTTGGGCCCATAATCATGAAACCTCTGCGAGGAGGAGGACCAATTACTACTCACCACCAGGAGAGAGACAGAAGAGTAAAGCTAGATTTGCAGCTCTCAGCTTGCCTTTCCAGGTGCTGACAGTTAGAAACCAGCTAATTTCTGCACTTTATACTGACAATGACAGAGCCAAACTCATGCCTGGCAAAAAGAGGTGCACATTTACAGCAGCTGGTGGAGCTGTGTATACTTTCGATGGTGGCTAATTTGGCCTGCTACTAAGTACATTGTGATCAGGAATGATGTGCTCAGTGAATGAGTCGGATATTCAAGTCACTGAGGACTGAATGCGGCGCCTTTCACAGAAGCTCAGACAACAGCTTTGCATGTTGCCTTTCTTTTAAGGCAGGGAGACACTGCAGAGCAGCCAGCTGAGGACAAATGGCAGAGCTCTGCAGGCAGCACCTTCCCTGGACACCAGCACTGTCCTTCTCCTGCCCCAGCCAAGACACCCAAGCCTGGGCTCTGGGCAGCAGCTAATGGGAGACAGGAGTAAGGGCAGTAAGAATAGATTCCATTCCTGCTGGCATTAGCACTGTCAGGTCTCTAGTCCTGTCCTTCAGGAAACAGAAGGAAAGGAATATGTCAAAACCATTTGCCTTCTGCTAACCCTAACCTGCTGAAAGGCTGGAATACCCTGTTCAATCACGAGTCAGGCTTAAAGTCCCATGGCAATGTCATTATTATTCTCTTGTAAATTCACGAGGCTTCTGGAGTAACTTCTGTAAAACCCCTCTGGCTTTAGCACTGGATGTAGTTACAGATATGCCTGAGTAAAACATTAAATGTATTTTGCTCAGAAATCATTCTCATTGCCCCCCATGAAGTAGGGCATGTCTTCGCCTCCCTCCCTGCAAAACTTACCAATGCTCACTCACAAAAATGCTGACAAAGCTCACAATTAAATTACATGAGGCAGGAATTTCCCAGGCAGCGATAAAGCAGGGACAGGGGAGAGTCTCTCCTCTTACATCTCCCAGTCCCTTCCAGGCTGAAAGCACTGCATGTAAAAGCTGTGTATCTTGGGGTTCTGTAAGGGGTGAAGCTATCAATAAAAATTTGGCTCAGCTTTTCCCTTCTTCCAAGGAGGCATAAAAATGGAGTTGAGGGTTTGTTGTGTTTTTATCTCATGTTCTGAAACAAAATGGCAATAGTAACCCTGCCCTTCCCTCTTATATTAACCCCTTTAAGGAACTGTCCCTTTAAGGAACTGCAAAGCTAAGCCATCCTGGGCTGTCAGTTCAGCATTTGCTTTATTTTATCTCAGGACTTTACAAGGTTTCTGTCAGAGCACAGCCATACACATCTGCAGAAAACACTTTTCATTTTCAACACAGTCTCGGTGTTAAAATATATGTTGAGCTTACCAGCTGAAGATAACCTGTGACTGAGCCTGTGCTAATTACAGTAAGGGAAATTACGGAGGACAAATCATGAGCAGGCTAATAGGACCTGCTAACACCATCCCCAGGGTGTGATCCAAAGGAAGGCTCCAGGCGATGCTCATCTGTTTGTGAGGGACAAGTGGCCATTGAGGCCTACTTTGAAGTCAGGTCCATTTGAGGATTTGCCTGTAGCCTGACCTACTGTTTAGTGCAAGCAGTTTTGCTGCACGAGAGGCAGAAATGTGATGCTTTCTTAAAGCTTTTGTAATGTTAAGTTTGCTTGGAAATAAATGAGCATAAGCTTGAGCTGTTTTTTCAAATAACAAGAATAGCCTTCAAACATCAAGTTTTCCTTGTAGGACCAGAGAGGAAGGGCTCTGAATTGGGGAAAAAAAAAAAAGAAAGAAAGAAAGAAAAAAAAAGGCATGAAGGAGGTGCTCATCATGCTGCTAACAGGGGAAGCACGACTGCCTGGCGAGTCACCGGACTTTGCAAAGGAGGGTGCGTGGGGTGCTTGCAGACCGTGGGGTCGCGGGGCTGTGTCCTCCCACCGAGCGCCCGCATAACACATTGCAGTGAGATGAGCAGGCTAGGACGAGCCAGGGGGAGGACACGGCACAAGCGTGTTCACAATGCGACTCAGGCTTCTTGCTGAAGAAGCACTCGGGGGCTGCGCATCTCCTCCCGCAAGCAAGCCGGCTCCGCCAGCAGGCAGCCCACTGACCGGGCTGGGGAGGCAGCCGTCCCCGGCAGCCTCCGTGCTCGCTCCGGCTGTGATTCAGCCGAGTAGAAGTGGGTGTCAGCAGAGAGCTAGGCAAGCACAGGGTTTTACCTCATCCTAGAGTAGTAGTTAAAATAGGTCAAATGAATCACACCCTAAAAATGCCTGCTTTCTCTCTGTTGGCTGTCAAGGGAAATGAGGGTGACTAGCTCAGCTGTAGACTCCTACACTGCACAGATCAAGGGCAGAATTCAGTTAAATTTAGGCATCTAAATGATGTGAGCCTGCTATGTAACCTCTTATTATGGCCAGTTGGTGCCTGGTTGCTGCAGCCAGTGTAGCTGGGAAGAGTACAGATCACCCTGGAACTGACATCCACCGAGTCTCTGGACTGCCTGTGCCCTCACCTCCGCTCGCTGGATGGCTCTGTGTTGACTACAATCCCTGAAGGTGACACAGGTGAAGACACAGACGTTTAGATGTTTATAGCAGGTGTCCAAAGGATAGAAAGCACCTCAGTTGTAATAAAAGAGATAAAAGCATTTACATGCTTTTTTCAGTGTGTTATGGCAATGAAATCTGGGAACCACTACAGAAAAATTTTGACAACCCAGAAGTGTAGAAGTGAGAAGGAGAAGGGGAAGGAGGTATCACAAGCAGTTCTCTCCAAGGATGTGCCCACAGCTCTAGAGCCCTGTTGCACTCTGCCACAGATACTCACTTTATCCCCCAAACACAACACTGACAGTGCTCTGGGCCAAGCTCCTGAATGTAAGACTGAGTTCCATTGGGCTGTAAACCTTTAATGTGGTCTGACAGGTGACATAAGCATCCTATCCCAAACAGTATGTCCAGGGACCACACTTATATCAGCTGGTATCACAGGCTTAGGTCACAGTTGACATGCACCAAAACAGGAATGCTCCTGTAGTCCCTTCCCTTCAGGTACCCCCTTGCATGGTGCTGCTACAAGCATTGGAGAGAACTGCACAGCAAAGCTGATTTGGCTGTACAACAGGAGCTTGCCTGTTATGCACAGATTTATTTTTCAGATACAACCAGTCCCACAGCCAGCTTTACCCAATGGCCACACAAACTCTCACTTTGGACAAGGGATGTTTTTCTCAACAGCAGCATCACCTTAAGACCATGTTGGGTTCCTGCCTCAACTCACTTGACCCGACATTACTAAGTTTCCATTGCATTTTTGAAAAGCAAGAGGCTGCCGCCCACCAGCACCATACTTCATTGAAAGCCTGATGTGAAACACATCAAAAAGCAAAAGGAATTTTTCTCCTGGTACTGGTGGGCTTTAGCTACAGGCTGCATTCCTTCTAAGGTATCCCACACTTACACTTCTCCAGCTTCTGTGAGCATATTTGGTTTGAAAAAATGTCTGGCCAGGACCTGTACTGCATTACATTTGATAATTTAAACACACAGACTTGCCCCAGAGCTATGGGATTGTTTGAATAGGTTCAAGCAAAATTTCTGCAGTCTTAACATGACCATTGGTTTCCTAAGGCATAGAAAAAAAAAAAAAGCTTTTTAAAGAAGTGTGTGTTTATTAAAAGGGGGATGAGGGGAGGAGGGAGAGGAATGTGTGGTTAAGGCACATGATTAGAATTACAGAAATAATGCTTTTCAACTTGTCACTTAAAATCTCTTTGCCTGCTTCCCAATTTGTAAAATGCAATAATTAATGCTTGTCCACATTTATTAAGCACTCTTTCAACCCTGGATCAGGAGTCCCCTCTGAGCATTGAGTATTATTATATCTGGCTACCCTGAGCTGCAACATTCAACAAGTTCTGCTGTTCATTTCAAATAGGCAAACAATTTAACATCCTTTCATTACTGATTCATTCAGGAGTTAATCTCACCTATTTTTTATTTCTGGTTTACTCCAAAGAGTTGGCACTTTAACTTGTCCATCCTCTACTATGATATTGTTTTGTTTCCCCCGCCAAAAAATTATAAAACATTTCACAGGAGAACAAATAAAATTATGGGTATTCCTTTTAGTTTTGCGTTCTTTTTTATGAGTGAGTAGAACATCTAGTGAAAGTTTTCCCTGCCAGACAACCTTTTTGCAGCAGTCTCATGGCCAGTTTAGAGTGATATAGATGAGAAGGGCCATTAAGAGGAGACATGCCTTCTGTCCCTTCACCCTAGTGCTGCCACCGCCATGCCTGAAGCTGGCAGGTCCTGAAGTGATTCTGTGATCAAACTGGGAAATCCCATTCTTGCCTTTTTTTAACCAATCCCACAATTCAAGCAGAAAACTGATTACTCAGCTTCTCCAATCCTCACGTTTCCTACCCATAACCTGTGGTAACGTTCTCATGCACATGGGTGTTTTTAGTAAGTTTTTCATGAGCATCAAGAAAAGCTTATCTGAGATGGAAACACATAAGGAAAAAAGTGGTTTGGATTTAGTTCACAGACCTGAGCTAAAGTGAGTATGGAAGATATAAAATAGACTTATGGCTTAATTGTACACTGTACCTTTAGGATTAAATCCTCTAGGTATCAACCCAAAAGGATCCAGCTCAGGGACCTCATTTTCTTCATCATTGGAGTTGTTTGGTGGGAGGGCTCTTCTCCCATTCAGAGGAGGTTTCTTCTCCTCTCTGGTGCTTGTTGTTTCAGACATCCTGTTTTAAAAATGTTGTAATACCATGAGAGAAAGAGTGCAAGGAAAAAGGCAATATGAACCAGCAGGGCACATGTGAGATGGGAGAAACCAAAAGCAGTGTGGGGTGCCAGTGAGCTACACATTTTTAGACTCACATAAATAAAATCTGAGAGGCAAGAAACATCGGTCTAATGATGGAGTACAACTCTCTAAGGACTGGAAGGCATTTCGTGTTTGTGAAAACACATGAATAAGAGAAGAAGGGCAGGCGGAAGAAGGAGAGGGGAGTCTAACACAGAAGAATTTACCTAGGAGAAGCAGGACACTAAAAACATTAGGAAGTTTCAAGTAAAAGAAATGGAAAATCATTCAGTCTCCCACCCTCCATAACAGCATTATTGAATCCAAACCAGCAAATTATATTTCCAGAAAGTGCATCACACACTACCTTTCCCTAATAAAAATGACATTATAAGTTGTACTGCAATCAAGCCAAATACTACATCCTACAACAGTCTGTGGATGATTAGCGGAGAATTGTATTTTTGTCCCTATGCACACAAACACCCAATATCTAAAGGGCTAACTCCTGTACCCAGAAAATCCACTTTTGAGAAAAACAGAGGTGGGTGAGGGGGAAGCGAGGAAGGGTAAAGGGAAAAAAGGGAAAAGAAAAAAGCACTTATCCAGTTATTTCTCTCCCACTAACGTCCTTAAGGGAAATCTTAGATGTAGGCTGATCAGAGACTTTTCTTTGAGCTACTCAAAACTGCTTTCACATCTATTTCAGTGTAAGGATGTAGCAATGAAAAAGCTATGCCACCCTTCTAAGAAAATATTAATGATTGAGAAGACAACTTCTTCCCCAAGCCCCTGAAAACAGCAATTTAAAACATAGCAATTATTTAATAGCAGTAAGCTCTTAAAGGAAGGGTTTTTTTTAGTTAGCAAGGATACCTTCTTTTCAGATAGTCTTTTTTTTTCTTCTGCCTTGCAGAATTTCTGCAGTGCAATAGAATCAGGGGAAAAGTTGGGGGCTTTTAAGTAACCTCTGTATATCCTCCTCCTTCCTGTTGCAATAGGACAGTGCTGAAAGGGTTGCCAAGCCCTCCCCACTCCACCTCCAAGGATCTGCCACCAGTGCTGGCATGTCTTTTCTTCCTCTCTCCCTCTCCCTGCCTGTCTTACCCCAGTTCTGCTCACCAGGAGCATTTCAGGGTGCTTGGGCTAAGGAAAAACTTGGGCACTGAAGTTTCAGTACTTTGTGAGACAAAGTAGGACTGCTCATGGCACAAGGGCATATGAAGGGGGAGACTGAAAGGGATTTTCTGAGGGACACAGTCCAAGAAACTGTGCTTACCATGTTGCCAGTCTTTAATGGTGTCTCTTCCTCAGGGTGCCTGTGATGCAACTTCAGGTGCTGGATTTCAGAGTACTCTCAGGCAGACACAGTGATGGTTCCCCTTGCAGAGGACTGTGGGACACATGGACACGGAGAGCTCGTTGGTGGCCCAGTGGAGAGCAGACTTCTCTAAAAATCCTGTGCAGTCCAGGACAGTGAAAGTATTTTGCACCAAACAGCTATGTTTGGGGCAAATTACCTTCAGTTCTTGCCCATGATAAAATGTGCATCACTTTAAAACCAGGGGCTGGGGCAGTTCCTGGTGGAAGCATTTTAGCTTCATGTCAACTTTCTTCAGTTCCATCAAGCCCTAGGGTAACTGGGGACTGTATGACATTTCCTCTGTGAGACAAAACTCTACAGGCCCGTGGAGCTACATGGAGAAATAAATAGTGTCAAGGGAACAATTCAGGCCTACTGTTCCGCCAGCCACTGTTGTTTGGCAGCAGAGGTAGAAACAACCTCCTAAGAGCATATATAGGCAGCGAAGAGGCCCTCTTACCTACATGGGAACCGTCAAGGTCACTTAAGTTGCCTTGGTTGCAGAGTAGATGAAGGAACAGGAGACACAGTGAAGACGACTCTACTCTCTTTCCGGCAGCTATGACTTCCAGCTTCATAGCATCAGTGAAGCCTCAAAACTCTGTTGGCTGAACACACCTGAAATCAAGCTGCACCAGCATGGCCGTAGCTGGGCGACAGAGCCTGCTAGGGCTGATTGCCAAGGTTCAGCACCAGGCTGCAGCAGTTTTGGGGCAGCCTGAGAGTCTGGACACAAGTGTTGCACTGCATTTTCTCATGGCCAAAGGGTAAGAGGTGACTGCTGAAGACTTGAGCATAGCACAAGCCTGGCTGAGGGAGTCTTCTTTCCCTGTCCTGCTCCCCCAGGAGCACCAGCACCCTGTGGGCACAGATCTGGTCCCATCACAGACATCCTGAGCTTCAGTTTCCATTGACTCACTTTTACACAGATGGGCCCTGCGGTAACCATCTGAAGGGCAAGTGGCACCCTGGCACCCAGGAACACAATGAGCTTTCTGGGGAGGAGGCTGGTTGCCCATTTTCTTTCTTTCTTTTTTTTTTTTTTTTTTCTCTTCCATCCACATTTCCATGTGGCGTGTTGTGCTTTGTGCCTCTCTCTCCCACTTCCAGCCAGCACTTCAGTTCCCAAAACTGCAGCTGCTGTGATGATGTTACGAAAACTGATATAAATATTGCCTCGGTGCCATGCCTGCTGGAGGCCTCCAACACAAATAAGAAACACCGTCTCCCAAGGAAGTCATGTGCTTCCCCAAGTGGCTGTGGTGCTGTCAGAGCCAGGAGGAAAACTTTCCGTCAGAGCAAGGACTGGAGCACGCGGATGCAGCAGAACAGATCCCACTACGCTGCAGAGCCAGCGGTTGCAGGTGTCTCTCCGCACCCAGGCACACCTCCCTGGGGCTTTTGGCAGAAGCGATGATCATGCAGAAACTGAGCAGGCCAAAATTTTTGGTGGCAGCGGCAGCAGGAGTGGGGCTTTGCATCCAGGGAGAATAATGTTCTGCAGGCCGTAATTTATTTATTTTGTGGGGAGTGATGTAAATTTATGCTTATGACAGCTCCAGATGGCAGGTATTTTCTCATTACCTTGGCTTCTTAGCGTTTGCTTCCCCTTGCCTATTAGACTGCACTGGCCTTAATTTAACTTCCGTGGTTCCAAACTACTGACGTCAGGTCTGATGCAGGAGGGGGTATGGAAAACACAAAATCCTGATTTTCCTGTAGGGCATTATATTTAATGAATGATGCACTGGGATGACCGGTGAAAGAGCACTCTCTCTTCCTGAAGCCGCTTCTGCACTGCACCCTGTGGAGAACTGTGAGCCCATACCCATTTCTCAGAGGCAGCCCTCAGATGCTCGTGGCCTTTGCCAAAGACTTTTGCAGTCATGGGCACACTTCCCACAGCAATAGACTTTGGATAATGGACAGCCCTTCCTCTCGATCCCCACAGAAAAGCCCTTAAATAGCTACAAAGCTTGCACTCTAAAGGGTTATCTAAAATGCACTTTCCTGTTGTTGCCAGAGCCAGTGTCACTCTGTTCCAAGTCCTCCCATGCCAGACAAGAGTTTGCGGGGAAACAAATTCCCACAAAATGCACAAGTCAGTAAAGCTTTACAGCCAGAGGAGAGGGTGTGCCAAGATCTGTCACAAGCAAACTGATCAACCAGGTGCTCACATAAATGGATTGCTGTGCTGTGCGCCAGAGCCTTAGATGGGAGGGATGTTTTGTCTACTGTAACTACACCAAGCACTCCTTGGAAACAGATGAGCATTGTAGAGCTCTGCAACAGGGTGGCTTCATTTCTTCCTCTGTTTCTAAAATATTACCCTCGTGCCACTTGCAGTCTAGATGGATGTTCAGATGCACTGGAACATTGTACTACAACATGTACACAGGAGTACCCGGGAGGACATCATTCCTTACTTTCCAGAAACCCTCTCAGCTCTGACTCTCTATACATAATAATACAACATTACCTCTCTCTTGTCTTCTCAGAGCTTCACTTGGGAACTTACACCCTTTCTTAGATGATCAAGTCTTGTCTTCCCCTTCCTCTGCATCAGTACTTGTTGCCCAAAAATTGATGTTCCTCTTCCTATGATGCCCTGCCTTACCAAGGCTGCAAGTAGAGTAGAGCAGATTCTTGAAGGAAAAAAAAAAAAAACAAACTAAAAAAAAATTGCTATTTTTAAACAGAAGCACATTTGAGAAATCTTCCTTTGGTGATTTTGTTTGCATATTTTGCTTTGGGTTTTTTTAAAAGAAACCCTGGTTAATATATCTGTCTATGTGTAACAGCAGCTCTGTTACAGGCTACCACATACAGAGGAATATATTTTGTGTTAATGATGAAAATTCAGGAGGTAAAGCTCTGCAATACAGTATGTGTACACGTCTGGATGTGTGAAAGAAGGGCAGAGGCAGAGAGAAATAAAATGGCAGCTCTTCAGATGGTAGAACATTTGGAGATGGGGATATAGGGCCAGTGTTCAAAAGATATTATTGCAAATCTTTCTCTTGCAGAAAGAAAAATACCGTATATGTATATATTCTTACACACATTCTGCTAGGAAAACACGGCTTAGGAAATTTTACTCTTCTCTGAAAATTGTTGTTCCAAACTGCAAGCTTAAATTCAAACTGTAGGTCTTTACAAGCATCTACATCTGTGCTGGCCATCTTAGGCTCCCTTTATCCTCCGCACAGACCTAGTCTAGGCAGTGATTCATCTCCTCCTACAGCAGACATGTAAATAGGTCAGATGAATCATGGCCTAAAAGTGCCTGCTCCCTGTATTGCCTGCAAAGGGAGCTTGGGGTGATGGGTTCTACCATATGTGTCTACACTGTTGATGTCTACAGTGAGGTGAGATAAATCCTAGGCTAGGTACAGAAACAGAAAAGCATTTATTTTTGTTTTGAGGCCTGATTTTCAAGTGCTAAATTAGCTTTTACTTTTATGGAAATACTGCTGCAAGTCATTATCAGTGATACACAGGATATAGCTCAATACAGTCTTTTTTCTCTCAGAATATGTGGCTGCCACTGTCAATTATGTAAAATATATTTCTTACAATAAGTGTCAGATGACAGTAAAGTACATACAATCTTGTGAGTTCAGGCTTGGGAAAACACATGCATCTTTTTATACTCGTCTGTGAAAGCATTCTGTTTCTTCAGACAGAAATATGACTGTATATGTAGTAACTGCAGCAAAATAAGAAAATAATCATAATGACTGTTATGAACATACAATCCAGGTTCCCACTCCTATTCTTACTCACATCTGAATCCAAAGAATTCTTCTGGTTGGGTACCAGGGGTTGTCCTAGTTTCTTACAGAAAGAGTAAGAGAGAAGCCAAGCAAGGGCAAAGAGGTCTGTCCTAAGAGGCAATATTCACAGGTTCCAGATAAATTTACTAGTTTATGTTTTGCTGGAGTTGAGACCTTAAAGGATAAAAGAACATCTCTCAAAAACGGGATTGGACAACTTTTCTGCTGGTCAGCCGACCCAGAAGCTGATAAGGACACAAAGGCTGTGAACCTCAGATATTTATTTCAACTCCCAAAGAAAAGGAGAAGACATCAAAGCAAAACCATAACTACCTAGAAACTTACAAAGGAATGGCCATTTTAGATTTGCCTGAATAAATTTCACCACAGGTATCACATGCTTGGGCCATGGAAATGTTCCCTTGTAAAGCAATTGCTTCAGTCTTCTTAAGCCCACATACCCAAATAAGCTCTTGCCCTGGACATCAACTCTACTTGATCCATCAGACAATGAGACTGAGAAGAGAGACTAACTAGAAGAGCAGGGGAAACAGAGGATTTGTATGATTCTTCTTCAGAGACTATTCATAGTTATCTACTCCCTTTTGAACAGCCACTGTATCTAGAGACAGGCAGAACAAACAATATATTCAGTCTGCTAAGACTTTGTCTATCATTCTTGATATATACTCACAGAGCTGCTTGAATTTTTTCCAATCCATCAGTCTCCTTACAGTGAAGGCTGATTCCACAATACTGAAACTTTTTCAAGAAAATGACAATTGATTATGGTAAAACAGTCAGTAAGAAGTTACCAGAACATGTTCAGCTCTGCTCTGGTCATTTTAGCTTTTAAGTTTAAAGCCAGGATGCAGTCCACAGGTACTGGGATGCCTATCGCAGGACAGGCTTTGGGGAGCTCAGGGAAGGGAACCTTAAGGTTTTTGTAATGTCACAGCTTGAGTTGAAGTAGCTGCAGTTCAGTCCTGCACCCAGACTGGCTTCTGCAGAGCTGCAGCCCTCAGATCCAGAGGAGCTCAGTTGTCATGTACAGCATTGGATGCAAATGAGGGTTCAGTGCCCAAATTACCATGGCTCCTGGACAGCGTGGAGTCATCTTGGACACATCCAAGCCAGAACTGGTAAGCAAGGGAAGACCCAAACCACCTACAAGTACATGCTCTACATTTCTGAAGCACTCACTACAAAGACCTGGTACAAGACATTGAGATGTCCCTACCTAAATCTGTTTGGACTGAGCAGGGCTTAGTAGGTCCAGCACTGCATCACGCGCAAATGAATATCCTCGTTTTACTGCTGGGCTGAAAAACAGTGTTCATGGAACACCGCACCTCAGCCAAGAAGCTAGACCAGACCACAGCTCTTTTCTGTATCCAGGGGGCGGTAATATACAACACAGAAAATCCCAGCATGCTTAGTTAACAGTTGGTTCTAATTAATTGAGTAACATATGTGGACATGCAATATTTCAATTTTAATGTCACAAAGCGTTTCAACATTACTGACACACAATGTTTCAAGCATTCTCAATAACAAGATTTTTGGAATTAAAAATTTCCTAAATTTCATTACAGGGTAAAACTTCCTGTTTCAGTTCAGAACAAAAATACATTTTAAAATGCCTGAATGTCTTGTAGAACAGCTTTTCTTCTTAATACAAACACAGATGTAGTGTGTAGGCCCATACACAACAAGATACTTAAGCACATCTTAACTTCAGTCGTTTAATTCCATCTTTAGGCATATGCCTAAACCCTGTAATGGGCTCAACTTAAAAAAATCAAAGCTGTACAATGTCTGTTTGTACAGAAACACTTAGGCTGACGTTGATGTTGCACTTCTGCAAGATGAAGTTGCAGTTTAACAAGTCTTCAGTGCAATTGTTTCTTGATTCATTTCAAAGATGATTGCCAAAGTGGGTTGTTGACCCATCTTTCAGTACCAATACTGACCTTATCTCTGTGCAAATGAGCTGAGTCATTGCCTATTTAAGGAAGTGTGCAATGTTTTGAGAAGTAGGTTCAAATGTGGATTGTAAAACATCACAACTGGTTGTTTTGTTAATGGTGGATGTTCCGGAGGGAGATGGGAAATTGAATGGATGCATCATGATCCAGGATGAAGTTCAATAGCAATTTAAAATTCATTTCATAATCACAGATGTATGCCAAATAAACCCATCCAACACAAGCCGTAGGCTTTGACTTTTGTGAAGTCTGCAAGTTCTTTCATTTGCTATTCCCACTATAACCTTTTTAGTGTGGCTCAAGAAAAAAAGAAGAAATTAATGCCTTCTAAATGCTCCATATACCTGTCTCTTTCTACAGTGTTGTGCTGCATCCACAAAATTACTGTCAGTGTGCACAGTGGAATACAAATACTTTTCTCCTTGGGCTTGTGGTGAGCTCATGGTTGGAATAAAGATAAAAGTCACATCAGCTGAGAGACAGTGTATCAGGAGGGCAACTTCAGCATGCACCCACAGCAAGGTCCCTGACTCCCCAGATGATATTAAAACCCTATTACACAAAGAATAGGCATGCACAGTATTTCTCTTACATGCCCAGAAGCTGTCTAAATCCTGTCAAAGATGTACAAAGTCCAAGTAATAACCACAGTCAACTGGGGCTCTCTCCATTTGGGGTTGATCCATTCTCTCGCACAATTCCACCTCTGTGTGCCCCTAACAGTTAAAACCTAGAAAGCCTCCAAGAAGCCATGCTAGGACAAAGCTCTGCAGGCAGGCATCTTCTCCTTGACCCCTTGATCTCTCCGTGGTCCATCTCTCTCTCAGCTGTAATCTTCACAAACTTTTACAGCTTTCATAGGAATGGTATGATCTTTCATTCTTTCCCTTTCAAGCCATTTTCTTCAACAGCCTTACACTGCTTTTGATTTCCATTCAAAATATCAGTGGTTGGTTGCTGGAGGAGCATTTACTGCTTCTCTAATAGATTGGAAACTCATCCGGAAAACAGCAGCGCACACAAAACAGGAATAGATCCATGTCTTATATTAAATGATAATTTTTTCAGAAAGGCCCTTGGAATTCTTAATGTTCAGACTTGTAAAAAAATTCTGTTTTTTTTTTAATTCATACAGATGTCATGACCCAACTAACTTGTTTGCCTGGGATTCCTCCTGATACTCTGTACTTCCTGTAACTAACATGGATAATTCCTTGGAGATGCAAATGAAACAGGCTATAAACAGCATGTTAGGAAATTATAAGAAAATTCATGGTAAAGTTAGGTTGAAAAAGTAGCCAATGGATTTTCAAGTAAGTGCATAAACCTACTTCAAAGGCACCCACTGGAATACACAGTTGGAAATGGGTTCGTTCCAAGTCCTGTCCCCTAAAATGGTCCATGTCATCATCTTGCAGTCTGATTTCCCACCTCTTCCTTACAAGTCAGACAGTTGGTCAGTGAGCAGAAAACAAGTCATATAACTAAGTAATGAGAATGAAGTAACCTGAACAATGGCCTTTGAATGACCAATAAGTTGAATTTGTTTGCATTATACCACAATACATTTTAACCAAGAACATGCATACATTAAAAGCAAAGCTGATTTGTGGACCTCTGAAGGAAAATGTTGGGGCAAGTACACAAATTGTAATAACCTACTTGTTTAACCTTTCCCATTGGTAGGGCCACTGGTTGACTAGCACTTCTGTACCTGCTGACAGTCAGTGTCCAAATGTTGAATCTGTAGCTCACTGACACTAGTGTTGCTAACATTTTCTGCTGCATTCAATGGCAAATACAATTTTTTGTCTGTTACTTGAAAAGCCAGTAGCACCTCTTTAAGAAATGTGGCTCAAAATAAAATATAAGACTTTTGGATATAAAAATTACAAACTCTAAAGAGGCCAGTGTTGCAAGTGTTATCTAATGAACATGACTTTAAAGTTGTGTTTATTCTCAGAAAAACTACAGCTTTTCACAAAGGGAATTGAAATATAGATGTAGATCTTCAGCAATAGTGCAAATTATGATCTAAACTCACTGTAGCCATATCTTTTAGAGTGAACTATCAAAACTCCTCATCTTCACAGCTTTGAAGGCTGAAAACATTACACCTTTTCAAAACTTTAACCATACCAAAAAAAGAAGTGGTATCTCACTGTAATAATGCTGTCTTAATTATGTACAATACTTAGCACTGGTTTTACACCAGATGAGTCATAGTAGAAGCTTGTACTTTGCTGTTTGACTAAATCCCACATCACTTAGAACTGTGTGAGCCTGCAGTGACTGCTTATCATCTTGTGCTCATCTCTTCTCTCAGACCATGTCTGCTGGATCCTGCAATAGGGTGAGCAGACAATGTGGTTGGAAATAAGGGCTCAGAGTCAGCAAGAGCATGCCAGAGAAATGTCTTGAAAGCTGCTCAGGTGTTTATTCTTTTCCAGTCATGCCTATTTTAATTAATTTGGATTATAAAAATCACAGATCTGGATTTCATTCCTTCCTTTTTAAAGGCAGTTTATCTCCTGAGTAAAAGATTTTTTACCATCTTGTGCTGTTTGTTGTAACAATTAAGACAATGCCAAACAGGCAACTGGAACATTTGCAGGTATTTACTGAATCCCTCTTCACTTGCCTTACACTATGTATTCTTTTACTACTAAAAATAATCCCACAGAAGCAGATACCTATCATTTTACAGATATTTTTTTACCGCTGGCTTCTGCAATCAGATAGCATGGTCTGCTGGGCATCTCTTCATTTGTATAGATTTCTTCTCCTTCCTGTGTTTTGGGGCTTGGTGAACTCAGTGAAATTGCCTGGTAAGCACAGGATCTTTCCCCAGGTCCTTCTACATGCTGATATTTTGGAAAATACT
>JAWWES010000081.1:65674640-65717339 GCA_035583135.1 Lophotriccus pileatus | reverse complement strand
AGTTCAGTTTTGATCTGATGAGATCAAAATGATGAGATCAAATCTGATGAGAGCAATGATGTTGCACTAATACACAGTCCTCACAGTCTTCCATAAGACCTTTGGTGTTGCTGGAGCATTGCCTTGTTTACAATAAGACAATAATCTCTCAGTTCATTTCCTAGGTACCAGATTATTCTTCTATCAGAAAATATTCTGTGATTTGTCAGGGCAAGGTTCTAATACAAGCTCATGCCCCTGTCTATTGGTTTTGTTCCAGTGTGATGTGTTAGGTTTTTCCTAGCATAACATTGGTCACACTACAAAATAACCTCACATATCCCATCCTGAAGGCTGCATTATTTTAAGGGTGGTTGAAGTCTGTAATGCCATTGTGTCTGTAATGCCATGCCTCCAAGGATCTGCTAATGGGTGGTAGTCTCTGCATTATTTTCCGAACTGTACACCACTTGAGAAAAAAAAAGACACTACACATGAAGTGTCATTGTTGTGAACTGGATTTATAACACTTAAAGAACTGAATGGACTGGCAATGTGACGTACTTAGATTCAGATGCTAACTTCTCATGAAATGAAGTACTTTCACTGAGTGCTGAAAACTGAATGTGGTTGTCGAAGAGCTCCTAATTGTATTCCAGTCTGACCAAATATAAACCCTTGTAAAACAAGGAGTTACTGGATTTGACAAAGATACAAAGAGAGCCGGAGTTATCCTAGAAGCTGCAACAGGTAATCTAATGGAGCGTTTCAGCCTCATATCTAATGAAGAATCCGGCCTATACTATAACAACAAGAGAATTCTAGGCTGCTATGGCAGAGCATAGTATGGTTCAGCTGCAAATAAAACTAACTGTTCTTAACAGTATCCTGCAAAGCTGCTAAGGACCTATACATGGGCAGCAGGATCAATATAAGCTACACTTGCATTTCACAGATGAAATCAGAGTCACTTCATACCGACAAAATAATAAAACAGCAACAGAACGAGACATTCTGGCACATGTGTACCTTTTCTAAAACCACACATAATGAAGCTTTAGTAATGCAGAACTCAACCTCCCATCTCAAAGTTTTATTGGGCATTTTCTCGCTGGATTTGGAAGAGCAGCTCTGAATGCAGTAAAAGACATTCATTTTTCACAGTGTTTCCCCACATAACTGACAAATTTATTATTGTTATAAAAAAGGACACTATTTTGAAATCCTCAGGGTGCTTGACTTGTAATAGTGCCAAACATCTTTCTCTTTTCATTGGCACTCAGGGATCACTATGGCCAAACCAACCTCATCTACTTTTCCCGCTCACATCAGTGCAGCTGATGTTGGATTACCAACCATCTCGGTTCTGGTCCAAGGTAATAGTTTAGGACCATAGCAGTCAGATATACTGAGAGTCTGTTTCCAAATTAGAGTGGAGAGTGCTAGGCACCCCCAGCATAGCTTCACACTGGGCTATTTCAATATGGTGTGAACTCAAAAAATCTTGTGGCTACCTCACCTCACCTCACAGAATGAGTAAGGTTGGAAGGGACCACAGTGAGTCACCTGGTCCAAAATTCCCCCTGGTAGAGAATTACAGACACTTCTCTCAGTTTGTAGAATGGTTGCAAAGGAACATATGTTCAGAAATTAAAATTATAAAAAAGCCTCTCAAGTGTTACCTAAACCTCTGGAATTCATGAATTCTTCAACAGATTTGCACATCTTCCACCTCCACAGAAAAAAAAATGAAGAGAATGGTAGCACAACATGGTTTAGGTAGTAAGGGTCTGAAGAGGTCACAGGCAAAAAAACCAAAAAAAAAGTACAGAAATTAACAGAGCATTAGGTACTCGGATAGCCAAATTTTGCTTCTCCCAGGGAAAACTACTGTCCTCCATTTATATCACAACCTTTGTGAAGAAAGCAGGAACTCAAAGTCCAGAGACCTCCTGCCTTTTACTGGGGCTGCTCAGCTCTTTGGTGCTCAGCCTAATGACCTGGACACCGCATAATTCTGAAATTGACTTTGGTATCTTGTCTCTCTCATTCATGAAGTCCCTTCGGGGGCCTCATGTAAGACATAAACATGGTTCCCCTCAGCTAGACATGCCTATATTTCCCTACTGGAAGAAGGCTTCTTCAGGAGGGCTGGACTCTTTTCATTCCATGACTTCCTCACTGCCATCTCTCATCCTATCCACCCTTCTGGTCAGCACAAGCCTCTGTCTCCTCTTTGCCCGCAACTCTTCTTGCTCTCAGAGACCCATCCTGGAGCTCATGAGGGTAGTGGTCGTTTATATAACCCTCTGCTAGCCCTTTGAGTAACTCTTGCACCAGTTGTATCCCTGTCCTCTAGGATAGACAGGCTTCAGCAGGCAATGGTGTCACAGCGAGTGCCATTAACCTAGTCACATCCACAGGTCACATTTTACATTACAGAGCCTGCAGTAAGGATTTGTCAGCTTTATTTCCACTTAGCTTCTTGTCACCCACCTTCATTGTATCACTCTTTTTTTTTCTGTCATATTCAGACCTAGCTCCAGTGAGCTAGGGTTGGATTCTTCTCCTCTCACCATAGCCAGCTAGGAGTTTGGCATAGCCTAAATCAAATCAGTCATTTATGCTTTCTCTGCAGTTAATGGAGAGATACAGCTCAAGAGGGCTGTTCATCCCACTGTACTCAGGTATGCCAGGGAGGGGGGAATGCAGTGCCTTATACAGAGCAGGAGATCAGGCAGCAAACTCAATATTCACGTGGCTACAGTTCAGCAGTGCCAACCTTAGAGCACAAATAATAAAGATCAGAAAGACAGAGACTAACTGACTGACTGAGAGCTTCACTCCCCTGGAAGCCCAGATGTCCTCTCCGTCCCCTTATCACTTTCAAGTTGAGGGGTGGGGATGGTGTTCTCTGGTATTGTCAAACTGTGAAGATCTTAAGGGCATATCCAACACGGGTCTGTGGGGCTGACATCAGTTCTTTGCAACACCATGCTAAGTGTTAGGTTATCATTTGGGTCAACAGCCACAAATGTTTCTTTCAAACTTCTTTTCAGACTCTGCATCAAGGTTAAGCCTAGTTTGCCAGGATCCACATTACCCTCCATTTAAGGAAAGGAAAACAAAGGAAACTGTTCCTTTGAAACTACTAACGATTGAAGCTTTTAATTCTTTTCCTGTTTGCCATTAATTTCTGCCCCCATGAGTCTCAGAGCTTGCTGCTTTATCTTCTAAGCCTTAGAAGCCTTGTTTTTCTCAAGGACACCTTGGATTTCTTTGTTCACCATGGCCTTCCAATTTTTTTTTTCAGAATCGGGAACTCATTACAGCACCAGCTGATTCTCCCTCCTTGCCTAGTGAACCTTAAGTATGGAAAGTAAATGATTTCTGTATGCAGGGAATCCTTCCTTGATAATTTTCCAAATAATAGAGAATGCCTACTATAAGAAAGAAATCTCTGTATATTCTTACAAAAACATAACATTAATAAAAAGAGATAAATCTAGACTGATCCTCAATTTCCCCACCCCAATCTTCAAAACAACTAAATAAAAATTATATAGTATCTTCAATTCAGTGAAAAGACTGTCTCCTTTGTAAATCAACAAATTCACCTTTTCTCAATCCAGCTTCTCCTTAGTAGTCTCACACAAACTTTCCTCCTCACCTGTATTCTTCTCTCTCTGTTTATTATCATTAGGAGTCCTATTCTTACCAGGCATGTAAATGGAAATCCTGAAGACTTTACTGGTGCCCACAACTACAGTCTCATTTTTCCTTCATGACCTTACTTCTGAATCCAACCTAAGCAATGCACAGTCAGTTCAGGGGCTGCATATCCTTACTGACATTGAGTCCTACTTATAAACACAAAATTATACAGGTTCTTCTTCTGGTTTCACAAGTCTGTGTAAATGGGTATCCCTTCAGTTTAGGACATATCCTGAAAATGGAGTCAAAAGTTATTTCAGGTCTCTTAATTCCCCTTGCCAATTTGTACAGGCAAACACTGTCCAAAATACTGCTCAAAATAATAATAACAACCCCCAAGCAAATCAATAAATGCCTTGCCTGCTAGGCAAACATATAAAAGAGTCTGACACCACCAAATATGTTTTCAGACTATTTATGCTTCCAGGGAAAGAGTAAGTACTGAAATAATGAACTAATGGCAGGCTGAGTTACTACATGTGGTTGTTACCCAAATCATGCAATCACTCAGAATGTGAACAAAAGAAAAGCACTCTGTGCACCTCACTGATGTGCTATGGAAGGTAACACCAAAACAAAGGGCAGAGCCTGGCCATGTGCATGAGAACGATGGGATCCCACTTGACCTGGAAGACCATGATCATTTCCCTATTTGTGTCTCAGTATTCTTTGAGGTGATGAGGCAGTGCAGGAAGGTTATAGCTTTCCTGAGAAGCTGGACTCAAGCCTGAGTTCACATAACTTATGAGAGCTAATACTCATAGTTCAAAAAAAGCTGCACAATGAACAAAGTCTGGACACCTCATTTTGCCCCCTCCTGAAGCTCTTCTTCCAAGTCACAACATCAATATTAAGTCAAAAGTTGTGAGACAAATTCACATCAGTTTCAAAGACCTGAAGACAGAAAAGTTGTGCAGGAGGTTGCCAACCCTGGAAAAGAGGCAGCCTATATGAAATTAAATTTAAAAAGGAGAGCATTATGTATTGATCTGATCTTTGCCAGAATGAAATATTAATCATAAGACCCTTCCCTCACACCAACCACAACCATTACAATGACAAAAACCCCAGGAAGATAATAAAGTCGTCTCACAAAAGAAGAAAGAAAATAACTCAGAGAGCTATTTGTCCCAAATAAGTTTTCTTAAAATATTTTGCCATAAATAAAAGCCTAAATAGAGCTTTTTTTTTTTGCACTTATTGTAGCTTTACTTCCTTATCTTCAGCAAATGTTTGTAAGTCAGAGAGGGAACTGTAACAGTAACAGTCACTTGCAGATTTTCAGGAACCTTTTAGTTGTGTATTGCAGAACCCTAGCTACTATGTGAAGGTGATGACCATCAGGTTAGCTGGTACCACCACACAATAAATCACAGAGCATTTTAGTAAATTAATAGGTACTGCATAGCCCCCTGTCCTCTGTCCAGTCATCTATCTCTCTGTGATTAACAGGATAACACATCACAATTCTACATGTAACTTGGAATAGAAGCAGGTTATAAATCAACCTGGTAAAGCTGCTTTTCTACTTGCTCAGGAAACATGACTTTTTCATAGTTTCTTCTCCTAGCCTGAAAGCATTGAAATAAGAACTCTTTGACAAAGAATATGGTGGGGAAAATCAGTTTTTCCAGGAGGCAGAAAGGACTTAGTCAAAGCCCTGGAAAGTCCTGAGGCTTACATTTAGTCTTATGAGGTTATGTAAATTTTTCTGTGATTCTATGATAACTTCTTAACTCTAAAAGTTAGAAATTCTAACTAAAGCACTTGTTTTTGTGGACAAATAAAAACAGTTCCAAGATATTTTCCAAATCTATCTAAACTAGTGCTCAATGACTTCTACTGAGTTATGTTTTGCAAAATCCACATCATTTATAAGCCATACTACTGGCAAAGCCACAGCCAAAATAATATGTATAATCCCTCACCAACCACTGCACCGTGCAGTCCCTAAGTGACCGAGCCCGTTTGCATGAGCATACACCCACAGGACAAAAATACTCCAGCATCAATACTCTTTCCAGACAGAGGAGAAACCACTTTTGGAAGGATGGGCAAGGACCATCAATACTGTTGCCAAGGTAAGAAAGATCTTTTAAATATACTTGATGAAAATGAAATATTATTCCAGCTGTTGCCATTTCAGTGTGATGTGGTCCAGTACTCCCAGAAGAGAAAAGTCCACATGTATTTATTCTGGATCTGATCATCATGCTACAAGGGTGGGAGCTGGGTCAAATATGTCTAACAAGCAACACACCCTCTCTGACTATCTCTGCACTGGGAATATAAATTGCTTTATATTTAAAAGAAGTTTAATAAATACGAACCTGCCTTTAACTCTTAAACTAGAAGTTAACTATTTGTCGGACAGATAGATCTTGCTCTACAGAACTTTGAAAAGCCTTACAGTAAGAGGGCATTTTCCTTACTGCCAAATTATTTAGGAGTTCTCTCTACCACTCCCTGGGTCCTTTGAGACAGGATGAAAACCCAAGTATGTCCAGGGTAGGCAGAGGTCAGCATCAGAGCTCAGGTTTTCTGCCTGGAAGGAGTTTCATAATTTTTTTCAGAGAAATGATGTTGCTTTACTAACATGGGACCACTAACAACATTTGGGTCATCAGTTATTAAGAGATTAATTTTGGTCTCTGAGTTGCATAGCTGCTTCTAGAGGAAAATTTTGGCTGGTGCTGTGACTATCTGACCACACGAAGTGCTGAGTGCCATCAAATACGATGGAAGGAATCAGGGCATAAGCTGTTTGTAAGATCAGGCTCTCCATAGTTGTGCATGTCTCAAATGAAATTTTCTAGGTAAATTCCATTAGAAACCTTCAGCTTTCTGCTTCTTTCTACTGCAAAGCTTATTGCTCAAGGGATTGACCAACCCAGTCAGCAGATGCACTCCAAACCTGTTTAGCCACAGCAGTAATCATTAAGAAGCAGCTGAATTTTCAGTAGAAATGTCTAATTTCCAAAATCTTTGGAAGAAGCTCCTGATATGTAGTTACAATGTTATATTTCCCTTCAGATGATCTAGTTTCAGCACTGTGAATTTTCTGCTTATGTCTTCAGATTCGGATTTCTCACAGATCACCTTTGTTAAAGCCAGGTAGCTAGCCTGCCAGAACTAGAATTGAGAGCAGGCTTCAGCAATGACACAGCTCAACTGAATCTTGACCTCAGGGCAACAAATTTTTCTTGTACAGCTAGACATTTGCAAAACAAGCGATTATACAAGAGTTCTCAGAAGTCAGAGGAGGTTAAAGGAAAAACACAGCAGTATCTTCCAGAAAGACATAAACCCTGTACCCTTGCTGGGATGCCAAACAAGAATTTTGACATCAGATAGTATCTTCTTGTGCAGATAGGCTAAAATCTTGCAATTTCTTCATCACCCATTAAGTGCTTTGTCCTTTAGGATTTGGGGGAAGGAAATTGTGGGTAGGTGTGAGTGTGCATATGTGATGAAAGTGAGGAAAAGACAGAGAGGATTATTTCCAAGAAAGTGAAAGACGTAATTTTTCTTAACTCACATAACATTTTCTCTTCCAATAGCTACATTTCTCTCTGCCTGTTTTTGTTATCAGAAGAGTACTGAAATATCAGCACTTTGGCATTGACATTCTCTTCAGAATGGAGAGGTGATGGTGAATGTACTGCCTATGATTTCAGTTCATCCCTTTGAATGCTTGTTATTTCAAGCTCCATTATCCATTTAGTTCTGAATATTTCTGCTCTCTCCATCTCCTCCTAGTATGATTTTATAAGTGTCTGCAAAATAAGTATCTTCAGCTGTGTCTGAGACATGTCAAGAAAGTGATGTGTAAAGTGCAGGAGGTTTGGTCAGGTTTTTGGGTATCTAAAAGTTGACTAAGAATAATAACAAAATTGGAAGTCAACTGCAAGTCACAAAGCAGCTTATACTCATGATTTAAATGTCTCTGTCATGGCATTCCATCACTCATGGGACGAAGAGTCCAACTCTATTCAGCTGCTGCTTTCCTACCTTTGAACAGCTGGGTCTCCCTCTCCATAATTTTTTTTATTTCTCACCAACGACTCCCTGCGTGAACTCTACAGTTTCCTATAAGAGTATTTCTCTCACCAGTTCCAAAGTTTTTCTGGGTTACTTTCCAGAGTCCTACATCAGTGGTGCCTAGCAAGCCCTAACAGCTGCCATTCAAGCAAGGGTACGTTTGAAGAGTGTATCCCTTCAATTACGCTATTTCAGAGCAGGCAGAAACAGTGCAGTATCATAGATCCCCCGCATGCAACGTGGTAGATTAACTGACCTGAACTACTCTTTTTCTGGGCTTCTAGGCAAACTCTGGCTCTGCTCATTTCAACACTCTTTTGAGCTGCAACTGCCTCAAAGGACACCTCGCTGGCAGCAAAGTTCTCTTCAGTTTACACCTGAAGTCTGGTTCTCTGTTTTCCATCATAGTCTAAGGGCCTTTGAATCACTCCTTCTCCACCAGAGGGTTGCAGACACACCTGTGATTTTCCAACCGCAGGATGTTCTGAACAGTGAAATTTCAAAAGACACATAGAAATAAGAAAGTGCTGATTCACAGGTACTCTACAGCAGAAAAAGTGGGAGTATTTCTTTAGCACACTACTGAAATGTCTCTCTTTTACCTCAGGATGAGTATGCAATTTGAAATACCCTGTTATGCATCTGTGTGTATGTCATAAATTTCTTTCTGATCTCCCAGGCTGTGGCTACCTGATTGCCACTCTGCTACAAGCCACAGATTTTTCCCAGATGTCATTAGTCTGTGGAAGATCCTTCTTCCGTCCCTGTGAGATCAAGTCCCAAACCAGGTTGTTTTGATAGACCTTCATCCTGAAAAGAAGTGCACTGGGGAAGTGGGTAAACAGTTTTCATTTTAAAGAGCCTAACTCAGAACATTCCATTACCATACATCTAATGTTATTGATATCTTGCTATAATTTAGAAGTAAATGTATACAGAATGAATAAAAACACTGTAAAAAAAAAAAAAGGGTATTTGGCACTGTCATATCTAGATACTTTAACTCCTGTTACTTGAAAAGCAAGCAATTTTTGTTTTTCTTTTGTAATTCAGAAAAATGTATTAGAAATAGTGCAATTCCCCACGGAATTGATATTTCAGTTCCTAAGAAATCTGGGGGTTAAGTTTTGGATTTCTGTTCTGCTTTGCTTTCTAATAAGATCAGGTATTATTTAGTATATTTAGTATAATAAGTAACTTTTTCTGAAATAAATAGTTAATACAACAAGAATAGAGCAATTTATAATGATTGTGAGGCCTTCTGAAGGAAACTGAATTTTATATATTAATCTCTAAGCGAAGATACCAAAAACCCAAAGATAAAATAAACCCATTTTTATCCCTTCAACTGTTCAATTTTCAAGAAATATGGCTGAATTAACACTACCCAGTTCTTCAGAATTAGTAAAAATAAGCTTTTGCAAAAATCTCATTATAAAAATATTTCCTTTCACATTTTCACAAGCAGAACTTGAATTAATAAAGTGAAATACTCCCTTTTAATAGCTCATATTTTAATAAGGATCCTTTCAAATGGTCATCATTCCTTCAAATTGAAAAAAAAATGGTTGAAGATTATTTTTTCATTTCTCATTTAAAAATATATATATATGTATGTATGTATGTATGTGTAAAGATGAGTGAGGGGAAAAAAAGCAAGAGAAAATGGGATTTAAAAGAGTTTTTCAAATTCTTTTTTCTTTTAAGAGTGAAGTAATTTTTAACTGATTCCCAATACAAATACCTGAAGATATAGAATGCAAAACTCTTAAAAATAACCTCTTCTGTTTTTTATTTAAAAAAGCTACAGTCCAGCAAAAAAGAGTATGAAATGTTTTCACTTCACCCTGTCAAACATTTTTTTAAATTCTTTGTAAGATTCCCTATGTAGGCCACTACTGAGAATGGCTCCTTAATGTAAGGTGGGCTATGCCAAGTGAAAGTTCTACCCAGTGTGCACACGAATTTTAAAGGCTATGGCACACACACTGGTCAGCTTCAACTGCAGCAGAAACGTAAGAGGGCTCTGACATGTGGCACATTAGAGCTGAGACTATGGATTGACATGAAGGAAAGCAGTGACATACTATATTAAGAAAAACATTTTAGGGTAATTCCTAGAATATGCCAAAAATAGAAGAGTATAAGTTAAGAAAACAGAGACACCAGGGAAGCTACCTGGTCAGAAGCCAGGTGGCACACAGCGTGACATGTCAAGAGGAGCGATGTGAGAAGGTAAGAAGAGTTTTTGCTTATGCTAGCACCAGAAACACCCAGTCCAACATGTAACTTGGCTGAGCAAAACCTTTAAGATAAGCGTTGCATCTGCAAACACACTGGCTTCTGAAAAAAGACCAAGGCGCTTTTTGATTTGCATGGTGTTACAGGTAATGGGAAGCCTGTTGTGGCTGCAGCTGTGCTTCGTGTTGCACAGTCACCACTCGAAACAGATGTGAAGAGTACAAAGGTGCCTTCCTTCAGGAGAGGCACAACACCACTAATAATACATTTATTCAGCCAGTAATGGGGTGCAACCCAAGGAGACTTGGCAAATGGTGCTTAAAAATTGACATTTTAGACTATTTCCCCAGAATTCCATAAAATGTAAGCTACCTTATTTCAACCAGCCACTTATTTTCTTTTAGCTTTTGGAGCCAAACAACTCTTCTGCCGGTCTGAAATTTTATGAAAACGACTGTTGGTCAGAAGAGGCCTGGGTGGCTTTTTTTTTTTTTTTAATTCCAGCAAACCATCACAGTCATTTTTCTCCAACTATGTAACACTGTAATATTAAGCAATGCAGTCTTGCACATTGTGATGGTTGAATTTTTTTGCCTCATCTTTGAAGCCTGTTATTTTCTTCATTAAAGGGCCAAGAGATGCAATTTCTTTAAAGACAAATGTTTTCCATTAACACAATATCACTTGGTCAGCCAGAGAGCTAGCCCTACAAATGGCCTTAGCTAGCACATTTGTATGAATAATCTGGAGTCTCTTACTAACAGATCACAATAATAAATTTATCCCGTTACTATTGTTCTAATGTGTATTTACAAGAGATATGAGAAAGAGACCTCCAATTTGACCCGTTACATAAACATATTTTCCTCACGTGGACCTCCAAGTAGGATTGTTGTTGTCATTATAGACAGTAGTGTTTGAAAGAGATGTTTGAAGAAGCACTTCAGTGGTCAGCATTGGGACTTCAGGCTGTTATGTTATTATCAGACTAATTGACTTAGTGGTGCTTTCTAACCTAGCTAAAACTTTCTGGAAAAATAATAAATACTCCATACAAGAAAAGGAAATTGAAATGGGATATGCTCAGACATTTCAGACTTAAAATTGAAAAACAGCAATAAATGTATTTTTAAATTTGTCTCCTCATAGAAAATAACTCTACTTTAAATCTGCTCCTCTCAAAATGATTTATAACCTTCATCTTCAATGATGTCAAGATCTTTGAAAAGATTTGAGACTTGAATAACAAACCAGCCACCATTGGATCATGGCTATTCCATGGGGCAATGCTGCATGATATTGTTTGAAGATACACTCAGACCTTTCATGGTTTCCGTTACTTAGACACACACTGCCATGGTAGAACAAAAATTTGAGAAAGACAGTAATGGTTGTTTTGCTTAAGAGGTGAGTAAATGCGATGATTGCGAAGGTATGCTGTGGAATGATTACAGGGCATTTGCTTCTAACTTCTTCCAAAAGCACTGCAATCCATCCTTGCATCTCTCATCCCCTGGAACTATAGCTTGCATTGCAGTTATGGACTCTTTACACAAGCAATTTGCATGAGAGATTAGCAAAAGGTTCTTCAGAAGAGAATAACTGTTAGGATATACCAAATTGGTCAATGAAAACTATTTCAGAGAAAAATGCCAGTTCTGAAATATCATCATCAAGATTGCTCACATGAGACTTTGTGACTTCTAGAGCAGAAGTTATATGCTGATTTTTAAAGAAGTCATCCAAGACACAAGAGAACAGCAGAACAGGAACTTTACCATGGGGCTCCTGCATGAGAGTACTTCAGTCTAACAAGCCATTCTTTATCTGAAGAGGATAAGGGATGTTGGTTTCTTCTTTGCCACCTTGAGAAGTATCACCATTGCAAGTGAACTGAAAAGTAGCACTGGAATGAAAAACAATTTTTCATCCAGCAATAACATATTTAAATATTTGATCAGTACATAATTACACATATGACTCAAAGACTGCCAATAAAAAAAGTTTCTTGTGAAAGGTTAAAGCAAAGACCTTGGGATATCTAGCAGAGGCCTCAGGTTTCAAGAAAGCTTCAGACTGAGGAAATTTATATTACTGACTCCTAGTAATTAGACACTTTGAGAATGAGACCTTGCTTTGTGAGTGAGGTGACCTGAAGAAGATCTGGATACAAAAGAAGTAAATCCTGATACACTGAAGGACAGAAACCCCTCTTGTATGACTTCTGTCGTTTAGGCTTCATTTTTGTAAGCTCTTCTTAAGTCTTTAAGTTGTTGGCTGAACTTCATTCTGACTTGTGAAAGACCAAGGGAGACAAACGAATGTGGTCAGAGGTTAGCAGGCCTGTAACGTAAAACTCCTTAATTAAAGAATCACCTCTTTCCATTCTGCTCATTTCCATCTTCTGTGACTCTTTTTTCTCCATGGTTTACTTGCCTTAAAGACTTGATGCACTTTCTGAGTTCCCTACCAGCTACATTTTCCTCTTCTCTTTTCTGTAGTGTATTTACCTCAGCTAATACTGCCAAAACAGACACCAAGGGAGAGAGCACTATGGAGAAGCGAGTCATGAAACTGAGTCAAAACAGCAGGTGCTAAGGTCATCCTCCTCCAGTAGATATGATTAGCCAGAAATTGCCCCAAATAAAGGCATTTCCTGTTCCTGCATCAACTTTTTGAAGATATTATCAAAAGAAGTTGTAATTCAGCCCTGACAGTATTGACTCCACTAACTAGGAATCCTCACATCATTACTGTGTTAGTTATGTGCTCCATTATGACAGTTACAAAATAATTTGCCACTGTATTTCAGCATCATGCCATTTTGGGAAAGGAGGCTGGATAACCGAAATCAGAATTTGAACAGGACCTGAGGCTTACCATAACAGAGAGAATTAGAAGATGCTATAAATTTCATAAAGGAAAATGTCTCTCTTCATACATCTATCATATCAATATACCTCAGCAAAAGCCACAGCTTCACATTCAGACTCAAACCACATGTTTATTTAGAGTTACTGGCAGTCCTTTCTTAAAATTCACCCCTTTTCTCACAAAAATAAAGTGTTTCTGAGATACTGCAATAGTCTAACTGCTGAAAACCCCAGCACAGTAGATTAAAAGGAAAGCTGTGCAGAGACAGCAATGCGTTGGACCACCCAGGGAGATCTTGAGTACACATCAAATGAGCCCGACCTTCAGTGTGTGGGTGTGCTCAGATTTTAAAGAGGTTTCCAGTCTAGGAGAAAGAGGAGTCTCCATTTAAGCTAAGTGCCACATTCCACATATGTTAAGTGAGGCAAATTCACGGATTTCAGGGAGCATGTCTAAGAAGCGGTTAAGATATTTCAATGGATAAAATCCTCTCTCCATGCTGCATTTAAAACACAACTATCTGAGAGACTGACCTCCACTCTGCTAGTTGTTCTTGATATCAGTAGCTCCCAGCACAGCAGAGAGACTACAAGGTGGAAAACCAAAGCAGTGTAGGAAACCAGACACTACATGTCACAGGGTAGCTGAAACAGCAATGCTGAAAGTAATTTTTTTCATAGAATCATAGATTACCAACCTTAGCATATCTCAAGGATCATCTGGTCCAATTTTTCTTACCAAAACCACGGTCTAGGCAAGACAGCCCAGCACCCTGTCCAGCTGAATCTTAAAAGCATCCAACACCGAGGAACACGCCACTTCCCTGTAAGATTATTCCATGGGCTGTTTGTCCTCATTGGGAAAAATTTTCCTCTGGAGTTCAATCAGAATCTTCCTGGGAGTAACTTCTACCCCTTGTCTTTTCCATGTGACTCCTTGTACTTTGGTACTCTCCATCTTCTTTATAGCCACATTGTAAGTACTAGAACATGGTGATGAGGTCTCCCTAAGCCTTCTTTTCTCAAGGCTGAACAAACCCAGTTCTCTCTCAGCCTTTCCTCACATGTCAGTTTGCCCAGGCCTTTGATCATCTTTGTGGGCCTTCTCTGGACCCTTTCCAGCCTGTCCACATTTCTTTTGCAGAGTGGGAACCAAAACTGAACACAGTATTCCAGTTGCAGCCTGACAAGCACTGAACAGAGTGTGATAGTGACTTCTCTATATCTGACCGGCTCTACCTCTGCTGGTGATGCCGTTGGCTTTCTTTGCCACAGCAGCACATTGCTCCCTCATATTGAGCTGCTTGTCCACCAGGACCCCCAGCTCTCCTTCCACAGAGCTGTTGCCCAGGCCTTGTTCCTTTATTAAGCTCAGGTCTAAATCCTCGTGCTCTGAGAAGCTCGACTTTTTGGCATACAGCCAGAGCCATGTCTGGGCTCTTGCTCCCTTTTCTCCGTGGCCTCCCAGAGAGCCACCACATCCACCCACTGTACAGCAGTTGGCCAAAGTTCTTCTGCATGCACAAATGAATGCACAGGCAGAGAAGGAAGGCATACATGGAAATCCTCAGACCTGGCTTGCTGCCCTGTGGCAACAGTTGCTCTGCCAGCTGAGACACCACAGTGCTGCAAGGCTGGGAAAATCAGCCTGCGTGCAACATTCCAGTCCTCAGGGAAACCCAGCCCTACTCTGCTGGGGAGACAAATGGCAAAGCAGGGGTCTCAGCCTACTTATTTTTACACTTGAAGCTGAGGTAGCATTATGTCACAGTGAAAAAACACTACTGACCTCAGATCTGAGAGCCACGAAGATGCTCGACGGAAATCTTCCCTCGTCTCAGGACCAAGTGAAAGATAAGAAGTGTAAGTGCTTTCAAGCCTTCACCGACATACAAGTAGAGATGTAGCAAGCCTATCCATCTGTCAAAACTACCAAATTTTCCATTGTAAAACCAAACCAAATACCTCCTGAGGGCAAAATAAAGGCTATCTACTTCAAGAAGATTAGTCAAATGATACTGATGTTTCAGGGTAGCACAGAGCTGTACTACTTTAAAATAAAGCTGTTGATCTAAGGTGACAGAGAGTCAGGATCTTTTCCTCTAGGTACAAATATAATCTTCTAAATAATGTTTTCTGAATTCTCGTTCGTGATTAACCAATGTACCTGATCCAAAATACCAGTCAGAAAATATTTGTGGCCAAAACTTATCTGACACATGAACATCTCCCTTGACAGACATAACAGGTCTGTTCAACATCAGAATTTTTTTGTGCCAATCTGTCTTTGATCTCATTTTGTCATACAGACTGTGATTAGCTGTCAGCTCTTCTCTCACCTGCTCCAGGACACAGCTGCTGGGTTTCTCTTCACCTCAGAGTCAAAGGCTATAGACAGCACCTGATTTATTGTCAGGAAGTTGTAGTTTTTCACAGGCAGTGTTCAGGTAGGAATCAAACCAATGCTGAGCAGCTTCATCATTCAGGCCTCCTCCCTGTCCCCATGTAGATGACATGTTGCTGGGGTCTTGCAAATATGAAAGAAAGAGAGGGGAAAGTCACAGTTCCCTACTCCTGTAGCAGCTCCACCAACTCCTCCATTTCTCTGAGGGATTTTCCCCTCCAACCCAACACTCTGGTTGCTTTTACTTCCATATGCATTGAGGTACCTCCCCACTCACCTCAGAGACGAATGCTGAGCTAGGAAAAGACTGGCTACTGTTTTCTGGAACCCCATGCTGAGCACAGGGCAACAAATGAGAACATCATCTCCAGCACCTGCTACTCCACCAGATGACTGACATCAGGACACACAATTGTGTTACAGCTTTTTCTGCAAGGATGTGCAGAAAAACTGCCCATGGAGGAAAACCCTGAACTTAGAGCACACGAAAAGCTGTACTTTTACCTGCTAATAACAATGCACTGAAATCCTCTGAATCGAGGTACCTTGATAAACAGTAAATTGTTGTATTTTAACAGCTGTAAAGAAGAAAAGCTACTAATAACCTTAGTCTAAGTAGTTTTGTAGAGATGTAAAATATGGCACAAAAAATAAACAATTAAAAATTACATGTTGCTTTACATCTTCATTTAACACTTATTTCAAAACTTCTAAAATTTAGACTGTAATATGAATTTAAGCACCACTTAATGACTTCGCTCCAGCTGAATATATCCTCATTAGGCAAATGTGTCTTAATTTGTTCTGATTAAGCAACAGTCACTGCTCTTTACCACTGTTATTTGAAACAACTCCTAGAAGAGTTCCCAGTAAAGCCGTCATCCCAGCTAAACATACGCCTCTCAGACTGAACCCAGGATGTTCAGACAGAGTCCTTCTTTATTGTTCACTAAGTGTTTCATCTGATACTATGATTATTTATAAAAAATCCTATACTGCCAATGATAAAATCTCACACCCCCCAAAAATGGCCACAGAAACGAAACTTCTCAAAACCTTTGACATTGTTCTGAGTAAAGACATTAGAGTATATCTTTTCAAGGCTGAGGAAGAGTTAATCCTCATAAGTAGAGTTAAAACCAGTAGGCAAATCCCTAGGAGGAGTTTGAAAATTTCAGTCCAGACCTTACATCTTGTTGCTCTCACACAGGATAAGCCACAGACCGTGAGGGATGGCTCACTGTCACAGACAGGTGCTCCTGCCAGCCCTTTATCCAGGAGGAGATGTGCCGCAGTTTCCACAATGCTGTTATTTGTCACAATGATATTGCTCCATGTGCAAGTTAAATATGGGTAATACACTATGGGATGAAGGCCTTGTAATAAACTGTCCACAGAAGGAAACACCTCCTGCTGTGTTTCCAGAGTACCACGTATTTTACAATAACTGCTGTGAGTTCTATGTGAGAATATTAATGTCTCCATTTCTCAGCCAGAAATGCTAGAATCATTATTACTAGCTGAGACTGTAGACTACAGGTAGGAAAGAAAGAAGGTTCTCTGAAAAGGACATTATTTCCTGGCTAGCAGCTAGAAAAAAAAAAAGTTTAATCCAAAGTCTGCTTTACTAGCATACACTGAAGCTGATACACTATCAGCTTAAGTAAAGCACAGCTAAACATGAATGCAGTCTAGGACTATGCTTTTTTCCTTCTATTTCTTAAGGTAAACATTTCAGATTCCTATTTGCTTCTAGGAACCTTGGACAACTTCATCAGCTAGTACAAGGGGAGTTTGTGTTTCTGTTCAGACATTTGTCTTAGTAAGCATAATATTACCTCACAATTCAGGCCATGCTTACATGACCAGCTAGTGTGATAATGGCAACGTATTTGAGAGCATTATCAGCATTAATGTTCTGTGCCTCTATGGTGTGAAATGTGACAATGAGAAGATGTGCCTTCTGTGTGTCATGCAGCAACTCCAATCTGCTGATTAACTTGGCCACAAATTCTTGCTAAGTGAAGAAGTATATTTTACTTCAGCTTCTTAATTTCAGCTATGACCACACAGTCATAAAATGGGAGAGCTAATTAGCCAAGCACAGCAGCAGACCTCTGCTCTGAAGAAACTTTGCTGTCTTGGTAATTCAGTCAGCAACTATACCATCAGAATTTGACAATCCCAACTATTTTTAAAACAAAGGTGTTTTAATGAGGTCTTTGCATTTTATTATGTATTCCAGCATACTCATGTGGTGAGCTGGGAACCTAGTATAAAAAGTGAATTTTTAAGGTGATCCAAACAAAGAAAACATTCCAGACAACATTACCCAGAAAGAACTAAAACAAGTAAGTTTCATGAAAATTTTCAACTGATATTTTCTATAAAAATACAAATTAACTGTATGAACTTGAAATGTGGGGATCATCCCAGTCCCAGAGCTAACTAATGTTTTATATTAGTATGCAAATTTCTGTATTCTGTATTTCTGTATTTTATCACAAGCTGAGACAAATAATGCTGGTCTCTCACATGACAAGATGCTAACAACTAACAGGGGAATTCTGACCCCAAAGTAATCAGACGTGAAAACACGTATTTGTAGGAAAAGCTAGAAGTACAGAGTAAACCTGGAGCCTTGCTTGATCAAGGTGATAACCTGCGAGTTCTGAGGAAAAAAAATGGTGGAAACAAGCAGCTGAGCAAAGCTCAGCAAACTGCCAAGCGTATGCATGGCCAAAAACAGTTTGTACAGTATGATTCAAAATGTCTTAGTCAGACTGTGATGGTTGATTGCAGTCTTGCATGAAGATACTGGGATTTTGCAGAATTGCAAGAAGCCACAGCTAAAAACAGAAGACATATATTCTGGACACCTACGAACTTTATTGGAAGAATGGGTCACTTTGAGTGGCTGACAGCAGCTTTGCATGAGAGACCCAAGTCATGATGTTAACGCGGAAAAGTAGAAGGGCACACATGCACAGACTGTCACAGACTCAAACTTTTCACTGCCCATGCTCCATGTTGGCTGGACTTAGAGCAGTGGGGAATATACATAACTGCCAGAGTTTGGGTAGAGAAGGTGGGGCTGTCAGCCTAATTTATATAGGTGTGCCCTCAGACATCCTGCTTCATTCAGCATTTTACCCTCTGAATGTAAAAAAAAAACGCATTAGAGAAACACGGAATGCTGTGGTCATCTATCCTTTAAACTAAATGTGTGTTCATAAATCATTCAACACTCAGAGGTACTTGGGTCCTGATTCTTACATATGTCAAAACCCATTTTAGCATTCGTGAAAGGGTGAAGGACCTTTCCTGTTGCTGATGACATGAGTGCATAAAAAAGGGTCTGTGTACAAATAAGAACTGAGTGTACAGCTTTTTAAGGTCTTGGTTCCTGACCAGTGGTGAATCACTATGTTTCACTATCGCAGTTGAAATACAAGACTATGGATTTATAATAGGTGATTATGACTGTTCACAGCCATGCACTCAGAAGCTTGGGCAGAGGGTAAAGCTGCCCCAGGCAGAAGTATGGGGCATGTATTGTAAGTCCACCACTTTCAGGATGCAGAGATGCACCCAGCCAGAAATGTGAGCAGCAGCACTGGTGCTCTGCAACAGGTCTGCACATCTGCAGGAAACACACACCAGGTTTCTACACATTCCACATACGAGTTGAAACTATTCTAGCTCTGTTTGCTGCTGCAATTATTTTTGGTCCAAACAGGAACCCTTGAGGAAGTCTGAAGTCCTCAAATTCTGGGCAGAAAAAAAAAGACACAACTGACAAACCGGAATGTAAGGTTATATTTGCCAAGGAGTACATCTAAGCATTAGTCTAAAAAGCCAACAGCCCAGGGAGGGAGGTTGTTGTTTGTTTGGGGTTTTTTCTGAACTAATGAATAGAGTAGAAATCTCCAGTGAATTGCAGGAAACCCATCTGCTTCAATGGTAAAATCAAGGTTTCCACCACTTGTAGTGGCTGAGGGCAGAAACACCACATAATAAGCAAGAAATGAGAAAGTCTTAGAGCCCTTTGATGTCAGGTTGGCAGTATTTGGTTTTGCTGTTTTGAAGAGTCCTTTGTTGACCTCATATAGTGTAAGGCACCAATCAGCAAATATGTTTAAAAGGACTAAAATTCAGAAGAGCTCTACAACTAAGGTTTATCACCCTTAATGTTCATCTTTAAAGTGTCCCTGCAGTGCAGAAGGTGACTTTGTAAACACAGAATTTTTGTACAACATGCATTTCCCTTTTCACTTTCATGTCAGCTTCGCTGCATTTTACACAGCTACAATTTTAGGTAACACTCAGCATAGCCACACCAGCATGGCTTACAAAATCCAACCTAGAAATACATGTTTTTTCTTCTCAGAAGTATTCTTACCTTCTTTAGAGACCATTTAGATAGGACAAGATAATTTCTAATTTGATAGCTAAAAATTCAACTTATTTATGTACAAAAGAGCAAAGATAGACTGCAAACAGTCAGCCAAGCAGAGCAGAAGGCTAAAAAAACACATCTGGAATAATTGCTTCAGGAAAAAGAAGCCTTCCCTGATAATGACATTAACCTGAACAGCCAAAGGGACATTTTGCCTAAGCCTCAGGCTGTGAAATTTCATTTAGTTTTCACTCACCACTCTCCTCACCTCTTTTCAAGGTTATGTGTTTGAAACCAGTTACCTAACTCCCACATTTGGGCTCACAAATGACTGGGATGAATGACAGAAACACTTAACCCCTCCACATTTACAAAAGAGCCTACAGGGTTAGATACAATAAAAATTGTAATGATAGATCTTGGATGAAATATTCAAAAGTCAATTGAGGTACTTAATGACCATCTTTATTTTCTTTAAGTGTAGAGCATTTGCCTTAAGTAAAGCAGGCTCTTCTGAGAGCATAAGTTGAGCAATTGATATCACAGATGGTTTTTAACATGTTGGTCCATAGCCTGAAAAATGCAGCTTATATTTTTACAACACGGACGTATCTAATGAACTTGCTTAAATATTAGGCAGAACAGCAAACATGAGTTGGAAGTCACAGAAGAGAACGTGATAGGATACAAACACAGAAGCCCATGGTGGGAATGTACTATGAGCCAACTCATACACTTTAGACCAAAATTTAGTATTGCCTAAACCCAGAGTTTTTATTTAACCCATTAGAAAGATGCATAAATGTAAAACCCTAGGTCTAAAGTTGTGAGAAGGGATGAACTTCCACCAGATTTAGGGGGAAACAGAATTTAGTTTTCAGTCCAGGTCTCTCACACAGACAAGTACAGTAAATACTTATGCAGTGTTACATATTCACTTTTGATAATTTAAGCTCTACCGTAAAGTAGTAGAATGCTTTAAAAAATGCATTAAGCTTGACAGCTGGAAATAATAATAATAATAATAATAATAATAATAATAATAATAATAATAATGCTGATCTAACATTTCAGAGTACATGAGATTTCACTTCAATTTTAGAGAGATACCAAACTTCAGCTATGAGAGATTAAGAATGGAAAAGCCGGTAGACAAAAGCAGAGTGTTTTTGAAAAATTGCTTGAGTATTACAATGTTAACCATAGTTGACCCACATGCAAGGCTCAAACCTAGAATTATGACCTGTGTTGCAATAACAGCATACTTTGCTTTAAACAGGGCTCGATCTTACCCCTCTCTGTGGGCTGGTAAATTAGTCACACTGTTCCAGTATGGAACAACTTACCACAAAAAAAAAAGAGTTCTTGTAAAACTGAGGGTTTGGTCTTATTGTCACTTGTGAAATCAAAAACTTGCTCTCCCACCCATTGTGAACTATGCCAGCCACATCACGCCTCAAAGTTTTACCCTCAAGGTCACAGTGGGTTTTTGCTCTTCTAGGAGGCAGTGCTGCCAGGTTTTGCTCCAGCACAGTTAAGGCACATCTCAAGAACACAGATGTGCTGTGGCAGCACATCACAAAAGAATTACTCATTTTGTGGGGCAAGTACCAACAGGTCTTTGTCTCAGGAGTTAGGTCTACTAGAACCAAACACAGGTTATTGTTTTATGCCCCCGCAAAGCAGAGAACATCTGTAGTAGATTTGTCCTATCCCTCATCCACTTGTCACAAAAGCTGAGCACAAGCTAGTACCCTTCAAATCTTCTGGTGTTCAGATTGGAGATAAGAGAATCAGAAGCATGGCAGACAAAATTCAGATAGAGCCTGAAAATGCACGCACACAGCCTTTACCTTAGGTGCACTCATTTCCAAAGCAAAATTTTCAATACTGCAGACACCAAACTCAAAACGTGCTTTGAAAACAATTCTAAATAGCAACATTACATCACTGCAGCTATTCCTGGGCTGTGACATGTAAAAAAAGATAAGAGGCAGAAATATCGCTATCAAATCTATTCATTAAAATGCCCTCTTCTTACCTCACCATGTTGTCCCACTTGGAACTCACAAAAACAGTGAGGTTGACAGGATTAGGACACTGCCTTGGAACATGACTACTTTGTTTGAGCAAACACCATGCAGTGTTCATTCCCTTTACCTCACGCATAGTTTCTTGGCATGTGTCTTAAGTATGAGTCTGCTGCTCTTCACATAAGTGAAGACACATTGAAATGCAGCCACCCCATTTTCAGATCTGTAATCCACGTAAGACTCTCAAGACACAGGCTCTGTGTTGCTACTGTGGCTTGCTGATTTCATATGCTACTGCACCTGCATGTAGCCCACAGATACTCTGAAGCCAGCAGCTCATGTAAAAGGAGGTGAGTTGCTTCTAAGCTTGGTATTTAGCTGTTTGCCTTCATACTGTTCCAGTACCAAAGGAAATCACAGGTATACGCTAAAGGTATCCCTCTTGATTCCTCAGAGTGGTATTCAAAACAGCACAAGTGACCAAGTCCATTGGTGGGCTTTTAAGAGCTTTCATCTGACTTGGTGCAGGTGGTATGGCTAGTTACTGAAGTTCCATGAGGGACAGCAACTTGCCACTGCGTGAAAACAAAATTCTTTTTGGTCATGTAATCACAACCTAATAGAGTCAGAAGAAGCAGTGCTGACTGCTAGGAATGGCCAAAGCTCAGAGAGTTTGCTTACGTTCCCACAGGCCAGGGCTCTGGGTGTTGTTTGTGGGAACAGCATACAGAGATGGAGTCAGTATTCCCTTATCTACTGATTGAAACCCCTCACTGCCAGCCTGGATTGAGTTTGAATGGGCGAGGAAGCCATACCATTCACCACAGAGTTGGAAAATTAGGTCTTACCTGTTTATGACTAGTAAGGCAGACATTTTCCCTAGAAACTGCCTTCTGGTGATGGGCAAACAAACACCTTACTGCAGTCATCTGCATGAACTGATTTAAAAGAGTGCATGGGTACCTTCCAGTGTCACTTTGATACTTGGTCCCAGAGTTTGCTATTTAACAGGTCTCCAAGACACGACTTCTCTACATGTCTGTAACACATACACTCCAGTTCCACATTTCTGTTCTCTTTTAGTTGCCATCAAACAGCCCTTTCTCCACACCTCCAAAAAAATAAAAATAACAAAGCCAACCCCACTTATCTTAAATGGCAACTTCATGCAAGGTTTCAACCCAAGGTTATTTTTTTCTACCAGTTGTTTCTTTGAGAACAGATGGCGTTTGCAATGGTTGAGGATATATCCTATTTTTAAGTGTCATATGTTTTTACTCTTCTGCAGTGGACTTAGCAATCAGAGGAAAATGCCACAGGAGCTGGGCTTTTTACATGATATACAAACCACGCTGTCTCATGCCACTCAGGAAATTATCTCTTATTGCAAGTGCCCAGCAGCCAGGGAGCCTGTGCCCTCCCTTCTGGTGCAACATTTCCTGACAGGACTTGATAAGGAACAACCTGCATCCGGTGGTGCCAACTCAGCAGAACTCCCAAACATTGACACAACAAAACTGGCAGTGAGAAAGTTCAAATTAAAGTTACATACCATACCATGATCTCTAGTACATGGGAACAGGGAACAGTCCTGCCTTTCACCATGAAATTCAATATAATGAGAATGTTCCATATGTTGCTTGATTTTCTTTTTGGTATTTTCTCCTGCACACATCATATTTTGACAAGGTAGCAGCTCCCCCAGAACAGGAGAAGCAATGAAAAATGGAGTCAGGAACTGACATGCTATTTAGGTTTGTTGTTTCATATATTGCAAATTCATAGGATAAAGTCAGCCTTATTTTGCAAGTAACTGCAAGCTCAGTCTGCCTCTATTTTGATCCATCTGCACAAGAACTCACTCTTATAATGGAAGGACAGCCAGAAAAATCTGAGCTTGAGATTTTAAACCCTGCTAGAGAGACTAGACCAGGTTTTTGGGCTCTGCTAACATGGCTAAAGGGCTGCTGGGTCAAACCTGGCTTCTACCCAACAGAGGAGAGAGAGTTCATATAGATTTGCAAAACTCTACATGGGTGTAACTGAAGTTGGTATTTGAAAGTAGCCACATGAACAGGGAAAAATGCTGTTGCAAATGCTTAAAAGGCATTTTACACATTTAAGTACGGCCACAGGGATTCATTCACCAAGGAAACTCGAAAGCTGACATCTATAAATCTCTGCCAAAGGTCCCTGGGATGCCTCTGCCACTGGTACCAGGAGCACCTCCACTTTGGTTCATGCTCCTGACTGATTTCCATTTTGTTTCTCTGTCAGGCTGAGAACTGAAGCTCAAAGGCAGCGCTATCTAAGGCAGCTCTGGCTGACTCCCTCACTGCCACCCCCTCGGGATTCAGCAAGCCCTGCAAGGAAATGCACTGCCATGGCTGGTGTCAGCAGCTTGAGGAAGTGATAGTTACTTGCACTGGGATGGACCCCCCTCAAAAAGACTGAAATTCAGGAGAAAACTAAGTCAGTCTGGGATCAGACTTAATGTGTGAATCCAAGCAGGAGGGAATGAGGAAAGGGAACTCTCCACATGTGTGCTTCACACTGAGTTGGTGGGGGCGTGGGAGTGGAAAGTCTCTTACTGTTTTCCACTAGTTCCAGCAACTAAGGTATTCATCTAGGACACTGAAGACTAGGGTACTCCTTTCTAATGAAACAGGAGCAGGATTTGATCTTCTTAACAGAATTTCTCACCTGCTAGACTACTTTGAAGTCAAAAAGTAGAGAGATTTTGAATCTCCCCTGGTTTCTCTTCTCCCAGCAAACTGGAGGTGGCTGCTGTTCCCTGGCTGCTACGATAGCAAGTCATTCTCACTCTCTTTGGCCCCATGAGTTTGTACTGTTTGCCAAAACCCCAAACTGATCTTCAGTTCTGCTTTGCTGTTACACAGAACAATATGAGATTTTCAGATGCTTGCAACATTTGGAAAAACAGAATGGAAACATTTCTGAGAAAATTACTGTTTGCTTACTTCTGCATAGTTTTAAATCAAACCTTCTTATAACAGAGAAGACTCAGAAGGAAACAAAACAAGATGTATTCCTAGAAAACTGAAGCTGCTTCTCCATAAATACCGTAGGCAAAAATAATAAAACCTCTTGGGTACCCTTCCAACCAACTTACACAGTCCACTCACTTAATGCCAAAGTTTAATGTTTCTGCCATTAGGCTGGGTCCTCAGAGTATGTCACTGTAAGTTTGAGTGAGCACATATGAGACTTGCTAGAAGGATAAATGGCCTTCTGGTCTCACATAACACTTATTTTCTTGCTATTTTTCTACAGTTCTTAAAACAGCCAGTCTTGCCAGATAATGATCTCCATACTAGTGCTATTTTGTAGCACATTGCTTTGAATTTATGAGGCTACTTGTCAAGGAAGGTGGTCACGTTCATGAATAAAGTCAGTCTTAAGAAATCATATAACCACAGAGAGCAAAAGACTGAACAAAACACCCCATTTTCAGGCAACCTGGAGAAGCTAGTTCCTTCCCTTCAGAGAGACCCAGTGCATGGTCCGCAACCCTCAGTTCAAAGAAATACAGTGTTGCAATTTCTATCCTCCAAAAGTCAGTAGATGCTTGTGCAAACCCTAATTCTTTCCCAAGGATTGTATACTCCAGGATCGAATGTTCAGCTATATAATGTTTTCCCACCGTTTCCACACTCTTTCAGGATATAGAATAAATTCAACTTTAGACACAAAGGAGGCATGTTCAAGTGGACTCTGGTCTGATAGGGCTCACAATTGCAGAAGTTGGGAGATGTGTGGTGTTTCCCTTTGATGATAAACCTGGAGATAAGGTAGCCCTCCAAACGAAAGGTATCATGGATTACTTTCCTGAATACTCACACAGGACCTGGAAGCTTCATAGGATGGAGCAAGAGACCCTCTTCTTGCCCTAAATCACATCCTGCTAGGCCATTAGGAGAGTGTGGCAGAAGAAAGGAAAAAACACCTCTATGCCAAGCCCTGCATATGGGAACCTCTGGGGCCGTGAAAGGAGTCCGTAGGGAAGATATGGGAATGCTTTAGGTTTTGCAGAGAAACTTCTCTTGTTCAGGCCCAGAGGTCCTCATTCTCAAGGTGAGCAGTGGAGAGAGGGGCTGACAGTAAGAAGTGCCTGCGTGGTCAATATCAAAGAGGGGCACAGCCAAAGCACCTGACTCAGAGGTGAGCTGTGATTCCAACAGTGAGTTTAACAAAGAGTTAGAGCAGTTTCCCAAATTTCTTTGAAAGGGTAGGTTTGTAGCAGTGGCAATTCTGTACCACCCTGGAAAACAACATTTTCACCCTTTTCTGGGCACAGCTTTCCTACATCACCAAGCTGCCCAAAAGTCTTTTTAATCCAGCATCCTCAGTGTAATCATGTTCCATTTTCCAGGTACCCATTTTGGGACATTTGGTACATGGATAATGCATAAGAATTCCCACCTCCCACTGGCGGTCAATGTGGGCTGTGCTTTAAATACAAGAAGAGAACAAAACTGTGAGTACCTTGGTCCCCAGTATCCCAGATACAGAATCAAAAATTAGTGGGCACATCAGGCAGTAAAAGCTTTAACACCTGCATCTCAGAGACTCATGCACAAGGTGGGGCTAAGACTATCTCACCTCACTGTAGTGCTAGCTGTGGGCAGAAATCCACTTGTGTTCATGAACAGCTTACAAACTATGATCAGGGCATTTGCAGTCCCTGGGAAGGATTGTATTCAGTGCAGGGTTCAGAAGATGTGTGTGTAATAATGTAAAGGAGAATAAAAGAAAATGAAAAGCACCACCCATCTTGACCAAGGTGAGAAGTCCAAAGTCAGAAAATACAGTGTGACCACCTACTTGAAGACTGCTTTAATTCAAACCTAAGCACAGAGCAGAGGAAAAGGATGGTGGGACAAATCAGGGGCTTGGATGGCTGAATTTAAATCAGGGACATCTAAATATTCAGCTTTTGGTGCACAGACATTCAAACACATACAAATGCCCAAACTGAAAATTTATCCAGACAACTCCTACTGCCATTAAATAAAAATATGTATTTACACGTTAGCAAATTTTCAGCCAGGTTTACTCTAACCTAAGCTTCTCTCCCCTGTGGATATAACTCATACATGGTATACTTAAACAGCCCTAGGCAGTAAATTAAAAATACTGTTTTATTTACAATTCTGTAGCAAATGATTCAGTGTAGATATACGTCAACCTTTTCATTAAATATTCATCATTCAGGGGTTTGCTCCTGCTGCCATAAGGCAGTGCAGTGGCAGTACCAGTGCTTAGATTACAGCAACAACTGCCTTAGAATTACTGGAGTAGTACCTTCTCTGCAATAAGGCAAGAAATTGCAAGTTAATCGGCAGGAATATGTATTTTGAAAATCACTTGATTTTCCTTTTATCCAGCACTTTGACCTAAAGTTCATCATCATGTACTGAAGCCTCTTTGATGGTACAGTCTTCCAGTTCACTCATAGGATTGGTCAAGTTCAGTGGGTAGATTGGCTGAGGTCAGTTTTATGACATTTAACAAGGTGAAATGCTGATTCCTGCATTCAGGTCACAACAATCCCATTCAAGGGTACAGGCTTGGGGAATAGCAGCTGGAAAGCTGCCCAATGGAAAAGTACCTGGGAGCGCTGGTCGACAGCCACCTGAACATAATCCAGCAGTGTGCCCATGCGGCCAAGAAGGCCAATGGCACGGCAACATCGATCAGCAATAGTGTGGCCAGAAGGATGAGGGCAGGGACTGTCCCACCGTACTTGGCGCTGGTGAGGCTGCACCTCAAGTCCTGTGATCAGTTTTGGGCCCCTCACTAGAAGAAATTGGGGCACAGACTACACTGAGGTGATGAAGTGTGTCCAGAGAAGGCAATGAAGCTGGTGAAGGGTCGGGAGCACAAGTCTTACGAGAAGCAGCTGAGGGAGCTGGGGTTTTTTAGCCGGGAAAATAGGAGGCTCAGGGGAGACCTTATCATTCTCTACAACTACCTGAAAGGAGGTTGTAGCCAGGTAGGGGTTGGTCTCTTCTCCCAGGTAACAAGTGACAAGAGCAGATGGCCATTCATTCTGCTGCCATTCATTCCAGGGGAAGCTTAGCTTAGACACTGGGAAAATTTTCCTCACTGGAAATGTGGTCCAGCATTGGAACAGCCTGGCCAGGGAAGTGATGGAATCAGCAACCCTGGAAGTATTCAAAAAACATGTACATGTAGCACTTGGGGACATGGTTTAACGGTGAACATGGCAGTGCTGGGTTAACAGTTGGACTGAATGATCTTAGAGGCCTTTTCCAACTAATAAATACTTTTTTCTATGATTCCATGTTTAAACCTGCAGCACTTCAAAGGGTTTTCAGGTCTTGAGTGCATCCATCAGAGGTCACAGACTTTTCCCAAGGAGGCATTTCCCTTCCTGAGGAGCCAGATACTCTCTACCATAAAACAGTTGCATATGTAAAAATAAGTATGAACTCACCTCACATACCATAATCCCAAGTGTTGAGGAGATCAAATATGCCCCTTTCTATGTAAAAACTGAAATGTTCATAGCTAAAAACATATAATGCCTCACTCACCACTGAAGTACCAGTAAATGGATACACATCAGTGTCTCAGTGGGAGATACTGGACATAGAGCTAACCACGTAGCTGGAAAGCCTGGAAACATTCCTGCCAAGTTTTAGTTATTCTACAGAGATATATTTTCCACAGCTGCTTTTTTTTTTTTTTTCCTGATGTGCTTGCTCAATCATACACAAAAGTAAGGAGTTTTGTTTCAGTTAAAAACTGGAAAAGGTATTATTTCAAGTGCTTGAATACAAGCAACCTGAAACAGTTACATCTGAAATCCTCACCACAAACAACAGCAGAGCTCCAGTGACCTGGATTTTTGCCTTACCTGAAGTTATACCACATACGTGGGCTATCACACAGAAGACAGTCAGGGAGCAGTTCACACCAGTGTGTTTTCCTTAGGGCTGGGATAGGTTACAAGAAGACTTGTTCTGCAGCCACAGCTCAGCTCACTTGGTCAGCCACAGTGAACCAGGAATTTGCATCTGCACAGAATTAGCTGTAAGAACAGATGCATAAGGTCAGTGCTGGCTTGAATGCTGTCTTTTAGAACAACAAAGGAGAAATCTTTACCTTTTATAGCTACTAGAAGAAAATCACTTATAACCCTGTATTTGCCAGTCTCTGGTACCCTGCCACCACTTTCTATCAGTGTTAGATGACTGTTATGACATTAATTAGTGGAATCCGGGTTAAATACGGTCATCATATTCCCCATAGAAATACTTCTATAATAATGTAAAAAAAGGGGATGAAGTGCTTAGAAAAATCTCCATCTAAGCCAGCACTGTTTGGGATGTTTGTTCCAAGCCAGTCACACTGCCCTGTGATACTGCTTTCAGAAATAATGATATCCATCCTACAGCCAACTGCAAAATGATTTCTGGCTTTCACACTCAAAAGAAATACTTTCTATTCTGTTCCTGAAACCAATCAATACTGAAGCATCCACAACTGTTTCTAATACAACTGCCTGAAGAGTATGTGTAGGCACTGGGCAAGGATTACTGGAAAATTACACCTTTCCAGCTGGAACATAACATTTTTTTGCCTGGTTCTGTTCAGGTCTCTGCTTCAGTCTTGGAGTACACTGCTGGGACTGCACTTCTGTTTCAGTAAGAATCCTTACTGAAGAAAGAAGTCATGACCTGAGATGGTGAAAGTTGAACACATCCTTTAGAAAGCAACTCTGCATGGATGTTTATACTATGCAGAGGTTCTGTCTCTAGAGGTTTCCCTAACTCTAATTTGCCTTGCAGTTTCAGTATTGTGGAAGACCATAGAAGACACAACCATTTTATAAAAAGGAGTCAAATAGTTAATTATCAAGATTCATCAGCATGGATAGAGAGGGTCCAAGCAATAAGGAGCCTGTCAGCCACAAGCAACACAGACTCCAGAGCATCAGGCTCGCATCTCTGGGGACCTGAACTTTTAATACCTGACTTTTTACATGACATAAATTCTATGTACTGTAATAAAACTTACTTTACTTTTACACTGAAATGCAGTACAAAATGTTCAAACAACATCCTGGGCTGGAAAATATAACCACACTGCATGCACTGCAGAGCTATCAGAGCTCCAAACTTCATCACCACATTACATCCATGTGAGTACCAGGTACCCAATCAAAATCCATCTGAGCGGACAGAGGAGGATGGGGAAGGGGGTTATGGTCTCTATCCGGGCTGCACCACAGACTGGTAGTACAGACATAGCAGTGACTCTACCCATGCTCACACAAGCTACAAATCTTGCAGGATTTGAAAAAGCTTCCTCAGTTGGCATATGTTCACCAGGAAAAAAGCCTTAAATCACGATCCCATACAGCTCATCTCAGGCAGCTCGGGCTGTCAGAAGGTAAATTGCCACGCAGGAACAGTGACTGCTGAAAGCAGCTGGCCCCGATCTGCACACACCCTGACCTCTGCCCTGGCAGCATCAGCAAACCTGATTTCCCCGGGCACTGGCAGAGGCAGAGCAAGCGATGAAGACATGACCACTTTGCTGTGCCCTTGGCAGGCTGCTGCTGCCCAAGGCAACAGCCCACATCACCTATGCTCCCAGCTGGCCCTGTTTTGCAGTCAGTTCTCTGCTATGTCTTCAAATGACTCTATTAGCACCTCAAAATAACTCATTTGGGCCCCACTGAAGATTTGGAGAGATTTTAACAGTTGCCTTGACTCATGGATCCGCAGACTAAACGCAAGCACCATCCAGGAACATTAAAGCCCACACACAATTGTGACAACTTTGATATTATTGCTTAGAACAGTGCCCACTTGAGTCATGCTTTAATTCAGTCATTAGTATTTTCATGGAAAAAGGCATATTTCCCTCAAACCCATCTCACAGAGTGGAAAGCACACAGGAAGAATTTATCCCACATAAAAATAAATTGCTATTTGCATGTCAGAAAATGGCTATGGAAAACAGAAAAACTTGAACTATTCAGAGCAGCAAATAAACAAACAGGAAATGTTTCCTATTTTTAAAAATAAATAGGTTATCTGCAAGCAATGACTCCATTTTCCCCTCTCACAAAACAATTGCCATATCCTTTTCTGTATAAAGTATAAGTATCAAGTCTGACACATTGGCTTGATTACTGTGAGAATGGGCAAAACAATGAGCTTTTACAGCCAAAGAGCCTTGAATTCAAACAGATGCCTGTTCAACCTGTAGAGAGATATTCTATTGTGTCTTTGAAAACTTGCCCAAAATATATTTTTTTTTTAAAAAAAAAGGAGAAAAATAGTCTCTTCATACTTTGTTTTGAGAGGAGAAAAGACATTTTTCTTTTTTAATGAGTGACCTGAAGATGTCAGCTCTACTCTTACACATTATCATGCCATTAACACATGAGTTCAGGACAATTATCCTGGTGAATGTGACTAAATGCAATCTAAGACACCAGAGTGAGAAAGAAGCCCATAAATCTCACTGTTAAATTATTTACATAGCTGTTGCAGCCAGACATGCCTGTTAGGTGGGGATGAGATTGCTGCCCTGCTGCCTCTGTGCTCAGTTTGCAAACGTGGGGCAGTGTCTCGGTCTCCCTGTCTTCTCCAACACTTTTTCCCATATAAGGAAGGATGAATAGCCCCTCCTGCACCTACTGATGTTCCAGGGCAGTTATTTTCCCCCTTGCACTGAATATGGTCCAGCCTTGATTTGACCACCATCAGGAGGAGCAAGAGCCTCCCTGCTCCCAAGACAGAATGAGCTCATCGTGGATTTCGTTAATTTTTTTTATTCTGGCATGAGGATGGGAAAAAATATTGAGCACAGATAATGAAAATGGTGTTTTGAGCAAAGTTAATTCAGTATTAGTTTGATGGAGGGATAAAACAGCAGACTGTGGATGGTGGGCTTCATCATCTATTTTTCTTAAGATGGCAAACAGCGGTCATTAATGGATAGTGACAAGTAGTTTTCTATGGTTGTAAAACAAAACATCAGTTACAGAGAGAGTTTTCTGTTCTAGACACTAAAAACCATTCAATACCTTTCAGCTGCTTGCATGATTTTGGGGTGATGAGAAAACCAAGAAGTGAAAAAAAATATATTAAAAAAAAAAAAAAAAAAAAAAAGATAATCAGAAACTATTGTGCTCTTTCCAGACCAACTTGCTAGAAAACAGCCTAGATATTAAGTGCCCCTGTCAAACAAATGGCCCTTTGAAGAGCTGTAGCCTGATCATCATTTGACCTGGTCATCTTTGTTTGGTAGGTCAGTAAAGGCTCAGGCCCCACAAAGCAAAGAACAAAGCAGCAACAATGCCAGGCTGTAGCTTTGATGGGTACTGCCAAGAATGTTCATTCTCATCACTTTCTCTTTCCATTTTAACTCTTCTGCACCAACAGGTCAAGAAAGATGAGACTTTGAACTGGCTGCCCAAAAAAATCACTTATGAAAGGCAGGAATTTTTCTGCCTTCAGGGTGGCAGAGAATACCCTATACTCCTAAACCATCCCATTTTTCCTTCCCTTAAAATGATTCTAGTGAGAAAGCAGAAACCATGCTCGCAGATGTTACAAGACTGGTTCCCATTGTCATACACAGAAAGGGGAACTGGTTGCACCACTGAAATATGCAAAACAACAACAAATTAAAACTTTATCACAAAACAGAACATTGGACATTATGGGGCTATTTATACCATCTGAAGAAAACCATGAAATCTCCCCTTGTTTACATGGTCTCAGGAAAAACAGAGCTACTGTATTTTAAATGGTGAGAGAAACATGCTGCTGAGCTGTGGGCACAGAGTCAACTACTGGGTGTTAAATCCACATCTTTTTCAAAACAGACATGAGGTTTGGAAAACAACTCTGAAGAGTGCAAGGTCATACCCAAGCAAGGTCAGGTACTGCGAGCTCCATAACACACTTCCAACACAAGAACTAGTTTCAAGTTGCCTTTCATAAGCAGATTGGAGCATAATATAGAGATGTAAGGCCTCTGTGTTAGGCATTAGCTACTGTCATATAGCACAACTGGTTTTGTGCATCTATCCTGTAGCCAGCGTTAGAGCTGCCCATTACACACAACTCAGAGCTCTACTGCTCAACACAGGACTGAGAGTTTTCTCCTCAAGGTTTCATGGGGTTTGGATCCAAAGGTTCAGTTTAGGACCAATCTCTAGTCACTCATCTCCTCCTACACCAACAGAGATGTATCTTTACAATGGGTGTGCAGTACAACTGTACCTAAACTAACATGAAGAGGGTTCAACAAAAGAAGTTACAAGGAAGAAGGCTTTTTCTGGACAAGTGTAATGTAGACATATTCTTTTTAAACATGCTACATCCAGCTCCAGCAGGACAACAGCTACCAAGCCCTTGCACCCACCTAGGTTGCAAGGAGAAAAAAGTCCTGCCCACGTCATTCACAGCCAAGCACCACACAGCAGCTACTGACCACTGTGCTGGCACAAAATATTAAGTGCACACACGCACACTTTGCTTTTGTGTGAGTCATGTACAAGGCAGCTCATTGTTCATGAAAGCTTTCTCTGTCTCCATAATGCAACAGCAGGAGCTGATTGTGACTTCACATGTGTACACTTGTTGAATTTACAGAAAATGCGAAAATATGAAATACAGCAAAAGGTGGCTTTCTGTAAGTGGAAAGTTTTCTTCAGAAAACTGACATCATGACAACAGAGGTGATTGTTTGCTTATGCTGCTGTGCTTCCATCACATTCTCAAATGGTCCCACCCCATCCCAGCTGTGCAGTCATGTTGTGACTGATAAAATAAGGCTTCTGTCAGGCCATTTAAGATTCAGACTATCCTTACTATTCAGCCCTGCGGATATTGTGTTTATTAGATAGACCAGTGGTTTCACAGGAACTGCATGGGTTATCTTGCTCGAGTGTAACCACAGTGCCAACCACAAAGAAAATATTTCCGCCCACATAAATATTTAATACAAGCATTTTCTTCATGTAGAAGGAAGGATAGCAGGGACCCCTGTGAGATTATCCTGAAGCACATTAACTATGGCAGTATCAACTCACTTGAGTAGAGATTATCCATACATGCTATCTCTCGGAGACAAGACTTATAAATGTAAGTTTTATAAACTTATACAAGGTGAGTTTACTGAACTCAGAAAAGAGATATAAGGATGCCTTTTAGTGTGACCTATCCACATTTTGGGTCAGATCCCAGTGGAAAAAAAAATGTTCTCCCTCTTCCGTCATAAATTATGTGCTTAATTATCCAAATGTCAAGCTGTGCTTGCAAATAACTAGGAAGGTCAGATCTGAGAGAGACAGACCTTTTAAAAAAGCCAGTTGCAGGAGCCAGTCCTTCCCACGGCAGACAGGTGAGCACATTATAGTTAGAACTCACTAACACTTCTTGCAAGTTGCTTCTACAAGGGCCATGAACACAGAATGAACAAAGGGTCTTTTCTATGCACTTGCAGATAGACATGATTTTGGTTCCAGCAGTTTCCTATGTGAACATCTAACATACGGAGGACATAATCAACTGTCTCTCATTATGGAGAATTGTTCAGACTCCTCATGATCAACTATGTTTTGCATTCAGGAACAAACCCAACAGAGTGTGGAGAAGAGAATGGGTTAAGGCCCTGGGTGTTTTCTTTGAAGTATTAGTCACAGGAGGAAATCACTAAGTCAATATTGGATTGCAAAGGGCTTCAAGCAGGGACCATGGGCCAAAATATCATGGCTGTGAGCAGAGACACACTGAATTAAACTCTTAATGGGAGTAAGTATTAGAGCAAAAGGGAGGTTCTCCCTGAATTTGGCTCTTCGATGCTTTTTTGGTTTCTTTTTTACTACAAATAGGCTGGCTCCAACTCCTCAGACTCAAAAGAACTCTTAAGACTTCAGCGTGATTTGGATGGAGGCCAAGGTGCTTATAAAAGACATGAAGCTACAGTAGACAAGCACACATACTTCCTGACTTCTTCTCTTATCGGCATGATGGACCTAGAAGCAACTCAGATGCATTTAACCAGATGCACTGGCTTTGGTAGCAGGGAGCCAGCTGTAGTCACCACCTTGGTATAAGCCTGGGGAATCAGGACTGTTCTGTGCATCCTGCACAGACACCCATCACTGCTGGACCGAGAAGAAACTGGGCAACCCACTGGGATAAAGATTGGATGCACAGTATGTCAGGGCTGCTAAAAAGTCCCAGATCTTCCACATGGAGATTTCACATTTGTTTTGCCAGGCAAACACTGTGAAACTCACCAGGTAGTAACAGGAAGGCTACAATATGAAGCTTCCCAACCCTGATGTCACCAAAAGATACCAGCTTTCCTGGATAAAATCAAGCCAACAGGTCCTGCAGCAAACTGCTTCGCATCTCCAAAAAACAGAGGTGCAGTTTCTTGCCTGCACAATGCTGGTTTTACATTCTTTTATCGTCACGGGGAGGCAGTGCTCCCGGTTCTTCCACCAGAATAAATTTCTCCTGCTCTCTCCCAAAGTGGGTCACTGCATGATGTTCTCTACATCTCTAATCATCCACTAATTTTCTGCGTAACTCTTCCATTCTGTCCAGGCTGTTTCTTTCTCCCACTGAACTCAAACCCCATCCAATTTGATAGAAGGAGTAGCAGCAGGCCCCAGCTGCCACAGCCCAAGCACTAGCTGTGCCAACCACTCTACATTCCCAAAGAAGTAGCCATGGAGCATGCCATTACACAGAGGTGCATAGGTTGCCTCTACAGAGCAGAATTGGCAACCCTGAACAGGACTGTGTCTGGGCCACTTCTCTTCCAGCATCAGCTCTACTTTCTCCCACCCAGAAAGAGCAAGTGAGGTCTCAGTGAAGTCAAAGCAAAAATTCCGTTTCCCAGGTGCTTTCAGAAGCCCTGTGATTGAAGGGATTTCATTGAGCCTGAAAGTAAGAATAACATCCTTTCACCAAGGAAAAGGCACTAACTTTTACCATTTCATGTTCAAATAGTTGCCACCTCTGCTTTCATTAAACCTCCAAGTTTATTAGAGCTTAAATGCTAACCCGTGAGGAAAGCCCAGAATGAAGAAACATAGCATGGAGACATTATAGCTTTAATCCTTCATATGATTAGGTTGTTTACATTTGATGAGATAGAAGGAAAAATAAAGGAGACACATGAAAAGACACCTGGTTATATCACCTCAGCAGTTCCATGAGTGTCTTTTCTTGTACTATTTTCTTCCCTTTCTTTTTTTAACATTTCTAGGGATCTCAAGTGAGTCAAAATGTCCTTTACTCTCACGCACAAGAGAAGCTGCAAAACATGTCACAGAAGTTACATCTTTCAAGAGCCAGAAACAAAAAACATATTCTGCTGCAGCATTAAACAAATTACACAGCACAAACCCTGAGCTTTCCCCTAGAGCTGGCACCTTGCTTTTCTTGTTACCAAACATGCAAGCACTGCTGGGATGTGTTTGGTGCACCCCTGTCATCCATTCTCCAGGAAAAAAAAAAAAATAACTTGGGGCAGAAGAAGTTCATTTAACAAATGAACAACAGAGAGAAGGAACTGGGTGAGAAATGCTGAGCGTCAGATATGGGAAAATGAGAAACCAAAAGGGAAGTATTGTGCAAAGTGCTTCGAGTGCCTAGGAGCAGTGAAGGAAAGTTGAGCAAGACTAAAAAGCAGGAAGAAACACGTAGGCTCTATGTGTGCATGTACTGGGAGAGGAAACAGATGATCGCAAAAGACACACAAACATTTGTCAAAAAGAACAACTTGAACTCCTTAATTTTATTTTCTTTTTATAACTTTTCATTTCCCTTCCCCATCATGTGTTTCTCTATATGCTTGACTGGAACACCCAGTCCAAAACCACAGACCTGAGTGCTTACACCTCACATTCCTGTATGTGACCCTTTTCTCATAGACGCTGGGCATACAACTTGCCCTAATGTTAGGATGTTCATTATCTGTAAAACCATTGCTTTTCCAATTAAACTGAATGTAGTTGCTCATCTCTGAAAATTTAACCTAGGGGTTTTCATTCCACCCCCCACCAATAAAATGGATACAGTGAAGAGGTTCTTCAGGGACAAGTACAGCAGCGAGGAAAACAAATAGCAGGATTTATCACATCCTTCCTCTCTTTTTAATTAGGGAAAAATGGAAGAAAGACACTGGAAGCAAAATCAATTTGCTCAGCTCTTGATTTGGCTTTTTGTTTAGTGACAATTTGACTCCTAAGACCAAATTATCTCTGGGGAAATAATCTCACTTACTTCAAGGTGATTTCTCCAATAGACAAGATGCTTACCTTTATTTCTCAGGTCTGTGTGCTTCCCCTCTTTTTTCTGTGAAATACCTTTTATTTCAGGGCTTTTCTCCATTGGCCCTTCAAACGAGATCTTCAAAGCGAGGAGCATTTTCTCTATACAACTAAGCTTCTTTCCATACCTATAACATGTTTTAAAGCAAATTAGAAATCACTTTATCTGCAAAACATCAGGGAAAAGACATTTTGGATTACGGGGCAGCATTCTGATTAGAAGAAAGAGCAAGGGATTCACACTGGCTGATTTGAAGCCTATGTGACAGAAGAAAGATGACCTTTCATTAGACCTATAACTCATTAATATATTTCCCCACTTCCCATCTGTAAGCCAGTCCTATTGCCAGCTGTATTGTACATCAGCACAACTCTTCAAGCATTCTTAATGCAAACCACAACAGAAAAATTGTCATTTATTTCTGCTTTTTTTTTTCTTTACCTTTCCAGAGCTTTAACTTCATTTGGAACTTATGTCAAAATAAATTTTAAGGATCCTGATTGTGGGTTTAGTTGAATTTAAGGTGTTTGAAATTTATGTTCTACTTCACAGTTTCAGCTCTGGTATTTCTTTGTAAGATTTCCCACTGGGAACTAACCAGAAAACCATTTCCTCTTTTTTTTCTTTTTCTTTTTGAGGATCTTAAAAGTCATGTAAGAAACATGAAATGACCATCAATAGTTCCCAAGGGGAAGACTGGAAATAGAGGAGATTCATGAGCAGTTCTTAATGCATCAGCTTTTCCCACACATTCAAAATCCATATGAAAATCAGAACCCATGCAGTAAAAGCCCTTATGAGCTTGTGCACCACTTAAAAATTTAAACAGTCCTCTAATGGAAAAAGATAACCTATTAAAGGCAAGAGTGCTCTTCTAACAATGTAATGTTCATTCTGTTCAGTCTGTTGGGCCCTTCTCTTTTGCTATTAAAGTCCTTTCTGCTTCTTTTCTTTTGTGTAGCACCAACTGAGATGGAAGCCTAACAAAGGTGTTGTTTCCCAGGAGGGATCTCTACTTTCTTGCTCTCCTGTACAGAGGGAATTGGGAGACACCCACATGTGACCATTAGGTAATGGGGATGAAATGCTGGCAGCACAGCAAGATTAATGGGAGCTGATCCACTGGCATTTTCTGTCATAACTCTTCAGTCCTTTGTAACTTGTATATGCTATTCCAACTTTCCGCCTTCAATGTGGGCAGCTCTCCTCTTCAGTTTTTCCTCTGACTAGCATCACCTCAAGGCTGTGGACCAATCACTATGAAGGAACTTCACTGGAAGGACAAAATCCACACCCTTCTTTACCCTGAGAATCCCCTGAAGGAATACTTCCATCCACAGCAAAGGGATACACTGCTACTAGAGAGCAGTTGCTGTAAGGGCAGCCCTCATTCTGGTGAAATGTGGCTTGAGAGACAGCAGGAACGTTCATCTCAGCTGAACATTCAGGAGAGTATTTCTATGTGAGCACATCCACCTTTCGTTCTGGAGGCAGGCTGAGAGTTTCCTTATGGTGAGTTAGCATGACTCCGGTGATGAGTGACTCCGTCTTAGTGGAGAAGCAGCACAGGGCAACTGAGCCCATCCAAAATTTTGCTGCCACGGTTGAAAGAGGGAAGCACTACACCATCTACATCACTCTTAGACATGCTGTCATGCTTACCTTCGACCAGTTCTGATGCTTGCTGCGAGCTTCTGAGAATTGATACAATGCAGTAATTCAGCAGCAAATTATCTCAGAAAAACCAATTGAATTTTTTTCCAGGATAGAGGCAAAGTTGGTTCAGTAAAAAGTTTTACAAGCTGCAGGGTTAGCACAATACTGCACAGCTGCAAGCAAGAGCAGGAGCAGGGAGAACAAGGAGGAAGAGGATTTCTCCCCCTCAACAGATATTAACAGACATTAAGACATTACATAGAACTTCACCTTTGGGATCACATGTTGTGTCCCATCACTATGAAGTCATCCAAGAATAGGGGTGAAAATGAGTAAAAATTCTTCAGAGTACTCTGACAGAAAAAAAAAAATGTGTGTGAATGGAGTTGTCCAAACACACATTTTTGTGGAAGAAAATTGCAGAGTGAGTATTTCAGTAAAGAGGATATTTTAATCCTTTTTGGTTTTTTGGGGGTTTTTTTGTTGTTGTGGTTGGGTTTTTTTATCTGCTTAACATTAATCACAAACAAATATTTGGCACAAATTATTGCCTTGTTAATGATTCAGTGCCTTGGTCCTTCCAGTGTTGGGAAGCACTGAAATTCAGCATTTACAGTCTGGGTAACAAGTTGTTAAACACTAACTGGGAAAACTCCTAACCTTTCTAGTGAGGAATAGAAAAGAGAAAGGGAAGGGGAGAGGGAAAGGAAATAGAAAGGAATACATCACTATACAGCACAAAAATAGATCACAAACTTCTTTCTTTTTTAGTTCTTGGCAGGTTCCTTTTCAAGTAAAAGATGTGACTTTTAAAAAGCTTTCAACAGCACTGCTTTGCACTTTTCATAAAGACTCCTAAAAGTCATTAACTTCCACATGGCCCACGGCCTTTGCCTCTGGGGGAGACACGAAATGACTGTTCTCTGGTCTTGCAGCCAACGCCTTTCCCTGTAACCAGGCATAGTTGGGTGTTTACCCAGGAGCAGTGCCCACACAGCTCCCCTTGTCAATGTAACTGATGAGGCATCAGTGACGAACTGCTTCTACCACCACACCAGTAAAGTCCTCAAAAGTCATCCTCAAGCTGGGAAGCAGGCCTATGAGGGTAGAAATTGCATTGTCTAGCAGTATACACCACCCTATACGCAGGAAAAAAATCATCACGGTAGCAGGTCAGAAACAGAGATGGGTAGCCTAAAGTTTCTGCATACCTACTACATGTATTTATATCACTGTATGATTTCCTCCTCTCAAGGACCAAAGATGAGCTATGCAGCAGCACACAAAGTGCCCATGGTGGCCTGCAGGTATTTATTATTTACTGCAATCTCAGGATGTCCATGCTAAAAGCAGCCCGGGGAAGCAGGCTATGTTTTATCCACCACATGACCCAGCTTCCAGCAGCTCAGTCAAGCACTTCTGTCACCAGCGATAGGGCTGACTAATGTTCAGTGAAGTAGGTGATGAGTTACGTGGAACTAGCTTACAGAGGAAATTAATTTCCAGGGAAAGGCTCTGGCTACTTGAACTTTGTTTTAAAGACTGTGTTGTATTGCAGTCTAAGTTAATGAAGAAAGGTAACTGCCAGGCTGCTGCACTGTCGGTGTTATCTCTCAGCCACCTTTCTTCCAGCAGCAGAAGCAGCACTGGAATGTGAACATCCACTGAAATGAGCTTCTATTTGCACTCATTTTACTGTTTCTCTTCCCACAGCCACATCTACTGCTCTACTATTACCATGAGAAATAATCAAACCCACTTTCAATACAATGCTGTTCACATGTCACCTCTGCCAAGACCACTGAGCAGAGGAACAGATTGCAAAAAGTACCACATGCTCAGCCTTCTGCCTGGGAACTTAGGTAGGAGATAACATCTATATAATGCTCAGCGCTCTTTACGAGCACCCAATCTCCTAAAAAACTACTTTTTTCCTCTTTTTATTCTGCCAGACCTACCACAGTGAATCTCCCTCCAGAGTTTCCATCTCTATGCACCGTACTTAACCTAGTCTTTGCATGACAGAAGATTTTGGAGGCCCTTAACTGAAACCTTAGTCCAGAGAGGTAGTATTAAGTGCATCAATCTGAAGAACGTGTTCTCCATACGACATATCCATAGTACAAAATTTACCTAAATTTAGGACAAACTACTCCGTGGAAGCTGTGCACGGCAAGTACTGCATTCACACCCAGGTAGGTTACTGTTTCTAATAGCACTGAGCTCAAATATCTCATTACAACATCTATTGGCTCTCACCATGTTCAAAAGTATGACTTTCTACATTTCAGACATGTGGGATAATGTGGGAAAAATGCAAAAGAATCTTTTACTTTGGAGTGGCTGCTATTCCACACTGTTAATCTTAGCACAGAAAATCAAGCACACATATCTCTCTGCTCAGGATCCTTTGCATGAACATTACTGGAAAACACACTTTGGTGGATTCGATCCCTTGCAGTAGTTCCTCACCAAATGAATCAGAAGACAGCACATGGGTTAAAGCAAAGACATCACAAGATGTGATTTTGTGCTGGTATTTCATATTGTTATTTCAAAGAAAAAAAAAAATGAAAAACACAAAGAACTTGAATGTGCTTTTGTTTGCAATTCTTTGAGGCCCCATGTGTTTGCAAAGAATCTGGTAAAAGCATGTACAAACTGTAAACAGAATTCTAAAAAGCAATTCTCAAAAATAGCAGAAACTGAGACAGGTTTAGGCATATGCATTAGCCTGGTCACAGGAAAGGAAAAAAGGGATCTCCCACCTACCTTTTAGTTGGTCCAGGAAATATAGATACAAGACTAACTACTTCTCAGTCTTTACCTGTCTTTACCCCACTCCTCCATACAGTATTTCACATGTTTGGCTAGGCACCATGAAGATGTCCCATGCACTGTCATTAGATGAAAAGCTTCTCAATAGTGCAGTGGAGGGTTCCCTACAATAAAATTCAAATGTGCACCTGCTTTCCTTAATGCTTAGAGATCTTCTGATCAGTACTAAATTCAGCCATGTCTGATTCATTGGAGTGCATACTCAGGCTTCTCACCAGTACTCGCCATCCATAAGCATTCAAAATTAATGACTCAGTTTCTCATCAGACTGCTTTAAAAATAAAAGAGGGTTTTTAACAATTATGAATTCTAAGGACATTTATTTGTCTTCAGATCTTTGATGTTGACGATTTTTGCTTCAAAAACTCTTCTAGGTAGTCACCAGCATAGTAATCTTACTTTTTAAAAACAGATACATGAAGGTCATGTGAAATAACATGGCTCCAGAAGTTCATGCTATATAATCAAAATAAATGCATGAGACTTGATGGTTTTTTTCATTTGTTAGCCTCCCAAACTTTGTATACAGACTAGAGCAAAGAGTCAGGACCAGAAAAAGGTAGTCCTTGTTTTTTTTGAGGGAAAAGAGGCAGCAGCGGAGTGAGAGATCCCTTCCCTCAGGAGTAGGGAAAACAGCAAGTAAGAGCAGAACCATGGTTCTTCACATGAGCACCCCATGGAGGTGCAGGGGATGAGCTGAACCTTTCGCAACAATGGCATAAAGTGAATAAGCAAAACAGAAACTCCCTAAATTTCAATTGCAATGAAATAAGAAGCAATAGCCAGAAACCTCCGAGGGACAAAATTTCAATTATCTTCTTTGAGTGGAAATGCACACTCAGACCTAAGTCTCGCTGTCTCACAAAACAGACCAGATGCACAGGTAGTAAAATTTTACTTACATCAAAACTAACTACAGATGTGGGAAAACCTCAGGGTATTATTCTTTCAAGGATATATTTACACCAAATAGTTTATTCCTGCTCTAAACCATTTTAGCTGCTAAACAGCCAGAGGGCAGGGGACACCCAAACTTGTCTTATATAACAAAAAGGAGTTTTCCTTTTCCATTCCACTTCTAACTACAAACATTTGGCCAGTGTTGCTCAAACTAGGCTGTATTTACTTCCAAGAAAAAGATCATGTTAGATTTTCA
>JAWWES010000081.1:65654273-65674540 GCA_035583135.1 Lophotriccus pileatus | reverse complement strand
TAACTACAAACATTTGGCCAGTGTTGCTCAAACTAGGCTGTATTTACTTCCAAGAAAAAGATCATGTTAGATTTTCATTGATACATAAATGGTCTCAGAAAAACATGAGACTGATAAAAACAAAGGAAAAGCCTGAAAAGACAGCGGACTAAATTTAAAAAGCATATGTCACTTCAGCCTTCAAAGTTTTTCCTGTCTTTCTGCAGGTACATCTTCATTTTTTCCTGTCTTTCTGCAGGTACATCTTCATTTTTCTAAGCATTCCACTATAATTGCCATGAAGCTGGGATCTGTTCTGTGGGAGAACGGTGTCATGGAAAAATTATTCCTAAGCCTTTTACATCTCATGTGAGAAAAGTTGTTGTTCTCCAGGGCTAATGGGGACCAGGCTGTAGTCCTACTACTTGCCTTGTTTATCTACAGAACAGTCGTGGCAAGACAGCTCACAAGACAATGCAATTCCAGCTGGGCACTGTAACCAGATGGGGTGTTAAGACAAAACAGCAGCCAAAAGTAGAAGAGTGAATGAAAGCCCTGCTGTTACCCTGGGTAGATCAGGGGGCCTTCACTGACAGAAGGAGGTGAAAGCCAATTGTGTGCAAGCATGTGCATAGCCATCAGAAATATGTCTTCAAAGTAAATCCCCTGTCATAATTAAACTCGGCAGAAGTTCCCCTGTGTGTCTCTGTGCTCATTTACATAATCTTACCCACATTTCTGTGCTGTGCATCAACTCTGGTCGGCCCAGCAGGGGCAGGTCACACAGATGAAATCCCTGACATTTTGCAGCTCCTTTTAAAAGTCTGCATCCACGCAGGGATCCTGACAGCTCCTGGACTGACAACCCTGAAGCAGCATGTTGCTGCAGGTAGGAGCAGCTGTGGCACAGTGGGCAATGCTGCGCGTTCCCTCTGCGCCAGCCTGATGCAAACCGACCACAGCAGGGGGGAGTCAGACCTAGACGCAGTGTTTTAGTTTCTCTGCTGAAAGGTGCCAAGCTTGCAGTCATCAATTTATTTTATTCAGGGTCTCTACCCTGGGCAGGGGCAGGAGCCACCACCTCATGTCACCAGCTGGTGAGCAGGCACGGCAAATTTGTACCAACAGTCAAGAAGTGCAAAGGCAGTTTCTGCTCTTCACTGCATGGGTAGAGGACAGCTCTGATCTGCAAAGCAGCCTCATCCCGTCCCTCCAATTTAAGCAGTTCAGAGCCTTTTTTCGAGGAGACAAATGTTTCATTTGCATTTCCCTTTCCCACGTCGGGTACTAGGAACATGTCGCTGACGGCAATCACACAGGCTGTACATCACACAGCACTTCTGAAATCTCCTTTTGTGTGCTTCACAATCAAATTAATACGAAAATCCACAGAGGCGCAGGTCATCCTCCAAGTCACAGTATTTCCTAAGTGAACAGAAACGTTCAAGGCCTAATGTTGTATCATCTGACCGAATGTTGGAAGCTTCCTCAGCACAGTAATTGGTAACACTCGAGGTTCTTTACAAAGTGTTGAAACTTCAGTTTAAGTGAAACACATCTGTTAGCAAAGATATAACCCATTTTTGAAATCTGAGTATATATTACAGATTCAGACTATACCACCATCGTATCACCACCCATCTTTGAAACACAGTTAAAGGAAAGGGTCAGACTTCCAAATCTAGACACATAGCAAAATCTTCATTTGCCATGTACCAATCTCCTAATGCTTGATCTGCCTCCCTCAGCCAGGACCTTATTTTCAAACACCTCCAGGTCTGAAAGTCTGGATCTGTCCCCAAACCTCTCTGCATCTGAGGGCCTGGAGGACCCCAGCCTCATTTACCAGAGGTGCTGCCTGCCCCTCTGAAAGCAGGCAGGAGCCACAATTTGCTCTCTCACGCAGAAGACATATCCTGTGCCGGGCAGAAGAGCTATACCTCAATGATTTGCAATCCCCAGGAAGCAGCTTTTTGTCCACCTCTGGGTTGGATGGCATTAAAAATAGGCACACACCATCTTTTCTTGGCAAATGCAGAGGTTTGAGTCTTGTCATCTTTTCGTTTGCCTCCAACTTCAAAATTATCCCATCACTTTAAAAGCTAACAGAGAAACAGTGAAAGAGTACAAATATCATACAACCCCTATATTACTTATGAGCAGTTAGTTGGAAATCAGAGCAAAAGAGATCTTCTGGGTCAGGAAACCTGCGTCCCAGCAAGCTTCTTCCCAAAGGGCACCTTGCATGCAAATTTGAAAGGAAGGGTTGAAAATCAGCAGAAGCAAAGGAATTTTTCTTTTTTTTTTTTCAGAACAGTCCTTCATTTATGGAGGAGTAAGGATACACTTTCAGAACTACTGTTGTGACTTAATCTTCCTAAATACCATTTCACAGGAGGCCAAGCACCCTGCATTTTTAAGGAGATTTCATAGACTGTTGATCTTAATATAATCTCTCACAAACGTTTATGGGGAGAGTTTTATTTAATACAGTCTGTGATCTGTATAAACATCACCATGGTATTAGGCTAACCAAACTCTGAGCTGAACTGGAAGTCGTGTGGGAGCTTTATTTGGGATATTAAAGTAGCACAGTTCAAAGTATGATTTTATTTGCAGTAGACTGCTGGGAATTAGAGATTAGTCATATGGGGATTTTAACAGTTATGTGGTTATGAGAGGTTGACTCAATGGTTTTCGTCTTGTAAAATGTCACCAAACTGTCTTGTTACTTAAAATTACAAGATTAAGTATCTAAATACTTAAATCCCCAAAGAAAGGCTTGAATTTTTGGGATGGTGGGGCAGGAGAAAAGCACAGAAGGAGAAAAGTCAAAAAGTATCTGCAAACACAATTCTACATTATTCTCACAAGTAACTAGAAAAATGGCACTAGAGCTTCCAAATCTAATTTTCTCTCCATGACCCTGTGTCAGATTCATTCAGTTTACAAGTTGATTTCATACTTATTAATTGTCAGCCTTGAAAGCTCCACTTGGGATCCACAAATCAAGTTGTGTCTCTTTATGCCTCCTAAATCACCAGTAATGAAGATTCTGCCCTTTGTAATTTACTTGTCGGTGCTTTGGAGATCCAGACCCAAATCTATCTTACTTACTCCCGCAGTGCCTGCACATGCTGGCTCTGAGTCTTTTCTGTAGAAGCACTGTTGTTTCAACCTGGAGGAGACTAAGACAGACATTTCCCAGGTTGTCTCACTTTTTTTTCCTCTACTCTCCGCAAACAGCTTCTATGAGTGTTTGCATATTGCTGGGATGTTCAGAATATCTGTGGGAGATGGGCCTTAAAGTATTGGAAAAGATGAACTAAGTGAAGGATGAGATGTGATTACTCGCTTTATTGCCCTGATATATATGTTGATTATCTCAGTAGAAGAACAGGCAGAGCAGGAAAACAGAAAATGATGGGGACAATTCAACCAATATCAGATACCTTACATTCACTTGGTTTTATTTCATATGCACACAGGAATCCAGGTTTCTGTGACGTCAAAATTCTTGGTGTTTTGCCACCAGTATCAACAACTACTATTTGTTATTAGTAGGGAGCACTTGTCCTATTAGAAGTCCAGCTTTCTTCACATTCTAGGCTTGATATTGATTTAATTTGCACAGTCATTCAAGTACATGCAGTTTATTTAAGCTTGTGCTTTTAGGAAAGTGATAGTGCTTTACATTAGGAAGTGTCATTTGCTAGATTCACATATGGCAATTACACAGTGAGCTGAAAAAGAAGAAATCAAGGGCTATGTGTGGGAGTTCATGACTTGTACCTCCCTGCCAGGTATAAAGGCAGAGACAGAAAAAACTCTTCTTGCAAAAATATCACTAATTTTGACTTCTCACACAAAACCAAGATGAGAGACTAGCCATGATATCTTTGCCAACTCTAGACTCTGCATATTGAAACCTGTGTTACTGTTGCTTGCAGTCCAGTTTCTGATAATCATTCTTCCCCAAAATGGGCAGAGGTGATATGAACCCTGACACTTTGTATTTACTCCCCCAGACACCAAACCAACTCCAAAATCCATACAGTAATTGTAAGCTTAAAATTTTGTCTCATACTACTTTGGAGGATGGAAAATAGCCAATCATCCATGATTTTCACTCCATTCATTCATCAGATTCCTGGGATGGTGGATCCAGGAGAAAGAAAATCACCATGCAGACATTAAACAAATGCCACTGAAAACTACAATCTATTAAGAAAAGCTAGCTACATAAGACTTCAACAAATATTGAATGTAGTTCATTCTCTACTGAACCAAGACTCTCCTTGCAAAAACATCTACTCCTGAGCATACGAGGATCTCTAAATAGTTGCTGAACTGAGGTCTGAGATATGTTCCTACAGTCTTGACTGTATTTCATTTTTCTCCTGCCCTTATTTCCAATTTACAGGGGTCTAAAGTAGCCACTTAATTCATTAAGCAGAGTAAGCCTGGTGTAACTTTAATCTCAGGATTTCCCAAAGCACCTGATTTAGGGAATACAGATGAAGTGTGTCAGGGTAGACATCAACGTCTGACACACCATGGCAATTTTTATTTTCCCACAGACTTTTTAAACAGGTAGAATTAGGATGGTACTCTTCCTCTGGGACACTGAGTGAGCAAATATACCTCAAATAGTAGTGGCTGTGTCTTTCTCCCTTGCTCTTCAAAGCTTTAGCTTAAGAATTTACACTGTGTAGAATGGTAGTTTTGCTACAGTTTTGTCACAGTTAGAGACATCTTAGTACTTTAGAATAATCTAATGGATCACACTCAGTGATGCCATAACCAATCCTAGAAGGAAAAATTATAATAATCTCTTATTCTTGCTTTGAGAGGAACAACCTGTCCTTACCTTCCTGACTTCCAACTACTAAACTCCTAAACCATTTCTGAACTACCATTAAGGTAATCCATGTCATCATTTTAATTCCTTTTAAATCTTTGGACTTGCTCACATACTGTGGCAATGAGTTCCCCTGCTAATCAATCACTGAGAGGAGAATTATTACTTCAAGACCTCTAAACCTGTTCCCTCAGTGAATTTCACCAGGTATTTTTATATTATAGCAGCCCATAGGAGTTCCTTACTCTCTTTCTCCATGCTGTTCACAGCAGACCTCCATGGCAACCCTCAGCTGTCTCCCCAAAGTCACTTTTTCCATAAACTGGAGAATGTGACTTACTCTCACACTATATAAGCCACAGCATCTATCATCCTTGCCCATTCCTGAGCATTTTCCAGTCCTACTGCATCCTATTTGAGATAGTGTGATCAGAACTGCATAGATTTATATAGGGATGTAGTAATGTTAGATCTCCGTTCCTCTTCTGATCATGTCTAGCCTTCTGTCATGAGGTCATGAGGGAACTGAAATGATACCTTTTATAATACAAAGGCAGTATCTTCTGTGCCCCAGCTGAAACAGCTTTGGGTTACAGGGGATCCAGGCTCAGATGAATGAGAGGCTGCCACCAATAAAAGCAAAAATAAAATTAAATAAAATTAGGAAGTCAGCTTAGAATTTATTTTACTGACATAATTAAAAATAAGAATGTATGAAAGCTTTCCTAACACAGTGTTTTGGAGGGGTGAAAAAAAAATCGTATATTATTTTCAAGCTGAAAAAGCATCACTGAGGAAACCATACTAGAAATTTAGGATATGATTATGCTACACAATGCTAATTTATCCAGCTGAGCTCTGTGCTAATGCAGCTATATTGCTTACAGTACTTACAGATAACTAGTTTAAGGCTCTCCAAAATCTCTTCACCAAATTGCACTGTGAAATGGAGAAATACTTTTTTTTGTCTTCAGCACTGCAGGGCACCTTGAAAAGGCAGGTATCACCCTACTATCTCCTTAACCCAGTACAATATTTTCTGTGCTACCCTTGCAGACTTAGAGTATTAAATATATCTTGCAGAAAGACCCAAGCCAGGACAACACATGAGCTTCATTGTGCATAGACGACTATGCTTACGAATTTCAACAGAAGTGCTCTCAGGCACAAAGTTAACTCCAGGCATATGGGTCTTCTGCAGCAGTAGGGCCCGAGACCTGTAACCCCCACACTATGCAATGAACATCAGCTCTTCAGCAGAGCCTGTGCAACATACTATGCTATCGAGGTGACAGTGACAAACACAAATGAGTGTTGTACCTTGGTTACAGCTCCTACCACACACTTGAGTGCACCTTATTCTGCACAGGCTTGAAACATAACAGCTGGACTGTGTCTTGCACAGTCAAAAATGCAGCTGGAAGAGGGGGACTGACTTATTGCTTTAACTCTGATCAGTATTTAAAACTCCTTCTGCCCATAACAACAGAGCAACTCTAAGTTGTGCACAGAGGTTGGTACTCACTAAGGGCCAAGGTCTTTCTCCAGAGAGGATTCCCATGTTGTTACAGCCTCATTGCTGGTTTTACCTAAAGTCTTTGGCCATACAGAAGCCCATAGGGGCAGCCCCATCTGCCCTGTGCACAGACATCCAGTGTGCCTCCATATCTACAGGGAATTAAAACCCCTGCCTGCCAAGCCCCCTCCAACAGTCTGCAACAGCAGTCAGTGCCAAGTGGTGCTTGGAGGGGACAAACCCCAGCATTTCCGAGTAGCTCTTCACTGAAACCAGCACTGAAGAATCACACCTCCAGGACACCAGAGGTTGGTCTGGGAGAAACACAGTACTCAATTAACAGCTACCCACAACACGCAGAACTGACCTGATGGATGGTGTATTTTTGGCCTGATTTCTCTCTGTCAGCTCCCTTTAGTGAATTTTCTCCTTAGCTAATTTTAACCAAATTTGAAAGAAGGGCCGGAGTATCACAGATAATTATATTTTTATAAGTTTCAGGGATCTGACAGCTGGAGAGAGAATAGAGACCAAAATTAGTGCTTTCCATTAAGGGAAAGCAGGCAAAACCCAGCCACTATATATTCTATCAAGCCTGAGACAGGCAACAAACCCATACATGTTTGGCAGCAGACTGGCATCACTGGCGTTTGCTCTTGCCAGAGCTGGTACTTTTGCAATAGTGTATAGTTTAGGACACAAACTCATAAGTGTCCAGGTTTAATTAGTCCTGCTATTCTCATGACAGATTCTATCATTTTCTCGAGGCATTGGCAATAGCAGAGCATCAATTGAAATTAGGATGATTTGCGAAGGAGTGGCCAAAATTATCTATTTTATTGTAGAAAAAAAAAAAAAAAGAAAGTGATTATGACACCTCAGAAATTACTTTTATTCTTCTTGAAAAGTCTGTTTTTCAATTTTTGATCCTGCAGTAACTAGAAAGTAAGATTGGACAGCAAAATTTGTAATTATTAGAAAAGGAACTCACAGCATCTCAGGCCAATCTCCTGTTATGTGCCATATTTAGGGAAAGTGTGTTTTGCCTTTAAATTAAAAAGAAAAACAATTCTTGAGGAATAAAAATGTCATTGTTCAAGGAAGAGTAATAAAGTATGAATGCTTCTCCTTCAGCTGACTGTCTTTGCAAATGATCAAGAACTCTGAGGTCAATAAATTGCCATTACCCAAGCTTCATAAATCCTCAGTGGTTGGATTTTACCACATAGTTTAAGTTACAAGACCTTAGAAGAGGCCAAGAAAGATTCATTTGCAGCATTTATAGGCAAAGACAAGGTCTGCAAACTTTGTCAATTGTTACTTGCAGTGTCAACATGGAAACAGCTGCTCATGATGGAAACTGCTGGTATTGAAACAAAGCCCTCTGCATCTCTAACCACTAATAAAGGCCTATGGTTTTACCTACTCATTATCAAGTGCAGCTTTGCTAGCAGGTCAGGTGCAAAAGGTAATGAACAAAGCAATACAAAAGTAAGCTAAAACCAGGGCTAGCACAGATACAAATAGCAAACATCCCTGAAACTTGAAGCACAATGTAGAAATTAAAAAGTGGGAGAATTTATTCAAACAGGAGGCAAAATATGACCATGTATGCACTACGTTGCATGAATCTTACAGAGAGCTATCCGAGGACTGCAGATGGAATCCTCCTATAAGGGTTCAGCCCCTACACAGAACAACATGCAGAACTGTAAAAGATATTTAACAGTACAATTTGAAAGAGGAAGATCAGAAAAAAAAATAAACAGAATGCCTAGTATACACTACTAAAATAAAATACTGCTGAAAAATGCTTTATGCCCTGTGGAAAACAAGTCTGAACTTGTCTGCATTGTCCTGTAACTAGAGTGTGAAGGAAATGTCTATATTTGGGTACGGCATCCTGAAAAAAGTCTTAAAGTCTAGATCTAATTAACTACCAGTGAAATTTAAGCTTCTAGGTACCCTAACCTCCTTAAATTTGGAGTTTGTGTCACTTACACACTTCAGATCAATTTTACTCCATTATCCCCTTTGAGCAAAGTAAACTCATCAGGCTGGGCACTGCCTTACATGTTTTTCCCCATAACGATCCCAAAATACAAGCAATAGCTTGCCATCCTTCTCCAGAAGAACAAAGAGAGAGGCCTCTGTGGCAATGTACAAATGTGAGAAAGCCACCATGGCTGAGCTCTGAGTCAGACCAGAGGGGAACAGGGGCCATAGGAAAGCTGTTAATTAAACACTGCTTCCACTATTAATAGGCTGACGGAGGGCGTCATTATCAAGAGGAAACACGCTTCAAACAAGCTTTTTCTTGTACTTGCTTGGTTAACAGGGAAGACATTTGAGTGTGTCAGATTAAGATTACTTTTACATGCTGTCATGGGAAGTCCTTGAAAGCAACCTATGCTCTTAACAACACACAGCATATGAGCATAGCTTTTTCAGAGCACAGCTTTTACTGTACCCATGCCTTCGTACAGCACTTGGTGACCTTAAGTATTCTGAGCAGGGACACAGGAAGGCTGTATTAAGAAGGAATTATTAAATATTGATTTATTTTTTTTTCCTGGCATTGGGTATCAAGATAAATGCCAGAAATTCATCTGTCCTGTTGAAACTGACCCAGAAAAGGTGCTTCATCAAGTTCAAGTCCATGGAAAAAGAGACAGGAACAATGAAGCAAGAAACTTTTCCATCTTACCCATCATACATCACCCACGAAAACTCATGAAATAATATTGAGACCACAACATTTGGCAAAGGGGACTTATGCAAGTGCTTATGCAGTGTTCAGGAACTTCACTGATCCTGCACCTGCCAGTTATGTGTCTGCCCACAGGAAACACATAATCGGGCCATAATGTCTCAACCACTAATTCCCAGGTCATACTCAGTAATATGTGGCATCTTTCCGCTCAGCTGGCATACTCTGCCATGCACCCAGCTTGCAGAAGCTTCAGCAAAAAAGATTCAAAATTAATATATCTTTGCATGAGATCTCAAACAGAAATCCTGAACTGTCTTACTTTACTAACAGCTAGCAAAGGAGTACCCTTCAGCAATTGTTTAATTCACACCAAATTAACAAAAAAACCCATGTTTCTTCCAGGGTTCAGATCCGGATTTTAAGGCCAGTGTGACTTTGTCCAGAACTGGATGAGTTCCAGGGCTGAAGGCAAGGAGAGTGCCAGTACTCACGATTGCATTGAAGCTCAGCTGCAATTCAAACTAGGATACAGTCTTTCTGGCACCTCCAGTGCTACAGAATCCACTTTTAAAAGGGAAGGACAGAGGACAATTTAATGACTTGTTCAGCCCCTAGTCACATTGCTCATGGTTCTCTGCTGACAACGCAACATACTCCTTTGGACTAGGGCTTCAGCTTACCAACGTTTTTCCAGAAAGTTTGGAACTGCTGACCTCTTTGGAAGAGTCATAACCCAAAGAGGTTGGGCAGCTTTTGTCCTTGGAGGTTTTAATGACCCAACTGAGTAAAATCCTAAGTAACCTCCTCTAACCTCACTGCCTATCCTATTTGCAGCAAGAGGTGGGACTACAGACTTCCCAAGACTTTCAGCCTGAGTGATCCTATGACCCTGTGAAAACATGGAAAAATTGTGGATAAACAGTCTTCTGTAATTTTTTTTCTCCCATAGAGTAAGAGATGATACTTCTTTTCAAAACTTAAATTAAAGAAAAATTCCTATTTGCCCTGTATCTTACTTAGAAATGCTGGTATGGACTAAACAGCATTTGTTTGATCCAAAGCATGGATCCTCATTTCAACCCTTTAAGACCCAAGTCAAGTTCTCTGTTTCATTTTAAACACTGGCATAGTGGTTATTTGCAGTCTGCTTAGGCCTGGCAGCCTGAAACTTTGGGGGAAAAAGTGGAATGAGAATTCATCAGTGACTTCTGCTGGTGAAAAGAGAGAAAAACCCTCCCTGACAAATACCCCTTAGCAAGAACTGCCAGAGGAAGAAGGTTTCCATGGGAATCTATTGAGGAGCACAAGGAAATACCTGGAAAGCACTGGGCTGAAGTAAGCCTAATTTTTCGTGTGTTCTCATGTGCATTTTGATTTCTTCCTTAAAGTAGTTGTTTTCAGCTGAATTGAGTCTAATAGCCATGTTCATATGCAGGAAAATAAAGGCAAAACCAAAGTTCATTGTATATGGGGTGAGGAGTGGCAGCCTGCAAAGTTGTGACAAAGCTGCTCACAGTATGGAGAGTCTTGAGGGAGTTCTGTTTCTGAAAGAGATACAGAGGTGCTTGCTTGGGAGTCTTTCTGGTGCATTACTGAGGGAGTACAGATTGTATGTGACATTTGTTTAAACTCTTGCACAAAATCATATAACCACAGTATAATTTAATTACAAAAGAACCTCTGGATGTTATCTAGTCCAACTCCTAAAGCTGAATACCTCCAAAGATGAGATACCACAGTGTTTTTGGACAAATTCTTTCAGTGTTTGACCACTTTGCCTGTAAAAATTTTCTTCCTTACATCTAGCTGTAATTTCTCATGCTGCAACTTACGTCTGTAGCCTCTTGTCCTTCCTCTGCTTCTCCTTGCACGTCATATGCCCCAGCCCCTACATATCTTAGAGGATTCACCCCAACTTGCCAACATGCCTCCTGTACTAGGAACCCTGAACTGGGCACAGTACACCAGACATGTCCTAACAGGTCCCACACAAAGGAAGATAACCACCTCCCTTGACCTGGTGGATAAGATACTGCTAACACTGCTCAGTCTTCTGTATTAACAAATGCAGGCCTGCCAGAGATGGAAGTAGCCAAGCTGCTCTGCATGGGCTGGTAACAGAAAGAGAAACAGACCCGCCCCCTTCCATGTCTCTTTGGAGTCCTTACTGGCACTCCTGCCTGCCCAACCATCATCCTGGAAACATCTGAGAACAGTGGGAAGACTCAGAGCAGTTTACACTGAGTTCTGAAACACCTTTGACGGTTCTCACCATCCAGGCTTCCTTAAGAGATGGACAAGCAAAGACATCAGCCAGCAGATGGACTGACAGAGCATATAGGAACCACGTCTTGTGAGAAAAGTGACTAATGGGTGACACAGAGAGGTGCAGCATCTACTTTTTAAGTAAAAAAGTAAAATCTGCTATATTTACTCTTTTGTGCAAAATCTGAACCTACTTAACTCAAGCTGAAGTACTGTAAAATCATAGTGTGAAACACTGGCAAATGTCAGCAATGCTGCTGAAAAACCTACCCTGAGCCAAAATTTAGACACTGCCTTAACAGCAATTTCCATTGTAATTTTCCTCCCCTCACCAAATTGCTGTAGAATGTCACTAATTATTTTTTCTTTACCTAGAGCACAATATAAACTCATCAATTTGCTCTCCACTTTGAAAACTAATGAAGTGTTATTAAAAATAGCCATTCCGGTACAATTTCTGTCACTTGTATCTGTAGTAATTCATATTTTGCCCTATGACTAGTCCTGGTTATTTCTGGGACAACAGAAGTGGCAAATTTTGGCCCATGATATCTGTGTACATCAGAAAAAGAGAGTGTAAGAGAGACAGTGAGAAGTGATTAGACTACCATGTAGAGTAACCACCCACATATGCCTGCACCCCCACAGAAAAGAAGTCTCACTCTACGAAAAGTTATTAATTGTATTTTAGAGATCTACAGGTTAATCAAGCTGTTTTGGAAAAAAATGGTTACAGAATCAGTTTCATTTTGTCATTACATTAGGTCAAATTAAAAATCCAATTTTACCTTTTAAAAATCTACTAAGAAGCCCACTAAAGACTATTATGGAGACCAGGACACCCTCACATTATTTTCCACACTGCCTGCTTTCATTGCATATCATGAATATTGGCACCAACTTCTCATACATCTAATTTCCAGATGATATCCTCTTTTTACAAGCTGGCTTGCAGTGCAGCAGTTTTTGGTGAGCACTTTTTATCTTAGGGTACGAGCCTGCGAAAAGGTATAAGTCAAGTTTAGAGAGAATAAGACAGAAACAAAGACCTTCCAAATCCTACTCAAAAGAAAAAAAAAAAAAAAGTAGAGAAAAAGCATGGAGGGGTTTAAAGCAGTCAAAAAGTTTGATTTTTGCAGAAATATTAGTGAAGCTTCTGGCAGGATGGTGATTAAAGTTTCCAGCCATAACCCAGCCTAACACTACTTGTTCAGCAAATGTTCCCACTGTCCTCACTGGATTTTGGCCCTTTTGTGGGGAAGCCAGCCCCAGGAATCAAAGGACAGCTAGGACATTGTACCCAGGATAACCAAACCTCTCTGGGAGTCTTGCAGAAACTATGTCAAAACATGCAGTAGGAGAAAACATACCATACATCTATACACACAGACACAGGCAGACTTGAATAGCACTACGGTAGGCTGTCCATGCTCTATAGACTTCCAGTCTCTATAGGTTTCATGAAATCTTAAAAACAAAACAAAAAATACCCCAAAGTAAAAAGTCTTTAGATCAATAAAATTAAAGCTTGTTCCAGGTAGATTGTGCTGAGGGCTAGTTCATGTACCAAGACTACAGACTCCTTTGAATAGCAGAGTCTAGGTAGTGTCACCAGCATGAAAACTGTTGCTCAGTCTCAAAAAAAAACATCAGACTGGGGAATGCAATGCTATGTCCACATCTTCCCAGTTTCCAGATCCTACCTCTGTGCTGCACAATGTATGGCAAGAGCTTCACATGAACCAGAGCATCAAACCACATTTGCAGGACCTTACCTACAGTGCAGCATTGGATGGCCTGTTGCATAGGCACATGCTGTGCCAGACAAACTACAATATTGACATATTACCATCAATACTGACATATTAAGATAGACAAGCTGAGATGGAAAAGTGAAAAGATGAGCAGTCTATCTCATTTTTCATTCTCAGAGATACTGTGGAGCCTAGTTCCAAACTACCAACCCTTTTCTTCTGCATTCTGTCAAGATGACCCCCTACTTCCCACACAGCTACCAGATTTGGTCTATTCACAGCTTCTCCCCTTCACTCTAGCTCAGAGGCAGCAGAAGAAGCTAGCAGTAAATGAAGAGCAGGCACATTTTGCAGCCCATCCCTGTGGTCTGGGCAGCAGAGAGAAGTTTCTGAACATACAGGGATGGAGACAGCTTTCAGGTACACATGGCCTCCTTTCCTTCTGCTGTGTCTGACACAGTCAGAATAACCTTGTCACTGTCAAACTGCCCAAGTCACTACCAGCACCACCCACTGAGAGGGCTGAAGAAGTTTGGATAGTTACAGGACTTCTTTGGTTGGATTATTTTCTCACTAATCAAACACAGCACTAGTTATCAGTGTGAGACTTCATTCACCATGAAAGCTGCACAGTCCAGAAAATCCAGGATTGCAATACAATCTGTTTTACAGCGGTATAAACAACACCTTAACAGGTGACACCTTCCCACCAGCTTTTCCTCACTCAGAAGGTGATGAGGGAGGCACTGCCACCAGCACATCTGCATGATGCAGCTGGGACATTCTGCTGCCACTCCACTGACAACAGAGCAATGTCCTCCCTCTCAGCTGGCATCTGCTGGGTAAACTACCTTTATGAACCTCTGCTGTCAACCTCAGTACTCTATCCTAACCTCTGCTTTTTCAGTTGGTTCAGCAATAAAATACTTAATGATGCTGGTGCCTGAATCATCATCAGATTTTGAGACAAATAGCTTGATTCTCCCTCTGCAGAACTATTGCTCCAGGCTCTTTGCAGTCTCAAGCAGGCATTAACACCGGCATGTGTCCCTTGCACACTGTGCCCTGCTTCCATTAGGATGTTTTGCATCAAGATAAATTGGTCTCACCGCCTACTGTGCTGTGAGTACTTATTCTTAAGAGGGAGTCTCTGATTCCAGCAGGGCCTCCCTCCCGAAGGTATGGCACTGCAGGAAGGAAAGCCAGCCTTGGTACTTCACTTAGAATGAGTGGGAAGAGATGGCTGCTTTTGCTAATTCATCAACAGAGCCCCTTCCCCGAGCAGTATTGATTCCAGGGATATTTAAGTAGAATCAAGGTGAAAAAAACAGTATTATTGTATTAATATATATATATATATATACGTGTTCCTCCCTCTTCCAACGTCAGCAGTTAGCATGCTTGATGAGAGATGCAGCAAGGAAACAATTTCAGGTTGAGTGCATCACATACTGACTCACTGCCATGAAGCCCTCCACTTCAACAGAATTCCTGGTGATCGATGATGAAATATTCATCAGTTCATATTTGTAAAAGGCCCAGGAACATACTGAGTAAATGACCTCCGACGAAGTGCCTCGCATTAAAATGGAACAGCAACCAGCTGAAATGAGGGAACTACAAACTACGCATGTGTTTTGTCAGCACAAACAAGCAGCAAACACAAACAGAAAGAAATCTAGTTGGACTCGTCATCCTGACAGTGAGAAACAAATGAGAAGCCAGCCTGTTCACTTCAGTGGGACCCACTGGAGGAGCTGCCTGTGGCAGGAGTGAGTGGGGCAACCTGGTGAAATATTACTTCCTGCCCTCTGTGACAAGCAGAAGGTGAACCAGGCAAGGCAGGAGGGTGAGCTGCTTTGTTGTCCCCACATGCTGGCCCTTGCCTTGTTGTTCATCACCTCTATCCCCTGCACCTACACTGCAAAGCACCACTAGACCTTAACTGTGGGTCTTGGTCTCTGAAATGGAAAACACAAGCCTGCACCCTTCAGAGCAAATGGGGAGCCTGGCCCTCCCAATAGGCACCTGGTGCTAGGCAGGAGCATCCCCACAGTTTGCATTTCTTGCCTTTCCTGCAGGTTTTAATGTGAGCCCTTATAGAAGGTAAGCGAGGTTTGCAAGGGGGGCAGGCTGTGGGAATGTGGGTGTCACCAAGCACTGCTCTTTGTCTGGGGTGGTGTTAGACAGTGCTGATTTAAGGAGCAAAAGGGCGGATTTTCTGTCCTGCTTTCAGCTCTCATCATTATTCAGGATGCATGATTTCCAGGGAGGTTGCCAGAGCTGCACTGCACCGCTTGTGATGGTTAATCCTTGTACAGGAAAGCTCCACAATGGAAACTGTGAGGAGAATGCAAAATAAATTAGGAAAACCTAGCAAGCCATCATCAGCCTCCGCAAAACGCAGAGGCACCCAGGACTGGCCTCCCCCAGACCTTTTCTGAGGCAGTTGCTTGAAATTGAGCTTAAAAACCCATCTGTCATTGCCCCAGGGCCTCACAGAGAGGTGAGCTCCCACCGCCAGTGCCAGGTGGGCGATGCAGCCCTTTTTTAATCATTTATTTATTAATTAAACGCCCTGTGATAAGGCAGATCTACATGCAGGTCCACACACAGCTCTGCAGGCTCGCAGGGCCCTCGGCGGCCGGGAACTTGAACAAACAGCACCATCAGGTGGCTCTCCGGGAAATAGATGTGCGGAGCCACCCAGGACATCTCCAGCCACACCTGGCCATCCCTCTGCTCTCCTTTTCCAACCCTCCCAGCAGGGAGGGCCCACAGCCCCTCCCGGGAAAATCGGAGTCCAAAATTGTCAGAGAAAGCTTCAATGGCAGCAAGGCATATCCAGGAAAAGTCTTTAAGGGAAAACTTCCAGTATGCTTCCTTCTCCTCCACCATGCAATTATTTTACATCCTGTCCTTTTCATTGCTGACAGCTGTATGGATCTCAGCTTTAACCTACACAGTTTAGTTGACTCCTTAACAGGCTACCCAGGCATCCAGAGTGCCAGATGAGTGAAGTGCCGGATCTGAGTGAATTGCAAGTCTTATTTCCCTCCCTCAGCCTCTTCAAATTTTGAGGGCAATGGCAAATTGATGTTTTCCCCTTGAAAACTAATTTCAGTGTACAAACCCCCTCTGAGGCACTGCTGGCATCTACCTCCCCCTGCCTGCATAAGGAAGGAGGAAGATGCCTCGTTCAGCTTCAGGCAGGTGCTCTTTCACCAAAGACTGCCTTTGAAATAACTTGGTTTCTTCAGCATTTTTGCTGCCTTCTCTTGCCGCTCACGTATTTGGTCAGTGCAAACGGGGAGCAGAAGCATTTCCCACTAACTAGCCAAAGCTGCTTCAATCCCCCAACAGTCACAGAACACATAAAGTCCCAACATACATAAAGATAATAGATGAGATTTCAGCTTCCAGACTCCAGACCTCAGGCACTTCACAACCTCTGCCCTCAGGCTCCTGCTTATCACCTTTGCCTACCCCCATAAACAGAGGGTTTAAACTGGATAAGACAATCTGAAGGTAAGCAAAATGCTGTTGCACTCACTGTGCTGCAGTGACTACAGCCATACCCACACTACTTCCATGATTACCATGCCATCAGCCTCAGTTGGTTTTCTCATCCCTGGATTTAAAAGGATTTTTCTGCATGGTATTCTGCACTTCAGTGAATAATTAGGCATTTCCAATTGTCTCCTAGTGGAACTAAGGTAATTTAAATAGAAATGTATATAAATAATATGTTCGTTGTTTGTATTCTTATTTGTTTATATCTGTTTTTAAATATATGTATACATATAGATTTATTAAGATACAGAAATAAATAGCAAATAAACACACACAAAGTCACATTCACAAACTTAAAGGAAAATTATTCAAAAGTGTGGTTACCCAGTTCCTCTAGGAAACACCTCGTTTCACAGTTTCAGCTTTGAGTGCCCATGGTTAGACCTTACAGCAACAATTCTGAAAATCAGGACTTTCTGTTGCTATGTTTATGCTTATGCATATAGAAGGATTGATTTACATACCTAATTTCAGGTCTCTAATTTTCAAAAATTTGTGGCCTGAACAGACAATCCTATGTTTACAGTTTTACTGCCCCAAGCAGCACTTCTCTACAAAGCGCATCATCCAGTCACCTTGAAGGGATGTTAAAGCATTGCAAGTTGTTGACAGCCCATCTCAAAAATCTCTGCCTTCTGTAATAAAGAGACCTCCCAATTCCCAGATATGCTCAATGCAATAAAATTTCTGAACATCCCACATGAAGACAATAACAGAGCACCTAACACAACAGACAAAAAAAGAAGAGGAAATAAGGTTATATTTCCCATCATGACATCTGCATTAAGCTCAATAGCTGCTTATTTCTACTATAATTGTGCCAAAGTCATTTTGAATTTCATTTTCTTTATGCACCTTGCTCTGAAGCTGAGATATTTTGGGAAAAACAATGCACAAGACAGCACTTAAATGCAACAGCCGCATCTCACCAGTTGCTACTAATGATGTCAGCGGAGGTCAGGTGGGCACAGAAGTATGAATTGTCCCTATATTTGTACACTTTTTGAATGGCTAAAGAGCACCCAGGAGAACTAAGGTCTTCCTAGGACAGTGGGAACACAGGACACTAAGAAGAAGAAATGTCTTTTTTCCTGCCACCTTAATTCTCTTTGCTTTCAAGCCCTTCCTCAGCCCTTGCCTTTTATCTTCCTGTAACAGGAGAACACAGTGCTAAGGGAACTCAGCTTGCAGAAGCATTGGATCATGGGAAAGTCTGCACAAGCCACCTCCAGGCACTTCTATAAGTACTTCTTTTCTGCACTGGGTTGTCAGTTGTACTGCTCTATTCTAAGTGCAGAGCCATGGAGCAAGATGCTTGGGGTGGATTTGTTGGCAGATCGGTAGGGAATCATAATATTCCTGCCAAATTCGTTTTCTCATGTGACCTGAGCTTGACTTAGAACATGGATTTCCTATAGAGAAAAGTTTGAGCAGTGCCAGGAATTTGAAGGCCAGGTGGTCTGCAAAGCTTCTCCCCAGGCTCTGAGATCCCATTTCCTCGCGTCATTCTTTCCAGACGGCATGGAGAGCGGGCTGTGGTGCTCACAGCAAACTGAGTCCTCAAAACCAATGCAATTGCTCCTTCCCACCACCACAGTCCTCTGGAAGAGACTGTTTCCTAGCAGAAACGTGCTCATCTTTCCTCCCACTTCTGTCACAAATTCAGACAGTCTTTGACCAAGAATGCTAGTTAAACTTTTCTCTGCCAGAGGAAACTCTAAAAAAAAAATCCCACTTTTTCATCTCTGCAACATCCAAATTGGGCTTAGCTAGTCCAAACTGCTGTCTCCTTGCTAACTCAGAAAGCCCGTATTTGCCTATTTGGGAGGGAAAGCTATCACACAAAGGCAGATAGACAGGCTTTTCTGAAGAAAGCTATCCATAGCCACTCTAGTCTCTTAGGACAAGAAGGTCCATATATTAATTTTAGATCTCTGGCAATCTGCATAGTAGAAATACGTTATGGCTCTGATCCATACTAACTTCTATTAAGAAAACAAAAGCTAGAATGAGCTGGAAGCTCTCCCAGATGATGCTCTCTGAATATCCATTGAGAAAAAGCAGCCTACTCTAAATATATTACTTGCCCAATCCCCACAAAACTCTTATTAAAGGAAGCAAATTAGGCTTCCTGAAGAGGCACAGTAGTTCTGTCAGCACTGTAATGGACCAAATATCGCAGAGTCACAGAATGGTTAAGTTAGAAGGCAGCACTGAGGGTCATTTGGTCCAACCTCCCCTGCTCAAGCAGGGTTCCCTACAGCAAGTTAATCAGGATTGTGTCTAGATGGCTCTTTAATATCTCCAGAGAAAGAGACTCCTCACCCTCTCTGGTCAATCTGTTCCAGTGCTTGGTCACTTGAGTGGTAAATAAGTTCTTTCTCATGTTCAGGTGGAACTTCCTGTGCATCTCTTTCTGCCCATCACATCTTGTGCTGTTGCTTGGCACCACTGAGAGAAGCTGCTTTTCTCACTTTTTTGTCTCAGAAGGAACCAGGTGTAATGCACAGATTACAGCTGTCTGCTTCTGAACTTCTTAATCTTCTCATACTGCTAAGGAAGGATCCCTACTGTCCCACCCCTGACACAGAGCAGGGAGTAGAAGAAGCATCCTGAAATGGCTCCTGCCATTCTCTCTATAAATGTTAGAGAAATGGCAATGGCCCATCACACATATAATCCCATATCTATAATTGCTGCCTTGTTGGCAAATTTCTGTCACAGATTGCACTCAGTTCTATCCCACCCTCACATCAGATGCAATCCACACCAACCTGTGCCTGCTGGAGCGCCTGGCTGAGGTAGTGGGATGGAGAACAGCTCACTGCACTGGCACTCTTGGAAGACAGAGCAAACAACTCAGATTTCAGCAAGTCTGAACCCTCTGCCTCAGCTGAAGCCATCCCTGTATCAGCTCTGTCCCCTGAGGGCCTGAGGAAGTGATGGATGTAGCACATCCTTCTCCCCCACAGAGGAAGGAGAAGCCTGTACCAGACTCTCTTCTGTCCGGCTTAGATTCGGTTGCAGCAGCCAAGCACAATAATGCTCTACAGGGAGGGAGTGATGTCTTCCACTGAAGCAGCATTTGAAACACAAGTCACTGAGAAAGCAACCTCCCTGCATTCTTGTTGTTGGCATCATGCTGATGACTAGGAGACACTCGAAAACCCTCTGCTTCTACAGTCAAAGAACAGCAGGATAAACTTAGGAATAACTTCACCAAGAGCAACTGCAAACTCCCTTAGCATGCTCCTGGAAAAACATAGCTGGAAGAACGTCAGCAGCAGCTATGAAATTCATTTGCATCAGACTCACAACTTTCTGGCAGGAGGCTGACCAGTCTGAAATTCACTCCTAAAATCCACCAGGATCCAGTTTAAACTTAGTCTCGCTTCTGCTGTAGTTCCTCTGCCTCCTTGTTTCTGAGCATTCAAACGAACCTAACCTTACCACTCGTAAGTCAGAAAGGAGAGGAGAAACATAGGTTAGGGAACACTTAGGTACTAAAACAGAACAAATGGCATCATAAGTCTATGAAATCCAAAATCCTAGCCTAATTTAAGCCTAGCTTTCTTGCCTGGAAGGGCCAAGCTCTAATTCATAATA
>JAWWES010000081.1:65579907-65654173 GCA_035583135.1 Lophotriccus pileatus | reverse complement strand
TGACAACGAAATTTCACACCATTGCACTGTGTGCATGCGGCTGTAGAGATGTGATGTCTATAGATATCACTTCCTGCTCTGTTAAGTTCACCTGTAAACAGAATTTGTCTGTAGAGCCAGAAACCCTGTTCCTTACATCAGCATTAACTAGTCCTTGGCTGATTCTGCTCTGTCACAAGGTCCCAGGGCGTATTATCAAAGGCATGCCTGGACACTGCTGAGCATTTCCTAGGCAGCAAACTGAGTTTATTCTACAGAGAAATTCACTTCCCCGTGAGCACAGAGGAAGCAGAACTAGCCAGGATGGAGAAACACTTCCACCAGATATGGAGAAACATTTCCACCAGTTACAACACCCTCACATGCCTCAATTCAACTGCCCTGGTGTGCTGTTCCTTACTGCCTAACATGCACTGATCTGCATTGATCCAAAATTGCACTCCAGCACCACAACGTAGGTAAACAAATTAATTTCAGCCAGGAGGGCAACTGGTTTTTAACAGAGGCCATTGATCCACTGTGATCCTGACTGAACACCAATTTAAACAAATTGCCTGTCCAAAGACCTGCTCACAAGCACAGTCATGAAGTAACATAGGAGAGACTGACTTCTGACACAGTGAGACCTACCAAGTTCATGCTAAACCAAAGGCTGGTTCCACAGCTAATTAAAGTTGCCTCACCAAAGCCATGCACTGAGAGGCAGTCCACTGAAGGGAGAGCATAGCAGCCTGAAACACCCTCTCTCACTCCTTTGAAGCTTGAGGTTTCAAAGCTTCTCCCATTCTGAGTTTCACGTGAACAGGAGGCCACCTCCATGGCAGGTTGGAGTCTCTTAGCCCACAAGAAGTCCCCATATAAGTCCCTATTTTAAACTCCAGACTTGCAGGAAGTAAAAGAGTTCTTTAACCTATACAGGCTAATCTGGAAATGGAGCTTTCTTCTAACTGCAGTGCTTGATCCTGGTGCTGAAAAAATTCCTCTGCTGGTAATGCACATTCCCACAACATTGTACCAGTACTTTCATAAGAAGCTTGTGAAGTGAAATGGTATTTTCTGAGGAGAACAGTATTCACTAGAAAATTCCCACCCACCTCAAAACCTAATTGCCGCAGTAATAACTCCACGCAACTACTGAGACTGGTTAGTGGAACTGAGGAGGGGAGATGCAGAAGCAGATGGATGCTTTTTTTAATTTGCACCAAAGCTTGTTTTGTCTCTTCTACCCCTACTATGATTTTAGAGACCACATGACTCCAAGACCACAATTTCTTTTCTGCCTTAGGTCATGTACATTTGCATCATGAACATCCGATGAAAATCCCAAATAAATGTATGTATGTATCATTGTATCTGCTCTGAGTGGTGCTAAGTCTGCTTTCCTTCTTTCCATTTCTCTTATTCAATGGTGCACACTGTGAATGACTTGACAAATATGGCAACACTCGTCCAAGAATAACATCCTGAACTCTCAGTCACTCACTCTGTACTTGGACATATGTCACCTTAGCTGCATCACAAGTATGGCTTCCCTTTTTGGAGAGCACTGGAACAAACCCGTCCTACATTTTCTTCCTGCATGCAAACAAATGGTAGAGGGGTAGTATATAAAACTCACCTTCCTGCTCTATCATCATAGAATGGTTTGGGGGAACTTTAAAGGTCATCTAGTCTAATCTCTCTGCAATAAGCAGGTACATCTTCAACTGGATCAGGTTGCCCAGAGTCCAGTCTAACCTGGCCTTGAATGTTTCCAGACTCTCTGGGCAATCTATTCCAGTGTTTCACCAAACTTATCATAAAAAAAATTATTCCTTATATCTAATCTAAATCTACCCTCTTTTAGTTTCAAAGCAATACGCCTTGTCTTATTGCTATAGACTTAATTAAAAAGTTTGTCTCCGTATTTCTTATAAGCCTCCTTTAAGTACTGAAAGGGTGCAGTAAGGTGTCCCTCGTGCCTTCTCTTCTCCAGGTTGAACAACCCTAACACTCTTCAGCCTTTCCTCATAGGAGAGGTGTTCCATCCTTCTAATAATTTCTCTGGCCCTCCTCCAAACCTGAGGAACATGGTTGCTTCATGACAGCAGCTCGATTTCACCCTTTTTCCATGACAGTCCACCAGTTTACTCCTGGAGAGACTACTTTGTAACAAGAGGGAAAGGCTTCACTCTATTACATCTATTACAGCTGCGTGGCCTAAGGTGTGTATGTTGGTGCAAAGGCACATTCTCTTACTTGGTAGCGGATGACTCAGGAAACTTTACCCTGACTCATAGACTGTAGACTCCAGATGGAGTTCTGAAACATTGTAACAACACACAACTTAGTTTTCTGAATATTTAATAAAAATTCTAAAGAGGAGAAAGTTCTTCCCTTTCCTCCATACCATTGACTACTCTCTTTTCCCAAAAGCTTTATTTTTAAAAAGAGCAGTTAAAATTAACAAGGTAGCTAGCATAGTAGTCTACTATAATTTAAAGTGTCAAAGCTAAATTAAAACCTGACCTGTATAAAACCATGTAGACTCAAGCTATATAACACAAACGGCACCAGTGTTTCACGAGGAGCAGCTACTCCTGAGCAGCAGTCCAACCCCAGGCAGCCACTAAAGGCTTGTGCTGAGAGCATGCCAGGGCTCAACAAAGACCAGCTGTACAGTGCTTAGAAAAAGCACTACACAGCAGCCCCACCTGCAAGACCTGCTTGCATCAAATTTGGTCACTTTGCAGCGATCTCAACCCCACATCTCGGTTTGGTCCTGGAGTGCTTGGAGGGACAAGAAGTGATTGGAAGAGCTGGGTGCCCACTCCAGGGGCAGGGTGAGCAGCCAACAGAGCAGGTGGATCCCAGAAACTTTCCCAGCCCGGGGAAGGAAGAAGCCTTGGGTGACTGAGGCTCCACTAGTTTCTTTTCCTGAAGGGTTTACACAGTTCATGAGTCCCATCAGGCACCCCACTGAGATCATAGCACCTCAAACACCCCCAGCAGTGGAGAGCTCAGAAAACAAAACTCACCTTCTCACAGGTGCAGCTGGAAAGGCGGTGGGGAGATGGCACATTGGGTTGCATTGCATTTCTAGGCCCTGCTCTTTTTTAACTATAAAATATTAAATACACTATTATAAGCACAGTAAGGAAAGCTGACTTTTACAGAGAGAAAAGGTATCACCTCTGAAAAGTTTCATCTGTTTGCTGAGAAATTTTCAGTCACTGTCTTTGACTAGCAGGAGATCCATGCTGAGAAATATGAAGCAGAAAGCTTTTGTTCAGAGCAAATTGCAAGAAAAAGGAAGATAAATCAGTGAAGCTTTTAATGTGAAGTTTTCCCTCTGGCAACATTTTCTTGTATGATACAGGCATACAAAGATGCCAAAGGTAAGAAAAAAAACATTTTGGTTTATTGTTCAATAGTGGGAAAAAAATCTGTAAATAAAACAAGCTCTTAAGAGGAAACCACACTGCTGAGGTGAAGCTCTATCCAGGTCTATGTTTGAAAAAGTTTTGCAAACACAACACCTTGGCTAGGAGCATAGGAAAAACAACATACCCATAACTATTTTGGCAAGAGTCGAAGTGTAGTGCAGCTGTCAGAATGCAAGCAAGAGGTTCCTCTGGACCACCAAGCCTCATGACTAGCTAAAGCCTCTGCAGGGAACCCAGAGAGTAATTAAACCAATTCAAGGGCAAGGATGTTATGTGAGCACAAAAGAGCCTTTTTTTTTTTGGGGGGGGAGGAGGGGGGCGGGGGTTGATTTACTTATATAAGCAGTTATATCAGCAATCTTTTATCAGACAAACCAAGAAGTCACAGACATTAATGTAAGATTTATCTGCTTACCCGTCTGCCTTGTATCTTTTTACTCTCCCCAATTACATTACAGATAGAATAATCTGCTTGATAAGGAACAAGAGGTTTTTTTCACTCTTTAATACCCTAGAAACATCCAAACAAGGTGAATAGTGCTCTAGATATATGAAGCCACTGCCCCTCTAGGTAAATAACTTTCTTTGCAGACATTTTTGAGCTGTTTATCTCCATCGTCAAAGCCTTCAATCAGGCAGATAAAGAAATATGCTTGTTGGCCAGCTAAGCAACATGCCAAAACAGAATTCCCACTGCCAGCACTGATACCACTTCATTTATATGTAGTTTCTCATCCCACAGGCTTCGGCTGTTTGAAGGGAAAGTAGTTCTCAGAACAGATGGAGCTGGTAATATAGCTCTTTCTAGGAGATACAAGGATTACACAGGGAATGAAATGGCGAAATAGTGTCTGCAGTACATATTGTAAAACTTCAACCACTCCAAGTAAAATTCCCTTCCCACTGAGAACAACATGATAGGACAAAGTGGAAGTGACAGCGTGGCTTTCCAAAACATTAGCTGTATCATGGCTGTTACCCCTTAGAACACTGTCTACCCAAAACCTACTTGAGACACATGTTCCAACCTTGCACTCACAAAAAAAATGTTGTGACTTGTCATTTTGAGTCAGTGTCAGAAGAACTGCCAAAAAAAAGGATGAAATAGCTGTCTTAAAAGAGCAAGAGAGAGTCTGTGCACCAGACGGGGAAACAGTGCCTGTGTACATCAGAGCTCCTAAGCTCAGCTACAGAATCTTATTTGGTTTCCGCTAGATCTACCCCAAGAAGGCGTCTAGCTTTCAGTGATGCAGGGAAGACTCGTATCCCACAAGTCCAGTGTTGTTCCATGTTCCCAGGCTGTCTGCCTATGCTTAGACTGATATCTTTGCAAGGCAAGGCACAGAATCGTGGATATTTGCAGAGAAGCTACCTTCTGCAAAGACGACAGACTGCTTTGAGTCAGACTTGGAAAGCCACAACCACTGGCAACACTGTTCCAACAGGATGGAGTGGGCAGAGGGAAGGAAGGTAAAGAAAAAGCCCATTGTCCAGGTAAACCGTTCTAGTCCAGACCAAAGCTCCATTTAACCCACTAACCTGTGCCCAGCAGTGTGGACCAGAAGGCATACAGAGAAGACAAAAAGCAAGACAAGCATGTATAGTATTTCTTCCAAGTATTTTCGCAGCTTCCAACGATTTTCATCTCAGGGCAGGTTCTGATTTGATTTCTTTATGGATGATCCCCAGTAGGTCTCTCTTTGAAGTATTTGCTCTACTGTTTCATCTGCTTTGTTCATTGCCATTGAGCATAAAGCTGACATTTTAAGTGAAGAACTATGATGATGTCATTCCTAAAAAAAAAAAAAAATCTGGAGGTTATGTTCTCAAGGTCCTGATCTGAGGTACTTTGCGTTTTGTAATAAATTGCTATATCAAATTTTTCACTGTCTTTGTAGACCTTAGTGGGGACTTTTATTTTATGTGATTCTAGTTTAAATGTATTACAGTAACTCTAGACATTTTCTCTCCTTACTGTTCCCTTTCAAATTACTCTTGTTTTTTTCAGCTATCTGCTGGGTACAACCAAAGTCCAGTCAGATCAGGCAGATCTGTAACTCAAATCTCATTATGTGACTCATACATGTTCCATGCCTAAAGACTGTTGCCTGGATTCTTATTCTCGTCCTGGACATATAATTTACCATTACAAGAGTGTCCAAAAATATGAGGTAGTCCTGAGCCTCAATATTTAAAGCAAGGTCTCTTGGACTACACTGAATTGGATTTTAAATTTAATACATCGTGGTTAAATCTTGGCTCCCTCTTTAATCTGTGGGATTACTTTTATTACCCTTGTTCCGGCCAGGGTTTTGTTTGAAGAACATCTCTACTCTTTAGCATTATTTCATAATTAACTTGTTAGGAGCTCTCCTGTTTGCTAAAGCACACAGGTTTTCTGCTCTGCAACTTTATACAATGGCAGAGAAAACGACACTTGCAGCCTTCAGAGCAAGAAAGACTGAGATGGCCAAAGTGGTCTTTCATCCAACTCTGTCATGCTACAGAGCCAATTTCTCCTTGTGTCCAGCTCAGAGAAGACCATTACAGACATTTTCTTCAGGGTTGAATTTAGCCTGTAGCATTTTTCCAGTTGATGCTCTGTCCAGGAAAGTGCTTTTTGGCAACTGCAGTTTGAAATTCTACTCCAACCCTGGATCTTAAACTGAATCAGAGAATTTTACTGGAGATGAAGAAACTCTCCCTCCTTTTCTCACTGATCGTTCCCTGCCATATGCAACAGCCACTAATTTCTGCATAAAAAACAGCTTTAAAGAGCTAGAGCATATCACAAATGCACAGTTTCATTAGTGGGCACTTAAATAAGCAGAAAGACAGAAGGAAAAAAATTAAGTCTAGGTTTACCTAGGGTATACTTACATGTACTATTATGTGCATGTACTATATGTATGTATATAGTACTATAGGTTTTATATGTACTAGTGTTAAATAGTGCATTCCTAAGAACCACCAAAAAAAAAGAATGTAAATGCAGTGTTTAGCATAGTCAAGCAGAAAGGATTCACTCCTGACAGCTTTAAGACTTGCTTATTTCGTGCCAACTTTGTCAGACACACCTCCCTTCCTTCCAGCAAGCAGATTGGTTACTAGGAAAAACACAGAAAGAAAACTGTCCATCTTCCACATTGACTTGGTGTGAATAAGACAGGGCAATTTGGATTGCAATGTTTTGCAGCCAGAAGGGCTGCAAAATAAACCTGTCTCAAGCCTTGCCCCAACTGCTTTGACTTCAAGAGAAACTGGCAGCAAGAGACGAAATAAACAGTTCACTGCATTGTTCCAGCAGGCACTGAGGCAGGGCTGTGCCGTGCAGTGAGTAGGTGTGATTAGCTCATTTGTCATTAGTTTAACACGAAGAACAGAAAGCAGAAGTCTGAGCACACGGAAATAGCACCCTCCAATTCTGATTAGCCTCTTGTTTATACCACATTGTGGCAAGCTAAGCCTGCATTGGCTCACTTAACCCTTCTGCAGGCACGAACACTGTAAGCCCTGTGTCCCTTGGGGAAAGGAACACCTCCCTCCAGAGTGTTAGCAAGAGATAGAGAAGTGATCCAGCAAACTACCACCACCACCACCACCATGAGGACATCAAATGTTCTTATTTTCGTATTGGTCCTGCTTTACATCAATGCCAGCACGGAATGGCCTACGCACACCGTCTGCAAAGAGGACAACTTGGAAATATATTACAAAAGCTGTGGTGAGATTTTTTTACCATTTCCATTTTCTTTCTAGTTTCTCAACAAAGTTGTTCTTATGCAGTGAGAGACACTTATAAGCCAGGCAATTAATTGAAGGGTTATATTCCCAAGCCAGCACTGGGTTTCTCATCTAGAATATTTTTAGTCTTCAAGTATAGCTGGTTTTGGTTCACACACACACATAAATATTAACTGTATTTCGATAGAAGATAATAAAGAGGAATAATGTAACTTAGTTCAGAATAATAAACAGCTGTCAAAACCCCAGTTCAGCATGAAAGATATGACTAGGATTTTTATCTAGAAGTTAGGTTAAAAAAAAAAAAAAAAAAGGAAGAAAAAGGAAGACCCCAGATCTTTGTCTTTGTTACCCCTGGGACAAAACAGGCTCTTCAGTGATCTGCTGTTTTCCTAATATGAGATGAGGCTCTGGTGATGTGCTTTCTGTCCTCCCACTTGGAGTGACAAGGGACCCAGTGTGACAGAGGGAAGGATTCATGTTCTCTGCCACTGCCACTGAGCTTAGCAAGACTTCAGCAGCAGCCCCTACCAGAGGCATTTCCCAGAGATCATAGGGTTTTGTTTGCTCTTTAAATCTGTAGAGAAGAAAAGAAGCAAGTGACACTGAAATTGACTGAAAATGAATTCACTGAATGGTGCCCGTTTCCACCTCTTGGTTTGCTGGCCTTGTGCCTTTCCTATTGTGCTGATCTGCTTTACAACTGGGACAAAGGGAATTAGATTCACAGACGCCTCATTCATTTTCCGCACGTGATGTGAAAAGCGATTCATGGCAAATGAGCACCCTAGAGTTTGTTTTTCCAATTCATCCTGATACAAAGGGTTTTCCCGGGGGCTCTTTCTTCCCTGTGGCTTTCATGCATTTTTGCACACCCATTAGAATAAAGCTGGTGAGGGACAACAGAAGTAAATAAATATTTGTAATGCTATTCTTTATTGGCCTGCTCCCAGGAGACTAAAGTCAAGCTTCACATACTATAAATGGGTATCATGCATTAAGAAAATATTTAATTAAATATTGAATGCAAGCTTTAGCATTACCTTTATTTCAGCAAGAATTTATTGCATAAATGAATTCTGTTCCCTCAACAGGTCTCAATTAGCATGAGATGCTTTGACAACGAGGCACATGCTCAGTTTGAGTCAATTCAAATGATGATGAATTTGTCTGTTGGCATGTGCCAGTTAAGGATTGCCTTTTACTATGCACACCACTGGCCTAGCTAACAATATGCATTTGTTTAGAGTCATTTGTTTCTGTCACTTATTTGGGTTTGCTAGAACAGAAAGATAAGAAGTGCATTCATTCAGGGGGAATTCACAGCTTGAGAAGCACGAGCCAGAGATCTTAAAGGTCAGGTCCTGCCACTGAGAGTGGTTTTCTGTTCTCCTGGTCACAGCTACGGGAGATGAAGAGATTACACAGACATGGAAACAATGCAAGAATTAAATCAGATTTCTTGTTTGAAGTCAGATTCCTTGCTCCCTTAGAGCTCTGTCAACATTCAAGTTGTTGCAACTCACAGCTGCCATCACAATGTTCTGCCCTGCCTTTTTCCAGAAGCTAGCACACCTGTAGAATGAGACCAGGATGCACCATTTGCATCTCTGCTGACCCAGTTCGTAGTCAGGTAGTTTTCATAAAGGAGAAAAATGTAAGATGTTTTGGGTTAAGCCCAAAAATCTACAGGGAGGATAAATCCAAATACACTAGTCTACATCCCCTTCAGAGAAGACACTGTTCTTACTGAGCTCTCTGGCAAGCTCACGATGGTGCCAGTGGTGCTGATCACCCTTTCAGCAGAGGGGAAGCTTTGTCCCTACTTCATTTCACTGTAAACTGTAACTAGATGGGCAGAACATATCTTCATTTTTCATCTGCGCCCTGCCCACAGTTCTCACCCAGGAGGAAACAGACTTCTTAGTACTTAGGTTTGACAAGACCTTTTCCCAACAAACCTTCTCATAACAAATTTATAATATCAGCAAACACGGAGTCAATTCTAGGCACGTGCCCATACTCCTTAGCTATTTCAGGGGAATACTGCCCCACATGTCCCTCCAGTCTGAGAAACTCCTTTGATATTTCCTGCTCCACTGAAGGTGTCAGCAGATGACACATTTTAGGATACAGGAGCCACAGTGAGGTAACTGGTACGAAATCTTGGGTAAAGTATTCCCTGTTGCCATCAAGAGGGTCAGGATTTCACCTCTATTGTTAGGAAGTTATCAGTGAATTAGGGCTGAATCAAGTGAAATGTAAGGAAGTTGAGAGAAGTACTTCACAATTTTATTTCTGGAGCTGAATGCCCTCTATCAACAAATTAATAGAGTTCAGTCCAAGCACTTAAAAAGGAGTCAAGTGCTCATTTTTGCCTTGCAGTTTATCAGGACTTCTCCTATAGTGCAGTAAAAATCTGACTAAAGCCAAAAATATGACCTAATATAACTGTGATTAATGCAGCAGAGAAGTTTAGGTGGATAACTGAAAATAGAGAAAGTGTAGCCAATCTCCTGTAGCCAGAAGCAAATCCCAGTGGCCTGTCATATGCAATTGTTCTAGCTGCATCCTGCCCCTATAACAGCCAAGACACAGGCGTATATCAAACTCCCAGCCTCAGTCCATGCTCTGGATCCCATAGCAAGGATCCCCATTGCCACTAAGCCACGTCAGACTAAATATTCTATAACCAGGACCCCAAGACATGCATCAAAAGAAAGAGCTAGACAAGATTCTAGTGATCAATATAATGCAGTTGTAAAAGAGTAATCCAAAAGAAATCAGACAACAATTCTCCGCAGCAAGTCCATGGTGAGAAAGTCAGGCTGAGAGACAGGTGGTCTAAAAGTAAAGTAAATAGACAGTGTGCTGCCTCCTCTGTATAACCACAGGAGACATAATACCAAGACAGTCTATAAATAGCAAGACATTTCCTATCAGGGCCACTTTTCCTCCCAGGAACAAGTGACAAAAATGAAGGAGGATCTCAAATGACCACAAATCACTTTAGAAACCTGGGCAGAGATCCCGAGATAAAAGTAGCACAGGTTAACATCTCTGACTGAGAAAAGACAACCTTAATTGGCAAGTCTATGTGCAGACATGAAAAGAACCTGCTGCACAAACGGCCAATTCCTATCCCTTTTAATTCCACAGTGATTTTTGCTGTAATAATGCCTTTGATATTCCCAGCTACATTTTAAAAGGCAATTGTCTGGGAAGGGAGGGGCAGGTAGGCAATGGTAACAAAGTGCCCCAAGCAGATTCCAGTGCTATTTGAGTAACAGGCATCCACTTGGAAGTGCAAAGTGCAATGCAGTCAGAGACTACAAACATAACTCCTCAACATGTCTACAAGCACCTGCTTCTAGATCACTCATGTAAGCTGAATTGTTTTAATTAGTCATGAAAACATTCTCACTACATAGTGTTCAAGTGGGATCCCCGTCATAGGGGAAGCAGGTGATTCCTCCTGCAGACACAAGAAAACTATTTTCCAACTATTTTTACAGCTCTTTCTTGAAATGCTAGTTGGGCCTACATCAATAAATTAGTGTTTCAGAATGTCAGTTTTTGTTTCAATGAGCAACCCCCCCCCCCCCCCTGCACTATGCTCTGTTTTTATTAAAGTTCTATGTTTAGATTAAGAGCCAGGAGATTTTAGAGCTGCCCAATGCCTGAAACTGTAGATTTCTTGACAGTGGAGCAAAGGAAACTGATAAAATAGAAGCTTCTTAAACAGGGTCTGGACACCAAGGACCATTAAGGACTTTGTTTTCTCTCCATGGGAGTAAATAAGAGGGAATTTCAGGGAGATCTGATCAAAGTACAAGTATTTGAAGATGGCATCTTCAGAAATATTCCCAAGGCTCTATAAAACACTGTTTAGACCACATAGGATTTTTAAATATCATAGACAAACACATTTTCCCATTGTGATTTTGCTTGCTTTTGTTTTTTCATCTGAAGCAAGGTTAATGGCCAATAGCTGAAGTTTCAGGAGAAGGAGAAATCAATCAGTACTCATTTCAACCTCCAGAACCTAAATATGAAACTGGCTGCACCCTTTACAAGTTTTATATTTGTATACCTACAGATTAAAAATAATAAAACATATTTCCAGATATGGTTAACCATTTGCTTTAATTAATGTCTTCTACTTAACAAAGACTCTGATCATCCAGAGAATTGTTTTTAGTGACAAAGCCTCTTCAGAAACAGAGGAAAGTCCAACTGAACTTATGTTCAATCAGCTCCATGTCTGCATAGATCTATGTCACAGTTCAAGCAGCATTATTTCTACCAACCCTTTTCCTGCCCTTCAGTGGTACAGTAGGAGAGAGCAGCACTGCCCACTTCAGTACACGCTTGCACTGGATTGCATCTGCAGTTAGAGAAACTCTCAGTTGTATGGCTTTTCTTTAAACTTGTGAGCTTGGATTTGGATCTTGGTGAAATGGCCCCTTGAAGTCAACAGGGTTATTCTGATATAGAACATGCTCTGGTCAGATAGTGCAGTATAGACTCCCTTCTGTTAAATTCTGTTTTGAGGGAACATTTCAGTGCTTAAAACAAAAAAGGTGGAGGCAGAGACTAATAAGCTCACAATTTCCTGAGGATATGTCTGTCCATGCTAAATAGCTTCAGGGTCCTGCTCACACACTCAGTCCATCATATCCTTTCTTCTGCATACTGAGAGATCAAATGTACTATTTTTCTTAAAATCTGTATGTTCTTTTTTGAAAAATAGACCAGTAACACCTATCCCTGCTCAATCAGCAATTCCAACTTGTAAACAATACTGCTAAATTGTCATCATTGCAGCACTAAATTTACAGCACATCACTTTCTGTTCTTAGCCACTTTAACTAGTCCTTTTTCCTCCCTGACCACACACTTATCTCCTTTAGTTAAAGGATATAAGTAATCTGATAGCTTTAGATGGCAAAGAAAAGTCTGCAAAAGAATTCTCACCTCATGCCTGTTTAGGGAAAAGATTCTTCCAGACACTTCGTAAAAGGAGTTCTTTTCCATTATTCTTTGGGTTTTTGGCAGACAGATTGAGCCAGATGCTTCGCTTGGACTTATTTATTTATTTCCCTCAAACAGTCTCCAGCAGTTGCTTCTGCTTCTAAATTATTTAAAGCCACACAACACCAACTCCCCTCTGATCTTTTGTTGTATAGATTGCTGATGGGCAAACAATCAAAGAACTTAAGAATTTCACTTGAAAACAATTTTTTAGTTTGTTTACTCCATCCAAGACATCTTAATGTCATAGCTTTGCTGCTGTACTCATCTGGTATAACTTACTTTTTCCGAGGGGAAGACCAGAAGTTGACATGCATATTTCTGGCACCAGATCCTAATAAACTGAAGCTATCAACAAAATCAAGGTAGCGTAGTTATGAGTGCACATGCAAATTTGCTTTTAAGATTTTGGTCCCTTCATTAATTCAAACTCCCTCATCTATTTCATTTTCCACTTCATTAGAGAGGATTCAAACTTTCTTTCCTATGTGAACTCTTGAGGTGTTTCTGAATATTATTTTATCCCATCTTTCAGAGAGAGGAAAGTACTTAATAAGTTTTAAAATGTAAATGGCATAAAGGAGCAGGAGACAATTTCATACCTCCAAGGTACTCTGGCAAAAACATTAGATTCAGCATCTAGACTTTAAAACCATTTAGTAAAATCAATATTAATGCTTTCAGTGAGACTAGTAGTGGAGAAAATTAACCTCAGCTGAACCTTTCCCACCAGGCTTTAAATTTTCCCACCTAATTTAGTTCTCAGTGGTTTTCTCACAGTGCCAAATTCTTCACCAAATCAATCAAGGTCCTGCATCACAGACTGCAAAAGAGGGTTGTTTATGTGTGACACCCTCTCCTGCTTATCTCCAGCTGATAAATCTAAACTGGTTGGCATGTTTTTCACCTACTGTCTCTTGACATGTCTTCAGTTGTTGTAGCCACTGAATCACTGAAGTAGCCATAAGCAGGAGGGGTAACAGGTCACTAGGCAAGCCATAGGAAAATGTGTTCTCCCCTTTGGAAAAAAAAATAGGAGAGACACACCTTAAAAGTAGTATATTGCATTATGGTCAAGAGGTAGTGTGGGCAAGGCAGCACTGCCATTTCCTTATGGATACTGAATTTGAGTCTCTATGGAGGGAGCACTCTAACATACTAAACAGGTTAGTCACAGCTATTTTAACAGTTTGATAAAAATTTGAGATTAGCTCCTATATCACACAAAGCAAAAATTGTCAAGAGGCACATTCACTGCATAAAGTCAGGAGCAAGAACAAACCACAACTGCTGCTAAGTGTTCCAGCATAAATCTTTCTCTGTAAGCCCATGAGGCACTGCTACGGTTTCTTAACACCACCACATCATCTCACTTAGAGCTGCCATCAAAGCCTCAAAATATCTGTCCCCTACTATGCCTACAGTTTACCAAAGAAAATTAAGTCAGGATATCAGGTTCTTACAGCAATTAAACATTCATCAGCAAAAATATCCAAAATAATCTAAATTAACACACCTCAAAAGTGCAAAAAACTGCTTCAGCATTATTGTGTGCTGGTGTCATTGTGCCAAATTTAGTGGGCCTATGGCAACCTAAATCTAAGGAGAAACAGTGGCCATTGGGGACAAGATGTCCGAATGCCCTATACAGATTCATCACGTGCCGATCCAAAACCTTTGATCTGTTACAGAGGCTGCTATTAGACTCATGAGAGCTTCCAGTTGCCAAAAGCTAGGATCTTGAAAACTACCACAAATTAATTCAATGCTTCAGTTTCCTCTTCACCTGGAGATGGATGGCTCCTGTCAAATGATCCAGCAGTGATCAGGCAGGTGGGAACCCAGCTAGTTTCCTCAGCAGAGGGAGCATGCCATTTCAGCTACAGCTTACTGCCACGCTCCTGTGGCAGATTTCAACCTATCCTGGGAAAATGGGAACATTTAGCCCATTTATATGCTGCTGATTACTGTTCTGTATAATCAGCAGTATACCCTGCTATCCCAGAGCATGGCATGTGTCTAACAGCAGGACAGTTTCTAGTAACGTTTGGTTCTATTTCTGACACAAGCCTGAAAGTCTGTTGCGAATCCCCAGTCACACTGGCAAGCACTGATGTCCAGAGATCTTCATCTCAAGTAGGGCAATATAAAAAAAATATTAAAAATAAACACATGAGGAGGGAAGAGACATCTGATTAGGAATACAGGCAGTTACTGTATGCATCTTGTTCGTGCAGTGCATGGTGTTTTCTTACCAACAGAAGAACAAAGACTTTCTCTCTCTAATACATTCCCTGCTGGGCCCAAATTAATACAGTATTTTCTTGTTACATTGCTGTAGCTGAAGCCTGCCCTGTCTGCCTTTCTCTCTCAAGCTAACTAGGGCAAATCAGGATTATCAAATACAGATATGTATGTGCTATCTCTCAAAGCCGGCATCTTTCATTTTGTCCTCTTAAACAGGCTTGGTTAAAACTTTGTTATACCACACAAAGCACAGAAATCCCCCTTTCCAAATACCACCCCTGGCAAAAGCAAGGAAAGACTACATGAACCTTCAGACACTGGGCCTCCCCTTGAACCTCGGCAAACAGCTTTAACAAGCCTGATCTCAAGGAAAGGTGGTTCAGGCAGGAAAAATGACAGGGAGTCTAGGGGCATGTCTTTGGCAATGCTGCTTTATGTGTGCTGGGGACAGCCCCATCCCCAAACACAGCCCTCCAGCTGCAGAGAGCCCCTCACACCTGCTGTCATTACAGGGGCTTCTCTCCAACCCATCACATCAGCCTGGTACCAACAAATCTCTTCCCCACCTGAGATTTGGAGAAGCCTTCTGAGTTACTCTTTCTGAATATTTGCATATTTGAACATCATATACTCAGCAAGGAGATTTATTTGAAACAGCAAGAGACAAAGTCTTTGTCCTTCATTTAAACTAATTTTCTAATTCACTGGAATCACCTGGGTATAAAACTAAAGCCATAAGCACCAGCCAGTAATGCCTGTGCCTTAATCTAGCCAAGTAGTATATAATTGCTCTTTGCATTACCAGTGTTCAGTATTCTTGAGAGAGGAGTGGAAATTACTTAACTTGCATAAACACTTATTTTTTAAGCCATATTATAAGTTTCTTTTGCTAGTTCTCTGGGTGTTTTTAGCGTATAGATTATACTGAAATCAAATCTTTAGGCTTCTCTCTACAGCCACGTAAGTTTTATCAGAAAGGAAGCATTCACTCATTAGTCATCTCCAAGACCTTTGGGTTTAAACAGACCACAAGTTGATACCGCTGTTTGCAAATGGGAACTCACGCAATTTGTAACCCTGGGACGTACAGAATACACAAACTTTCATTTTCCCTGTTACTTTTCCTAGGCTTGCTTAGCCAGAAAGATTCAGATGATAAAATATACAATGACTTCTGCAAAGGAGACCAGAGTGCCTGTTGGAACTAGGCAAAAGCCTGGAGCTGGTCATGGCTAAAGCAAGTGTCTTGGGATGAAGCATTGTCATAATAAGGTAGACACAGACAACATGAGTCTCACAATTTATTCTGCTCTCCTCTGAACAGAGGGTCACTCTGCCCCTCCCAGACACACAGGAAAGTGGCAGTGGCATGCAGTGAAGGCAGGCCCAAAGGGAAGTTCATTAATTTGAAGGTGCTCAGGGAAATCTAGATGCATAATTGGAGAGCTGCTAATTCACCTGATGCTTCATCCTCAGTGCCTTATAAGTAGATTCCAGTGTCAAATATAACCTTGAACATTCAGGTTAATTTATTTAAATAGACATTAAAGGGAAATTGTTGAATGTATACATCAAGTCTGAAATCCCGAACAGTTCCTCATTTTTCCCCTCTCTTTTCATCACCTTGAATGCTGTAAAGACTAATGATTTAATTTTATTAACAGCTTTGAAGGTGAGGAGTGCTGGGTAATTGCTAAATACATTTCTTCCTTGTGCTAATTTCCAGCTTCTCTAGCACTAGTCTGTCCTTATTTGACCCTAGCCAAGTGCAGCTATGTCATTTCATTCAATTCTGTGGCTTATCTGCTCCTAGAAGTGTTATTTTGAAACACCCAAAGCTTAGCCATTTAGAGAGTCTTTCCACCACTCCAGGGCTTACAGATGTGGACTCTCACAAGCACAGCTCATCTGCTTGCTGCTGCTATTCAGTCATACCACTGATTTTCATGCTCATGTGGAAACAATGTGATTTTAGAGCAGATTCAGATGGGAGTGAAGCCAGTAGAGGATAGTTAACAAAATGGGGGGAGGAGAGAGAAGAATAAAAGAGAGAGGCTGTTGTACACCAGCCCAACAAAATTCCTATAACAGGTGCTTCCCATCTGGCCACGCAGTTTCTGTAATTCTCAGTCATCTAGGAGCTCAGGCTTGGAGTGACATAGCCACAGTGGGTTAGCACATTATCATTCCCAGCTGTCTGCTTCATCCTGTGCTGTGGAGATCACCTTCCAGAGCACAGGAGGCTGTAAGGGCAGTTCCAGCTCACAGCCCTGTGGCTTTGTGCACACCCATGTTCAGCAGCAGCATGAGCTGCTGGCCCCACAACTGCAGTAACTGGGGCATGAAAGTGAGTTCCCATCTGTTGTTCTCATCACTGAGGTTACACCCAGAGATAATTTACCTATGAACCTTCTGCCAACAAAAAAGGCAGGGGAAAAAAACTCCAGGAAGAAAAGTTCCGAAATCCATCTGGGCCTCTAGGCTGTACTGCACACACCTGTTCAGTCTTCTCAGGAAAACCCAGGCAAACCCATCACTGTGAGCACCTCGAAAGAGGCTGAAATCTTGCACTGTGCTGCTGACAGTGCAGGTGTTATGCAAGGAAAACCACATCCCAAGTCAATATAGCAACAAATCTCCACCAGGGTAGCACCAGGTAGGGTGAAGTGGGAGGTGGGATGCATCACTACTACTAAGACATATAAGGGGTGATCAGTGGCAAGATGTCAGGTACATCCCAAATTTATCTCTCACAAAGCAGGATAGTACTATAGAAGCCAGTCTTCAGCAAGAGCTGTATATTCAGTGCTAGATACTGTTGGAAGCTCAGCATCAGCCACAGCATCAGATTCAAACAACACATCTAAGAGATCTTACAGTGCATTGATTGTTTACAAAAGTCAAAGACTTGTCCCTTTCTCGGAGAAGTTGCCTGAAAGATTTAGAGCCACGTAGACAGAAACTTGAATCCCAGTGCTGCTCCCAGGCACCTTACTGTTAGCTGTAAATATGTTGCAGCATGAGTCCTTCACACTAGATACACAAAGAATGCCCTTTTCCCCATCAGTAAGCAGATTTTCACTGATAAACCTCAATGTGTTTGCAAAATTTCCAACAATGTTTTAAGTGTTGGTAATATATCAAAGCTGAACTGGAAAAGCAAAACTCTGCAACCAGTTGAAGAGTTTCTAGCTTTAATTATGGAAGAGGGAGCAGATTGAAGGGAGTGGGTGGAGGGAAGTCTGGGAACATACAGTACTGTGCACCATGAAATGTTGCAGGGAAGGGGAAGGCTGAAGGGCAGCCCCACATATTTTAGAGATTTAACAGTAAATGTTATTGCTCTGCACATGTGAAAGACATAACATGTATTTTTTTCAGTCTAACCAGCTCACTTCAGATTGAGGCAAACACAGAAGAATAAGTATTAAACTTCCATAAGAGACTCACAGTGACTCACAGTTGTGCATCTGATATGAAACACAAAAATGGCAATTGCCTCAAGTTGCCTCTGCCACAGGAGGGACTCCTCACCATTTAAACAAAGAGGGGTATGGCACACTCCCTTAGTGCATAATGCACAGCTGAATTTACAGACATCTTCACTGATCAAGTGGCTAAAACCCACTATTTTCACTAATTTCCTTTTTAGCAACAACCTTTCTGCCTACATGTTTTGGAATACAGACTCCCTGGCACCATAGCTTTAGCAACACTGCCATTCTTTCAATCAATTTCAGCAGGAGGCCCCCACCTCAGTACACCACAGCATCTAAGATGTTAGATTGCAAAGTCTTAGCATGAATTTCCGCAGTGAGATGGTCAGAAAATTAATTGGGTTTCTTTTGACAGTGGAAAATTTGACATTTCTCAGCAACAGAGTAACAACACAAAGTCCAAGTGCTCCAATTTTTCTGGAATTTCTCATGTGAGAGCTTCCACACTCTCTTCCTCTCTGGGGACGAGGCAACACTTCTCTGAAATCAGGGCCCTATGCTGCAACACCAGCAGTGCAGTAAAAAGCATCCATGGCTGCAATGCACCACAAAATATGTAATCTGCTAAAGGAGCTAAACCCATAGAAATGAAACAGACACAAGACACCCAAACTAAAATCACCCTGAAGTCAGGGTCATTGTAAGAAGCCCATGCTTTCCGGAGAAGCTTGGTTTCATGAACATTCCCTTTTTACCCAGTTATTGATGAGAAATTTTGAACTAAAAATTAAATTTCTAGCCCTACCAGCATGATGTAATTTGTTAATTGAAGCACAGCCTATTCACTTTGAAAAGAGAAGAGCATCGTATATGTTGAGGTGCCATGTTTGACTATAACCCCTTCTGGAAATCATGGAACTAACAATTTTAGTAATTTGATTACCAGCACTATTTGTAGGCCTCAATGCTCAAGTTGCTCTGAATCTGAGCAGCTGCTTCCTGAACCTTATCATCACACTACACAGAAAACATAAACGAGAGGGGTTCTTGCAGAACTCCAGAGAAAAGCGGAAACCAAGCCCTGAGAGATGGTAAAAAACAGAGGGCAAGCAGCAGTAACGGTCCTGGAGAAAAGAGAAGTTTGACATACTTTCTGGCTGGAGCAGGAAACTGTTCTAACCGATTCCAACAGCCTCTGAAGCTCAAAAAAAACCAAAGTGAGAATTGATAGGAATATAGAAGGGGAGGAAAGACAATCCTCTGACTTGGGTCTCACTTGATAAACAACTCCAGGCACTAACTATTTGTCCCAAGCAGATTATGCAACTGCAGACACTGCTTTAGTGGCGTGGAGGACAAAATCCAGCACAGAGACATAAAAAACTGTTTGAAATACAAGTGCCTTTTATCTCTCTCTTTTTAACTGTTATTTTAATTTACCAGAACTTAGTGCTGGGTACTCCTTTTAGACCACACTGATGATCTGCAGGCTCAAAGAAGCTGGCTTAGTTAGAGCCCCTCAGGTCCTCCCAACACTTTCATTCATTTCATGATCCCCTCTAAGCAATCAGGTTTCGGTCACACAGACTTGCTGGCTGCCAGCTGCTACAGCTGTGGGGCATTGCTGCAAAAACAGAGCTAAGCTATGGGGATGCTAGCTCAGCCTGACAGAGGACACTCGTGACTCAAATTTCACCACAGCATCAAAGGAATTCTTCCAACATGTTATTTTCAATTCAGCAAAAAGGCTAGCTCAAGCAACAATAACTTATAAAACAGAACTCAGTTCCCAAGTCTATATTTGTCACTATCAGCTCTGTGTAAACCAAGGAGCCTGTGGCTGCTTCTGCACATGCCACAGTTGCTTCTCTTTTTTCCACAGTGGAGGAAGTTGGATGCACAGGCTGACTGGAAAGCCATGTTGAGGGACAAAACTATGCCTAAAGCAAGCCTTGAGGCTCAAGACATGTTTCCAAACTGGCCAAATCTTTCACCTCCAGACACAGTTTTGGAAAACACTTGCACATTCTGTTGATTGCGGCAGCTGAGCTCTCAGTTGTTGCTGCTGCCTGTCACCAGTGACACGATGACAAGCCTTCAGGCATAGCATGAAGTCTTTTGGAGGGTAGCAAGGAAGAAGGTGGAAGTGGTGGGAAAACAATTATGTTTATACAAAAGTTTTAGAGCTTGATGCAGAGGAAGGAATACTGTAGGAACTGGCAAGAACCACGTTCATGACAATCATGAGTCAAAGGGCTCTCTTTGACCCCAGCTCTGCTGAAGTCTCCCCAAAAAAAGGAGAAATATAGAATATTTCCTGGGTTAGAAATATCATGGGATGGTGGACCCAGCATAAAGTACTACAGTATATCAGTTACACAATTTTATTTTCAATTTTGGACCTTCCATTCCCCTTCAGGATTCAGTTTCCTAATTAGCATCACCAAGCCATCTTCTGATACAAATTAATTAAAAAACATCTTCATAACCAATTGCCCATCACTGTTGAGGAAGGTATGGCAGTGTACAGTGTCTGGGAAGAGCAGCTGTACTGAGAATTCATTGTTGAATATTCACTACCCACTACTGAGGGGAACTTGCTTTCTTTGAACTTGGCTCATTTTCCTACACAGTAGGTTTTAGTCCCACCTGAGCGTGCTTCAGATTGAAGTGGCAGGAAGGACAGAAGTAGCTAAGTAGCTATTGAACACAGGGTATGGGAGCTTTGAGCACTTCTTGGAGAATTTTTAAGGAATGTGTAATTTGTTTTTTATAACACTTCTATGTTTCTATTGCTTTCTCCTATACAGTCATTACATTTCATTAAAGATAGAACTTGTTACCCACTGCTTTGTGTCTTCAAACAGATCCCCAGCAAGACTTTGTTTTCAGCATTGACAAGTGTTCTGATGTCACAACCCACACCTTTAACATCAAAGCCTCAATGGTCCTAAGTAAGTGAACTGCTATTTTCTCAAACCGTTAACAGGTAATTCATGTGTGAGCACTGGTATTAAGAAGTAAGCCAGAGTAAAAACCTCCCGCAAAATATGAATGGGCTTTATTTCTTAGAAATTTCAAAACCTACGCAGGGCTACAGAATGTCAGTTCTGTATCAGCTCGGCCTCAGACTATATATGTCACTCTAAGCAGGTCATATCAGCCCCCAACTCCTATTCCTCTCCTACCCTTCATTTATACATATGGATAGCCAAGATGGGGGGGGAGGGGGTGTGCTGCTCTAGAGCTTATCCTCATAGCTAAGACTTCTAGGGAAAGTCTTGTTGAATGAGAGAGCTACAGCACCCTCACTCTTCTGTCAGCACCAGCAGTGCTCACCAAATTGCCAAGGCCGTGACCCTTGCAGGTAGGAGACTGAATGGACTCCCACAGAGCATGGTGGGGACAGCCCTCTGTCCCTACTGAACATACAGAGAAACATGCTGGGGAAGTGCTGGCCTGAGGCAACAGCCATGCCATCAGTTTACCACCTGCAGTAGCTGAAATTATACCCTTCAGCACCTGACTGATCAGCAATAAAAGGTCAAAACTGGGTGCACAAGTTAACATTAGTCATAGCTGGCTCTGTGATCCTTGCACAGAAAATCTACCTTCTTGCAAACCTGTTGGCCCCAAGCTCACCTAGAACCTCTACTGCCAGCACATAAATAAGAAAGTGCTTCTGTACAATCCTGATGCTGAAAATAAATTTGTGTGCCAAGTGTCTTTTAACACTTGGGAACACTTCCTTGTATGCAAAAGGTCTCCCTTCTGTGAGAATGTTATCCACTTGCCAAGGAAGCATCAGTTTTTAGGTGGCTGTAAAGTTAAATGAGCCTGCAGAAATCACATTACAGGCATTTGTAAATATTTTTCCCACAAGTCAGAGTACAATAAAGATATATGCTATTATGTCCTTTGTTATATATCTTGAAGGGCTTAGAGACCTGTTGCTTAAGCATGGATTTCTAGGCATTAGGAGTTCTCAGTGAGGAGGAAACATTTAATAGCCCAAATAGCAGTGGGAAAAAAAATGTAACTTTTTTTAAAATAAAGTAATAAACATGTTTACCCTTGCACTTTCTCTGATCTCTCTTTCTGCCTTGTGTGTAGGACATGACATCAAGGAACTATATGCCAAGCTTAGCCTGATCATAAATGGAAAGACGGTCCTAACCTACTCGGAGACGCTTTGCGCGCCGGGTCATTCTAAGCTTATTTTCTGTGGAGTGAAGAAAGGAGGTAATTTAGGTAGCACTCTAAATGTTTGATGGCTGCTGAATACTCCAAGCAGGATGCACCCGCTGTGCTGTTGAACACACCAATACATCGTAATGTTCTGTTTACTTCAACAGCATGTTAATGGATGACAGAAACCCAGTAGGACAGAGATGTTTTAATTTAAGAGCCTGCTTTTCCCCCTAACCTGTCTTTTTGCTTTTCTTTTAATCACAGAATATTGCACACTCATGGGATTTCAAGTTCATAAAAAATAACTGTGGTTATGTGACCCTATCCAACAGCAGAGAGGTTCATAATCCCTATTTATGGGCATGTGGTTGTCATGTGAGCAAGAAGTGTAACAAAAATAAAGGCTAGTTCTGTAAAAGAAATGGCCGAGCAAACGAACAACTGTTCTGAACATCTTCTTCACTATTAAGCAAGTAACACTTCCTGTCCTCAAAGGCTATTTTCAGCTCACTTTAAGAGGAATTATGCTTGAATAAGGATATTTGGACCAAGATACTATTTGATACCATCTATGGTTTGTGACTTGTTTCTGCTCACATGTGCCTATGTAGCAGTCACATGAACTCAGTTCCTGCCAGTTGAACTGCCAACTGGTGAAGACTTGCACTGGTTGGTTTGCAGTGGTATTAGCTGCCATAAGAAAGGAGGCATCTTTGGTCCTAGGTGAGCCTGGGCAGCTCAAGGTCCCTTCTGCCACAACACAGAGCAGGTAGTGCCAAGTTAGCCATGCTATGTCTGGAAGAGCTATGCTCATGCTTCTGGACTTTAATATCCACATCATGATCATCTCTTTAGGCTGATTTTAAAATAAACAGGTAGAGCCACAGAGAAGTTTGACTTGTTGGAGTACCAGTTAGTTATAGAAGCTCCTCTTTCCTTCCATCCGCTTGCATCTTCATCCTGATAACACTACAATAACTCATGGCAAGGGCTGTGAGTTTAAAGATCATGCACAGCACTGCTGCTAAGACAGTCCCTGGAAAATGACTAAGACATTTCACACAGCACAGAACTATCATAAAGAATAATAGAGAAATGCTGCATGAGCATCCAATTATGTAAATCCTGTAAGCCAGATAGACAAAAAAATTAAATTCAGACGTCTCTTCAATTTTGTATTGAATTACAAGTGGGAAAAACCCCACCCACAGACCTACTGAAAAACTATCTTATTCTGATGAAGTACTAAACATCCCTTAGAGAATACATTAAGGAGAAGTAGAGTCAGCCCTGAGCTGAGCACAAACTGTTATTCACACATTAAGCCACAAAGACAAAACCTCCTGGGGTTTCCAAGTCCCTTAATCTTAAACTGACAGGAGATTGTTTCTACTAATTGAAGTACATTATGATATAAACCCATAGTTGGTTGTTTAAATAATACTATGTATCTTCATTTAGAAGCATTCCTACTTTCATGCAAGAATCTCTGCCACAAACTTTTTAATACACACCCTCTCTTTCAGTAGCTATTATTATTTAGTAATTAAGTCACAGTGGGAAAGAAGTGAACTTTCTCAGACTGAGGTTCAAACTGAAAATGTGGTATTTCTTAATTAGTTGACAGCTGATTCCAAACCATGTCTTAGGACACAGAATTGAGCTGAAGACCAACTTAGGACAATTCAGGCATAGTTTACCATATTAGCACAGCTGTAAATCTGACCTAATACCTATGCAGAAAGGACAACACGTGAATGGCCAAGTATGCAGCCTACCAAAGGTACGAGGGAGCAGACAGCCCTTTCAACTGAAGCTTTTCTTGGAGAGCCCCTTTTTCCCTCTTGTACAGGCAACATTTCCAACATCTGGCCAGACTTGACCTGAGTTTAAATATAGTTTCACGCAAAATTTGCTTGCCTTTCACAAGGAGACCAAAAATTACCTATTCCTCCCTCTTCCAAAATTAGACAGAACATCGTCCTGCTACGGGCTTTGTTGATCCACTCACTAGTGTGGAAGAGCAGAGCAGAAGTTACAAGAAAAAGAGACTTGTAAGAGCTGGATGTGGCAAAGTCTTGGGTGTTTGAGATTGTTTTCTTTTTGTTTATTTTTATTGTTATTTGCTCTCCTATAATGCTACAGTTTTGCCATGACTGGAAATACCCTCTTTGCTGGAAAGACTTAATATAGCTGGAGGTTTCACGTTCATCATAATCATACAGTATTTACTATTTTTGTTAAGCAAGGGTCATGTCTGGCACTGCTCACTAGGACTTCTAAATAGGATTCCAAGATCCTTTTCTTTGAGCTATATGCCTGTTGTGAAGTAGTTAGCGCAAAGCTTGCAAGGAAGCTGGCCATTGTCCATTTAAGAACAAAAGCAGCAAGACTGCTAAATTCTTTGCAGCACAGCCTGAACTCAGGTCTTCCTCTTTTTCAGTAGAAAGTGATGGTTATTCCCCATCTCCTTCAAAGAAAACAGTTACATAAAATTCAACAGATTTCCCAATGAAATCACTAAAATCAGAGTAAAAGACCTACCAGGGTAATATTTAGCAATGTGCCCACCACAACTTGCATGCTTACAGAGAGTTTTCAGGCAAAAAGATAGCTGCATCCCTCTGCAAGTTTTCTTTCAGTCCCAACTGACAAAGGCACCATCAGATCACTCGTACAATTCTTTGTGCACATTCTCAAACCATAGAGAAACCCCCACCTTGCCTCAGATCTCCATTCTTTACATTATTGTAGGTGTTACAGTGGGCAAGTTTCTAAAATAGTATTTGTGAATAAAAGTAGCAAACACAGCATGAATTACAAAACTGGCTATCACACTGAGAGTTTAGGTACCTGTTTCTGAGAAAACAGCTACACCACAAAGCTAGGTCTTTGTGCTGATGCACAGTGACATCTTGCTTAGCCCCTTCATCTCACTTTTTCCTCCCCAGTAAAGAAAGTGAATGCTTCTCACCTGCTTATATATTTATACATGTTTTTCTCACTCAACTATACATCTATAGCTGGCAGTTATTCAGATCATTACATCCATAAAACTTGCAGAAGCTGTGTGTCAATTGCATGGGTGCAAGATTGTGTCCTAGAAGAACTCAAACATGGAGCACTGAAGTTCTAAAAATATTTAGAACATAGAAAAAGGAAGAGGTGGGTGCAGATGTACAGGGTCTTTATATAGTACAAGAGTGTGAGAACGTATACAGATTTTCAGTGTAAGGAAGATTTGAGAAAGAGGAGTGAGAATTTCATTATAGGGCTTTTTTTCAGAAAGGAGAGGCATCTTCATGATAAATCATAACTAGTAACTTGAAGCAATCCTCAGGAAGCTCTTACACATCTGAAAGCTCTGCTTCAGATTGGAAGTGACTAAAGGCCTGTCTACTGGCAAAGAAAAGGACTAAGTTACTTTTGGTAGAAACAACAGTGAAAAGATGCTACAAAAAATACAATAGCATCACATTGAATCAGTGGTGAATTATAAATATTTTCTAGGGTGCTCTACAGAAATCACCTTCAGATAAGTCTTTAAGAAAAAGGACTGAAAACACGTAACTGTTGACAGCATGCTTGACATATAACATAACTTAAAAAATAAAAACTATTAATACTTAAAAATAAAAACTTTTAATAAAACTAAAAAAAATATAAAAAATAAAACTTACTAGCAGACCGATAAAGAAAGAGGGATTTTTTATGGGGAAAAATGCACTCATGATTTATGCTCTTCCCAATACTTGCATATTTTTTGCAACTACATTTGGGGTTTCTCTACAAAGACCACAGAATTCTTTCAATGAGCTGCTCAATATTCATGACAGTTACTGCAGCAGATGTGTTCATCCTCTTTCAATGAAGGGATGTAAAAACATATGAATATATGGAGAAAATGCGTATAAAGGATGCTGTGATAACTACATTCCTTAAGGCCTTGGAGGATGTTTATACTTCTGGAATTATAGTAGAAGTTCTCATGCAACTAGAACATAGAACGAGCTTTTCAAAATTTGCAAACAAGCCTTATTCAGCCAGCAGAGGCTCTGAGGAGGTTGCCGTGGTCCAAAGTGAATATGAATGATAAAATTCACCAGATCTATGAATTCATAGTATTTCCTGGCATGTCTCAACTAGCTGAAAAAGAAAGCTGCCCTTACTTTCAAAGCAGCATAGTTTCCCTCTCCCCATTGAAGCAAGGAAGGTCACAGGAGTTTCCTAGAGGATTGGTTACAGAAGCACAGAGTGGTTGAGGTTGGAAAGGACATCTGAAAGTAATTTAGTCCAGTTCCCACCTACTCCAAGCAAGGTCATCTACAGCCAGTTGCCCAGGACCATATCCAGGCAGGGTTTTTAAATATATCCAAGAATGGAGGGTCCACATGCACTCTGGGCAATCTCTGCCAATTCTTAGTCACCCTCACAGTAAAAAAAGTCTTTCCAGATGTTCAGGAGAAACCTCCTGTGTTTCAGTTTGTGCCTACTGCCTCTTTCCCTGCCATTAGGCACTACTGAAAAGAGCCTGGCTCCATTCTCTTTACAACCCCGCTTCAGGTATTTGTACATCTTGATGCGCTCTCCCCTAATCTTTCTGTTCTCTAGGCTGAACAGTCACAGCTCCCTCATTCTCTCCTCACTGGAGAGATGTTCCAGTCCCTTAATCACATCAGTGCCCCTTCTGTGGCCTCTCCAGTAGCTCCATATGACTAGTAACTGAGAACTGTGAACCACTGCAAGACCCCTGGTTAGAAAGAGCTAAATAAGGCTAATGCTGAAGGACAAGGCAGTATACATGGTCCTCAAACTGGACACACAGAACCTATCTCCGTAACTGAAGGCTCCCTAAAAGATAATACAGCCCATAAGAGTCACTTTGATTACCGAGCAAAGGCATATCTACAACACATCAGAGCAATCATAGAAAACTTCACAGAGTGGGTTGAGGCAAAGCCCCAAGACTGCATTCATCTGGCTACTTTATCACAGTGAAGTGTGTGTGGAAAAATAGCTTCTACCTACACTAGATGAGAGATTAGCATTGCCATCATTTCAGAAGCAAATTTATGGCCTGATGACTCCTACTTCATTTTAAAATACAGGCTTTGCAGAGCTCGAATGCTGCATCTGTATTTTTAGATTCTGGATAGCTTTCTGGGAGCCTAGGTGAGATCCTAATGAGCCATGCGATCCAAGAGGAATTTCCATGTCCCTGGGGAGAAGGACTTTGGGGAAGGGTGATTGTTCGCAGCTGAGTTTCCTCTCCATTCTCCTCTGCTGCTATCCAAGATTTGTTAGGCTCAGAGTTGTCTGAAAGAAGGGTAGTCATACAAAGCTCTCTACTAAAAGAAAGGACCCACAAAGCACGAGCTTGCATGGTCCACACCACCCTGAGGGGGCAGCTCACAATATGCCTTAGCACGCATTGACACACATACAGCTAAAGTCCCAAGGGAGTCACTCATCACTTAAGTCATGCAGTCTGCAGTGCCTTTAATTCCCTTTCAAACTCTATTAAAGTTGTGAACTGAGAAGTGGGCTGTACTGTATTTTTAAAATTCTTGAGTCACTGCACTCTGCAATGAAGATGTGTCAGACTCCTGGGCTCTTGCTTCGTGCACAGAAGCAAGCAGTGATGGTGACTGCTCTTTGCAAAGGAAAAGACTTCTTGGTGTCCAGTGAATTGGCCAGGGATGCAGAAAGGAATGAGTACAGTACAGGTGCTGTAGCATAGTTGATCTGTTTGAGATTGATGAGCCAAAACATACTTATTCTATTCTCTGTTTTGGTACCAGGTTTTTCAGGGAGACACTGAGTTGTTTTGCATCTTCACCTCCCAGGATCGTCAGGGCATAACATTAAGCAAACTTCTCATTAATGCAAAGGTGCAGAACACTGGTAATATCTGAGGTTTCTCCTTTTCCTACCTTATCTTATAGTCATGATTCTTTCATAAAATTTTTTTACAACACTAACATCTCGTAACATGTGTGGGAAGACCTCATGTGGAATGTTTTCCAAGTCCATGCACGGTGAGATGGACCATACAACATGAGGGTGTTATGAACCTTTTGTCCAACCTTTCAGAAGAAACAGTATAAACCAACAGCGAGACTAGGCTAAAACAACTCTCCAGAAGTGACAAGCATCAAGATGTCAGCACATACTCATATAAACATGATGAAACACTTACTCCTCTCTCACTGTCAAAGTAAAGAATATTTCATGACACCTACAAAAGAGAATCCTTAAACAGTTCTTAAGACTTCTCCATGACTTGTGTGGGGCAAGTTGTGCAAGAAATTCTGAAATACCAAAACATCTACAAGTTTTATTTTCAGTCAAGTCTGCACAGTTTGGCCCAGTAAGCTATGAAAAAGTAGGAGGAACTGCAAAATAGCTTGCTAATTCTCTCCATTAATGCCAAAGTTGCCCTTTCTTCAACAGCAAAGAGCAAGCATGCCTCACACGATTAAGGAGATGAGGATTGGAAGGTGGAACTCCTGGGCTCTATTCCAGTCACCAGCACAACTTATGTTGACTTTAATACCTCATGTAACTTCTTGGTGAATGCTCCCTCAGCAGTGAGATAGACATGTTCTTATTACTTTAAGGTCATGTTCAGCAAGCAGCCAGAAATCCTCCTCAAACGCTCAGCTCAGACTGGTTTTTATAAAAGTTACCAAAACAGTACTGTTCAGCTATTGTAGCCGCAGATGTTTAATAGTTCATGCTAAAGGACCTGAGTCCAGCAGTCCCCCTCCCCTTTCATTTCCCCATTTGAAGGATGCATGCTGACATAGGAACATCCACCTAGTTTGCAAAGCCATGTCTGTCTCCTCCATTCAGGCAGGGGCTGCAGGTCCTTGAGTTCAGGCTCTGCCTTGCTTTCCCCACAAGGCAGTATACGTGCTGATATTTCTCTCAGGAGGGCTGTTGCAAGACTGTGTATACAGCATTTTGCAGTTCCATAACACTTGTCACTGGAGCACTTTGAAATTCTATTACAAAAAGAAAGCATCTATGATCAGCTGCTTGTTTCCTTCATGTGCTGCATGTCTAACCACTCAACACCATTGTTGCTTTTCAGAACACCTCCACTATGAGGGACCAGTCACACTGGGAGTCAAAGAAATCCCACAGGTAAGTTGGTCACAGCTGTGCTCCCAAGCTTTCCAGATGAGGTGTAGTCAGAGGACTACCAGCAATCACATCAGCACATTCCAGGCTCCCCTGGCTAGCACACTGGATCTGAGAGTGTTTTACATGACTAATTCTTTCCAATATGAAATTAAGTGGCTTTGTTTATAAAGCATAGGAGTGCCACCATTATCCAGAGACAGACAGATTTTCTTAGAAGATCTCCTGTACCAGCACTAAAATCATGCAGCCATATAGTTATTTAGGAGGCTCTCCCTCTCTTACTCTCAAAATAGCAAGATCAAAGAGAAGAAGGCACGATCTAGATTATCAAGGCACCTGTTTGAGAACATGGTGGAGAAAGGATCACAGTCACCACTACGAAAGCATACAGCTCAGGTGGTCAGGGAAGTACTCCTTAGATATACTCAGAGAGGCACAGCATCAGCTCTCAGATCTTCAGCAGCAGACACAAAACCTATGTCATAGGTCCAAAGATGAGGTCTCAGGCCTGCTTATCACTGGATTGGTCCAGGTGCGGGAAAAGAAGACAGGATCAGAACAGGGATACAGAACAAAGACAGGAGTCCCAAAGAACCATGCTTACCACGACCTGCGGAGGTGATAACAAAGATAGCTGGTTTCTGGGAGGATAGAGCCTCCATAACAGCTACCATTTGATATTTCTCAGTCTTCTCTTGGTGATAGCAGCAACCACGACCTTCTTTTTCCCAAGGCTTTTTACACAGAGAGCTGGGTCCCCTTATGCACACTGTTATCCCACCCCTACCAGCCTGCTTCCCTAAAGCTTACACCTAGAGATGTTGTGTTGAGCAACGACTTTTGATCTCTCATACAGGAGTGCCTGAGCTCACATCAATCAGCATCCTGCTCCAGGAGCAGCTTTACTAACACACTGAGGACACTTACATAGTAAAACCTCTAGACAAACTGAGGAATAGATCTTTAAACCAAGAAAAAGCCCAAGAAACATGCACACAGACCAGTAAAACTCCAGTTCTGGGCAAATTAGCTGAATTTGGCGCCAGAAATTCCAAGACTGTTCACAATCCTCTTTTAATAACAATTTTTCACCACAAGGAAAAATTTATTCTGGAGTAGAAAAAAAATCTAATTACTAATAAACAATGGAAATTAGTTATTATGAACTCCCATGAATTTAACTATAAGCTTTTAGGGAGTTAATGTGCTTGTGAGAAAGGCAATAGGAAGCCTTTTCTGTTAATTAATCAATCAGACAAATAATACCCTCCTCCCATGCTGGCATAAAGGAGTTATTCCATACAGCAATTGTCTCCTGATCATTGCAAAGAACAGCCTCATCTGAGCAGCCTGAGGGACATTTGTACAGTCCACACAGCAATTACAACAACGCTGTATTCTCATGAGCATGTTGCCATTGGGCCTCTCTCTAAATTTGGATGTTATACTTAACTTGAACCTCTCTGTGGGGACACAGGCCAGATATTGCTTTAGGAATCCCATTGTAAAAGGCAAATGTCAGGAAACCTGACTCATTCTAGCTATGCCTCTTTCTACTCCACAACCAGAAGGGTTCTGAGCAGGGCAAGAGCTTTCTGTGGTACGCAGCCAGGAGGTCACTGCTGCCAAGCTCTCCTATCCCAGGTTTTTCTCCCCTTCACTCTCCAGAAAAAAAAAAAAAAAAAAAAAATAAATCAGAAATAATTACTTCAGCGCCAGCAATATAAAGTGAATGAAATCTAGTTCACCTCCTCCTCCAAATCTGCTAAATAAGCTTGTCACCCCCCCACAACTTGTGCTTCTCCTTCTCCAAGTGTCTGGAGAGAGCAGTTTTGACCAAAACAAGATAGTCATGGCTTCTTTAAGATTCAGGGTTTTTTTGCACTGTAATGATACAAATTCTCCCAAAAGCCTGAATTTGTAATTTTAAATACACAATTTGAAATTAAACTACCCTTTGTTTTATTATATAAGAATTAATCATATATTGAGTCATCTATACACACACATCCTCCCAAGGTGATGTTTCATAAAAATTCATCACAATAACACTGAACAACAAGATCCAAGGAAGTGAAGTGCCAGACAAGCGAGCACCTCTTTGCTTTCCAGTTACTAAACAGCACAGGCCATATTGTGCTTGCTCATAAGAAACATGAGAAGTTGCACAGATTTGAAAGGATTTTTTATGCAGCAAAACATTTTGTTCCCCTTGCTCTGTCTTAATTTTGAACTTGTGCTTGTCAGCATTGATATCCCCGATGAGAGTATTTTGGCAGAAAATATGGGCAAGTTCTTTACCACCTCTGAAACATTTGGACCGGAAAGGTTTTGGAGGAATTTGATGGGAAAAGGGTTATTCTATTTCTGGGAAGAGGACTCGGAAATAGAAACAGAAGCAGCTAGGTACTACTGATGGGTTAATCTCTTTTTTTGCTTCTGTCTTGTACAGGGAGATTACACTATTTCAGCAAAGCTGACTAATGAAGATCATGTCACTGTCGCTTGTGCTGATTTTACCGTGAAAAATTATTTAGACTATTATTAGCAACAAACCAATTACATGAAAGCTACAGACTACCAAAACTATTCAAGCCAAGTGGGCTGCTTGCATGCTACAATGATTCTGAAGAAAATAATCCCCACATGGTGATTCTGATGGTGTTCCTCTTTATAATTCACTATTTTCAAGAATTTACGAGATCATCTAGTGGTACCTTTTATCTCTAAATGCACACTGTAGCCTACTTTTTTCTTCTGATATATACAGCTGTAAGTAGAAAGTATCCAATACCAATGTTTTCATCTTAGGATGAAAATAGCATGAGGCAGAACAGGCGAGAGCCTAAACACTTTTTTGCAGTAAGTTATGGAGGTATCCATTTCTAACACAGGCTAAAGACTTTATATATATATATATATATATATATGTATATCATATATTATGCAGTTACAGCATTCAGCATCTTAAATCTTCTCTGGGGCCTGTCTGGCGATTTCACTAGTACAGATTTTGTTATAATCACAGAACAAAACCATATAGGATGAACATGCCCTTTTTCCAGTGGTCCATGTCCTGTCATCACTCTAGTCTTCTGGAGTCTACCTGGAATTTTTTGTTCTTTAATGTCTTTTAAGTGATATGTGAATCATTCTGTACCTAAGCTATTTGCTCTTCTTGCTTCTCAATAAATTCATAATGAAAGAAATTTTTTTCTCATTTTTCATCATGATTCTAGGGTCTCTCCAAAGCTTAAGGGGAGGAGATGGGGGGTGGTGAAGTGGAAGAGGGAGGAAAGATTGAGGGGAACAAGTTAAATGAGCATATTTTAAGTATAAAGTATCAGTCATGTTCACACATGTATTATATTCACAGAGGACAAACTGTTCCTTGCTTTGAGCATAAGGCCCCAGGAGAAGTAACACAAATTACATTCCAGGTGCAGCACATCCCCAAATCATCTTGTTCCAAGAGCCTTTGCACCTGGCATAGCTGATGGGTAATTAGATAACCTAGACAGGCATAGGGCAGCACATGGGATTAGGATCTTCAGTAGGAGAGTATAGAGATCTGTTTGGGATCCTTCCCTGTAGGGGAAGGTTTTGGGAGTAGCACTGAGTTCTGATTTGAAAAGGTATAGGCAGGAATCAGAGACACAGGAGGGTCCTGAAGCTGAGCACAACTTTATGAAGGATAGTAGCAAGCATTGGGCTGCATGCCTCATCTTGGAGAGGTGCATGTGCAGCTAGGGCAGCTGTGGTTCACATCTGGCCACACAGGAGTTTTGGCACATGGCCTCCATCCTACACACCCACATTCTGCAGCTCGAATGAATTCCTGAGCAGCAAGAGAATCCCTGCTACACAGATAACCAACACCACAGACCAGCCAACAGCTAGTTGCTTTCTTCCTGTCCAACAAAATTCTCATCTGCTATCTCAGCAAAGGAGAGCAACTCTTTGAGCCTTACTCACATGGGGAGGCTTACTACTGCTGAACATGAACCAGCAAGCACCACACATTTAACACACTGCACTTTCAGCCCATTTCTATTACAACCTGGTTTGGGGAAAAAAAAAAGAAAAAAAGTAGAAAGAAGGCCAGGGAGTTCATCACAGCTTCAGCCACCAGTCCCCAGATCAGGGTTTAACTCTTAAGTGCTGATGCTCTTTCGGAAACAGTTCATCTAAGTCATCATCATTGCCACATTTTAGGTCCTCATAATGAGTGAAATAGTAGCACAATAGAGACACAAGCTCATTTTTTCTCTGATTTCACCAATATATCAGAAGAGCTATACCTTGTGGTGGAGCCAACAAAACAACATTCAGCAGTAGCACTCACACAAGAGTCCACTTGCTCAGCTCCCTTCTACCACAATCACACAATAAAAGCATGACTGAAACCCAAATTCCTGCCACCAAGCTTCTTGGTCTGTTATCTGATGAAATACTCAGCAGATTAAAAACAGACACAGTGCTAGTTTAAGCATTTCTACTTGAAACGGATCCCATAATAGCCAAGATCCTCTTAGCCAAATTCACCAGGCTCCTCAGTCACACCTGAAGGGGCCCCCAGGCCCACCACAGCGAACAAGCCAGCCTTTGCCTACACACGGTGCAGAGGCTCTCCTAGGGCATCTGCAGCAGAAGCTGCTGCAGGAGGTCTCAGCTGCCCCAAAAGTGTGAATTCAATCTCTAAAGCATCAAGCTTCTGGCCCTTGAGGTCTTCCATCACTGATCCTTGGCTGCCCAGAGCACGCACAAAACATTGCAGAGCCTCAGTCCCAGCACCAGCGAACAACATTTGGCTTCCCACCACAAAAATTGCTTGCCCTTTTACTATTGGTATTAAACTGAAAATTCAAGACTAAATCTTAAACCCACATTCCAACACTTACTTAAACTGGAGCTTTCTCCATAGCAGGAGGAAGGTATGTTTGCCATACCACAGAGCCAGGGAGATTACTTGTCTAAAAATCATTCAGGACTTTGCAGCTCAAGGTTTCAGCTGTCCTTTAAATTAAAAAAGGCTTTACTCCTTCTGCCTAAGAAATGCCTTGGTTTCTTCCTTGATTTCCTGTTTCTAATTGGACACCATTGTGCATGGTCAAGCAACAAAACCAGAGTTCATCTTCATTGATTCCAGCATAGCCAATGAATTCCTTGTTAGACCAGAAGATCTGTGGTGTATTCACACTATCATACCTGAATTCAAATACGTTTGGCAGTTACTGCAGTTCTCTTTCTGAAATAGCCTCAAAAAGCTTAGTAAGGGCTCTGTAGCAACAACCAGAGTCTGAATATAGCTCCACTGTGCACAAGTGGGAGCAATATCCCACAGGGAATTTCACCCTGAGCAAAGAGCAATATCCCACAGGGAGTTTCAGCCCGAGCTGGGTTTGGCCAAAACAAAGATCTGCACATTTCCACCTCAATCTCCTTGAAGGGAGGGATATGAAGCACAAGTTCATCCTATGGTCAGATTCTGAGCCAGATTCTCAGCCCTTGTTGACAAGATTGCCTGAATTGGAAGCGTCTTTACGCTGTTGCTTCTGTTGAGTTGAAAGACATTCTTTCCATAAAGATCCATTATTTAAATTTCTTATACACCATCTCCTACACCCTCCAGTGTAGCACTAAAATAATCCCAGAGTGGCTCCTTTTTATTAGTTTGATAGTGTTCTGCAGCATGAGAAAAGGGAGTAAGGGGAGCAGGAACATCTGAAAGGTGTTATTCCAAACAAAATCCAGTTTTTGTCCCAGATGACACTGGGAAGGTAAAGCATGAACCTATCTTTACCCTCAGCTCTCATGCAATGGACCATGATGAAGAATCCACCTGAAGCACAGATCCCAGTCTTCTCACAGGATTATTCTGAAGTAACCTTCCCAGGACTGACAAATGCTTCAGTGAGACAGATGGGATTGGAGTCTGCTCCCAGGAGCTCCCACAGGGCTCAGGCAAACACAGTGATCAATGTGCTACAAATACAGTCACTGATCAGTTAAAGCTGAGATAAAACAGCTATTACAATATTTCTACCAAGTCATGCACAGTCTAGTCAGAGAGACTTCTGTATCTCCGCGAGCAAAGTCCCAGACTGCCAGACAGGAACAGGTCTCCCATCACACCAGCACATCCCTAGTTCAGTGTGAAGGTCCACCCACAAATCTAGCTCTCACCCACCCAGCCTTGTTACGTGGCTGTACATTGCTGAGACCCTCATTTCTATGCAACAGTAGGAAAGGGCACATGATACAGTGTTCAACCAGCCTAGAACAGGAAAACCTTCCTAGACCCCATGTAATGGATGCAGGACCTTCCTGATGCAGTGCAAGAATGCTGACTGTGGCAGATATGAGGGCAGAAAGTCATACATTGTACCTGGAGAAAGCAAGGGGAAAGTCTTGCTTGGATTGCTCTGCCAGCCTTACAGATTGCTTCAGTTTTCCCTCAATACCCATAACCTCCAGGAAGCGCACAAAAACAAGTACTCTTGCCTAGCATTGGCTGGATAATGTGGAGCTATTTAAAAAAAAAGAATTGTAAAAAAATGTATTATGAAGCAATTCCCCTGCAGAATAACAGCCACAGGGTTAACTTCCTGCTGTCTGCTCTCATACCTTGCTGCTCAGCCTGGTCTCCTTTTTGAGGCAGGAATGCTCTGTGGTTCCTCAGCACTGCCCTATTCAGCAAGGAGACTCATTCACATCATGAGGATACATTCCCTCTTGCTTCTCTAGTGCAAACATATTAGGAGCTGGCCTTAAACTGAATCTGAACTCAAGCACACTGATGCCCACAACAATCTACCCAGCAGAGCACAAACTAAATAAAATAAACACAGAAGAGACAAAAATGGAAAGAAAGTAAAAAAATAAAGCTCCCTTTGCTCTGCCCTTAACATATAAAGTGAGATGGAAGATGTTAGCGTAGAAAGATCCTGTTCCTGAGATCACGAGACTACTGTGTTACTCAACAGTGTACCTCCTCCTAGAAGCTCTTTACAAATTTCCCCAGCCAGTGAGACCAAGCAAGAACACCACATTCACCTAGTAAGCATCCCCCACCAGACACCAACCACCAGCCTGAAAGGATCAGAGAGGAGAAGTTTGTTTTGGTCAAGAGACTCATTGCCAAGAAGGACTCAAGCAGCTCTTGATGGGCAAGAAAGGGGGAACCCTGAACAAAAGGATCAGACAGAGAAGAGGCTCTGGAAGGGCAGAGCCTGAAGCTCAAGGTGATTTCTGCCAGCAGGGCATTTTGTTGATAAGGGTTACAGAGTTACTCAGTCTGCTGGGCATGAGCCTGCAAATGGTAAAGCATTCCCTGTTGGCCCTGTGATAATGTCTGTACTGTCTAGTTATACAATAAGCCTTAGGTTGTTTTCCTAAACCAGACAGTGGCTAGAAAATAAGAAATAAGAAAAAGAAAAGCTGAAATAAGCTGCTGTTGTCTCACACTGCAGTAGAGCAGCCTCATACATAACTTCCTTTTCCCTCCTGATACTTTCCTCCTTCCACTCAGCTGCACAGATGATACTGATGCCATCAATGCAAGATCAGGGCACTACAGACCACAAAGGGAACAACTTAAAAGGGGTTCAAACTCCAGCCACTTTGATCAGGGGAGTGGCTTTACCAGAGCCAAAATAAATGTTTGCTGATAATCCCGTGCCCTCTGTTTGCTTGTGTGGCTCCCATTTTATTAGCCTTCCTATGGTAAATTTTACAGCTGGGGTTAGCAGAGTGATAAAATGCACAGATTATATTCTTTACTGTTGTTGATTTGCTCCTCTCCAATTTAATGCACTTTACCTTGAAAACCCAAGTACTTTGATCCAGGATGCTCTCTTGCCCCTTGCAAAGATTCATCTCCTTCTACTACTTAGCAATCATCGGTTCAGAGAACAACAGCCTGCTCCAGGGCAGGAAGAGAGCGAGTCATAATCAGATTTCCCTACTGAATGCATGAGATGTTCTTTACAAGAGCACTCAAATCAGAGATCCTCCTCAATCGCTGCACCACTGTGCTGACAGCAATTTACCCCTTCCTCACTGCAATGCTCTGCCTGGGGCTCCAACAGGACCCCTCAAGTGCTGAAACGCAAATAAGTATAGAATCAACACCACTGAAACTTCTTGGCATCATATGATTTGATTTCTTACCCCATTATCACTGAAGTAGAAACTTCAGTGTCTAACGCAACAGGTTTTGATTCAGCCCCAAACACAATGCCGTAACTTTCATCTGTTCTTTCTCCTTGATTTATTCAAGTTATGCCCCAGCTATTTCTCATTCTGAAAGCCAGGAGAGAAGCCAGGAGAAGAAAGGGGCTTGCTTTGCCTTTATTTTTTTCAAGTTCAAACTCCTCAGATTGAAAACTACACTAATCTGCATCACTTAGCTGGAGACACCTTTGTTCTATCTAGAAATCAAAGATGAACCAATTTATTAACTGTGGCACAGCAAAAGCTGAAGAAGCTGTCAGTAACTTTCTAGTCCCAACATGGAATTCCTACTGCTTTGCAGCAGGCTGAAAAATTACTGTTCAGTCTTTAATGTTGAATTTTATGAATGGAAAACAGTTTTGCCCCAGAACTTGTATTTATTATTCATAGCTTGGGTTGCTCCCTAAAAATAGGAAAGCAACATCAAATACAAGGTCTCCCTGGATGTTAGGGAACTGCAGACCTAGATCAGGAACACACAATACTTTCTGTTTCTAATTCTTTTGTCAGCATCTCCAAGAGTGAACACATGACAAGAAACATCAGAGTTCAAAAAAACATTAGTACCTTGAGTAGGGTGATGAGTACAAACAAACAGGCCTAGAGCCACTACTGCAATGAGCTTTGGTACAAAAGGTGGCAAGCAAACAACACTGCAGGATTTTTTCACCCCCAGGTCATTGCTGCTTGTTCACACAGTCCACTACAGTGGACTGTGTGCTGTCTATAGTGCTGTCTATAACAGCAAACTGCTCCCACTGGCCAGCAAAAAAAAAGCAATGTGGACACAAACCCCAAGTACAGCCAAGCTAAGAAACTTAGACTCAAGTAAGACTCTTAAGTATCTCTGGGTTTAGCCACACCAGAGTATTCTGTGACAAAGAAATTATAATCCTGGTTCACCTGTGATAATGACTCAGGGAAATATTTCTATGTTGGCTTGACTGAAATAACAAGCTTTCAATGCAGAACTTCACACAACTGATATCACTCTCAGTATTGGGAGGTATTTTCTCTACTGGTTTTCCGGGGTTTACCTGCCCATTAGGATGAAACCCCAAACATAGGTGAGACAGAGCTAACAGACAAATATTACATTTTGAAGATTTTCTGCTTGACCTCAGGGGATCAGCCAGATCAAGCAAAGTACTTTTATCTGGAAGGAGCGGTGGCTAAAGGATGGTTTAAATGGAGGAGCCTTCCAGACACAGACTGGGGCCACAGCAGAGAGGACTGGTAAGACAAAGACTCGTTATGAGCTATTTGAAAGAAAGCCGAAAATTATTAAGTTGTACCCTCTTGATATCGGGGCTCCAGCAGCAAAACTGGCATAAGGAATTCCTGTTTGTGCCAAGACACTGCACTTGTGCTGTAGCTCTATTTACTTATTTTGGGCTCAGAAAATTCTCTGGCCTGGTTCATACCACAGATCCTTCAGCTGGGCCTGAAGGGTTGAGGTCCCAGAGGGCAGCATTCCTTACATCAAAAGCACCGCTAAGGTTTCTGCACGGCCCCACCACAGGCTGAAGTGCTGCTCAGTTGGCACTACCACATTACCAGGTTTTTCCACCACAGCGATTTCAAGATGTTCCTGCCTCCTCTCCTTCCTCAGTAGTAACTACGCCCACAGGAAACACCGCAGAATGAGATGAAAGAGAGGAGGATGGGGAACACCATGAAATACAGATATAAACCCAAAGAATTTGCCAAAGTGGTACGTCAGAGGGAAGATTATAAAGCCAGTCTGTTGTATTGCATAAATGATTATATTTTGTACCATCCAGAGCAAAAAAAAAAAAACCAACACCCATTCTGTTAGTGGAATGTCTGCAAAGATAAATTGTTTCCTCAGAGAGGGAAAATGCTGCCTGTGTGTACAAGGTCCTGCACATCTCTAAGTTCTCTTGAGAGCATGTTGAAGCAGTTAATGTGCCTCAGGAAGTGCACCCTGATGAGGAAGATGCGCCCCAGCCACACTGGGAGCTATCACAAACACAGTATCCACGGCAGAGCAAAGCACCAAGGCCACTGTGCTCATGTCCATGTCATCTCTGCTGTGCACTCTCACTCCCTCCACTGCATCCACACTAGGCCCATTCTGCCCTGCTGCCCACATGTTCACAAACCACACCAATAGAAAGCTGTTCACCTCTGCCTTGTGCTTTCTTCTTGAACTGGCTCTGCCAGGGTCATGGGAGTGCCATAGCCAGGAGCAGGGAAACAAGGTGGGAGGGAGGTTAAGAGGTGCCTAAATTGTTGTGGGACTGCCACTGACATGCAAGGCACTCCTGCTCAGCTTCCTAGAAGCTCAAGTGCAGCAGCAAAAATAAGTCTGCAAACCCAATCCTTTAGGGAAACCAAGATTCTCTCCAAAGTTGAGACCCTATTCTACTGGCATGGCTAAGGGCAGCTTTATCCACAGTACCCCAAGCTACATATAGCTCCTCAGTCCCAGCCAAGTCCAGCTGATATCCCCCATGTCAAGGAGGAGTCTAGAATGAATCCTCACATCATCCTGGCTCAGGGGATAGTTTCAGCAGCAGCACCCAGTGCAGAGCCAGCAGGGCTACCTTCCTACCTCCACATTGCCTTGTGCATTAGGTCCTGTGATAATTGTTGTTAATTGATCAGAGGCATTGATTGGCCAAGAGGATGGGGCAATGGCTACCCCCTCACACCAGGAAATCCTGGCCCATTTCCTAAGGAGAAAGATTTACAACAGTGCTACAGGCACTTTCATTTCAAAATACCTTTTTAATTGTTGCCTTTAATCAACTTTCTATGAAATTTAAATATCAACATTTGGACAATTGATCTGACCCTTCCAAAGAGGATCTGTCCTGCCCTCCTTGCCTCCCATGACTCAAAACATTTTGTGTTCTGAGTCCCCCACCCCTGGAGGAGGAGATGAGATCAGGATTTCTTTTCATCCAATGCAAAAAAAAAAAAAAAAAAAAAAAAAAAACAAAAAAAAAAAACCAAAATAAAAAAGAAATTGAAGATTTGTGGTGTTTGTCTGACGTGGAAAAATCCTGCCCGAGCCAGCCTTTGCGCACCAAAGATCGTTCCTAGCTGCTGCGATGACTAGGTATAGAGCTACAGCTGATTTTCCCCTTTGCAGAAGGGGAAATCCATTTGCGGGATTCCACGGCTGTTGCTGGTAATTAGTAGATGAGGGACACGTCAGTGTAAAGCTGGGACACCCCTCCCTCCCAGGGCCAGCCAGGAGGTGGCACTGTTAAACTGCTGAGCCTTCCCATCAGACTGGATTTTTGGTTGGGGTTGTTTGTTTTTTTCTTTTTCTGCTCCTACCTCCCCCAGTAATCTTTTTTCCTTCCTTGCGGATGGCGATACACCATTGCAAAAACTCGGCTAAAAAAAAAAAAAAAGAGTTCATTAAACAGACGATGTCTTTGTGATTGCACGCATATTTCTCACATTTAAACTTTAAACGGATGGCTAGCTAAGATGGAGAAGTTTACTCGCTGTAAGGTGATGTTATACAACTTTCTCCCTCTAGCAACTGCCGGAACTGTTCTGGTTTAACCCTCTGACACCTTGACCCAGCCCATTCAAAGTCCCCTTTTTTAATTTCTTTTAAACAGCCTACACCCTTAACGCACAGCAATGCATAACACCTACCGAGCTCTGACCCGGCAGGCAAACAACAAAAGCGCTTTATCTCGAGGGACTCGTTATCGCCTGACTCCCGCTCCCTGAGCAAACATCAGCGCTGGCTGGGGACAGCCAGCGCTCCTCTGCCCGCTGCCCGGGCTGCCGGACAGTGAACTGCCCTCAGCAGTTTGCACCACGATTTGCTGAGCTGAGGGGACACACAGTCTTTCCTGATAGGACTCAACAAGTCCATAATCCCCAGGGAGGAGGCAGCGATGCTGCAAGGTTTTCCAGAATGCATCTGTCGGCACTTTCATGTCCCAGCAAGGCCCCACGGCTCGTTCATTAAAGGGAGGTGACTAAACAAGCTGCTGCAGTTCACAGCACGGCTTTGACTCTCTGTGAGCCTGGAATAAAATTCAAAGTGGGAGAAACGTTGCTAAAATATCCTGAAATTATCTCCACTCACAATTTGATAATGCAGACACCAGTTTTCTTCATAGACACCTCCTCTCTGACAATACTCACTACAGTGCAAAGCCCCATCATCCAGGAATTATTGCTATTCCTGAAACTATTTCATTGCTTTTTTTTTTTTAGGAGAAAGATGACAATGAGAATGTATTTTCTGGATTTTTACCTCTCAAACTTGTTTAGTAGCAGTGGAAGCAACAGGTGGGAAGTAACTAGTCAGCCGTGACCTGCTAGCTCTCCCTGAGCTGCATCTGGCCGTGGTTGGAGGGAAATCAGTGGTCAGAGGCTCAGCATGGGAACTGCTCACCTATACCAATTCTACTTTCAGGGCTTCAGCAAGTTCACAAATGAGTGCTGCTCCCTTGAGCAAGGAGATCCACGACTGTTCAGCCTGCCTTTTTCAAATAACAGCCTGGATGAGTCATAGCAAAGATTGCAGTGTCTGTGTCTTTTTTTAGTGATTTAAAAGTTCTCATGGCCACTTTTTTCCTCCCTGAAACTTGGCCCTTCTCTACCACAACTGCAGAAACTGCCAGCAAATAAGGCTTTGCCAGCTCTGTGCTCTGGAACAGCAGTGCCCCAATTTCTAGCTGGAGAGCCCACAGCTTCTCCTCACCATGTGAGTACTACACACCTGATCTTTCCTGACCATCACATATCACACACAGGTGGAAGAGCTGACGTGTGTACATGCAGTCAGCTCAACACCTCTCAGAAATGGTGTCTTTGCTGCAGGCACTCAGAAAAGCCTGTGCCCACCCTGCTTCCCACTGCCAAGGCCATCAGAAAGATGGTCCTGAGATGGTGGTGCCAGAGCTAACCACTTTCCAAAATCTCCTGGGATTCATTAGAGAAGCTACACACACAAGCACTGATTTTTCTGGAAACCAAGCCAATTGTTTCAGCTTTCCTGAAGGTCTGCCAGCCTCTCCTCTCCCACAGAGAGAGCTCACACCTGGTCTTCTGGTATAAGAAAGGCCATCACAAAACACAAATGGGGCTGCAGTGCTTCAGATGCTGCCTCTGCCAGCATCAGCAGTGTAAGAGTAGCCTACTGCCTGCTTTGAAGTGCCCTCCAAACAGGAGACAAGGACCAGGCCATAAGCCTTACGAATTGCCCCACTGGGACCTTACTTGTCAGAGCAATTCTAGTGTCACACACCAGCACAGTCCAAGTGCCTTGAAAATAGAAGGTTTCCAGTTAGACAGTCATCTCGATTTGTAGCAAAGCCACATTCCTAGGACTTTACCATGTGAGGAGATATTTATCACTGAAGTCTTAATGGCTTAAGTATCATCTGTCCATAGTAAGAGATGATTTCAACCTACAAGGACAAGACAGAGCTTCCTCCACATAACTAGAGCAACACTAACCCCAGCACAGTACTACAGTTACCCCTTCTGACCTCAGCAGCCAGCCAAAAACATAGGGAGTGGCAAGTTTCCATTACAAGCACATTGGGTAGCTGAATAAGGTGTTCCCTCCATCCCTTGCAAAGAATGCACAAATTCCTTTTTCTGCCCCCCCACACACATACAGCAGAGATCAAACAAGCAGTGTATTTGTTCACATTCTCATGTCACTTTTTGAAATTCATTTAAACTCGGTTTAAAAGCCTCTTCAAACTTTGACAGTGGCCCTGACAGTGCCCTATTCCTGCTGCAGGACTCAAGGACACTGCACGATGTGGGCCTCTGATCCTTTCTGTGCCAGAAATTACTGCCCTGCAGAAGGGACAGCTGACTACAGCATATAATGCTCTCCCAAGCCACCTCCAGTAACAGGCTGGTGCACTAGCAAACCTGACAATACCAGGCATTAATAGATCTGCTCATCGCCTGCAGCAGATATACAGACTGTTCTTTAACAGCTTCAGCTGCCAACGCAAGACTCAGCAGATTTTTTTTTTCCTGGAATCACCCTCAGATCACTGGCTCTTACATCCTTACAACCCCTGTTTGCAGCTGTGCTTCTCTCTCAGGCCAGCATGAACATCCCTACCATCCCACAGCAAGCAAAAAAACAACCAAAAAAAATTCACTGTTGGGGGGGGTGAAGGGTTCTGGGTTTGTGTTTCCCCAGGTAGCTCACTTCATAGTCAGGAAGGAGGCACAGAGGAAAGGGGAGAGCTCGATGGTGTGTTCAGCAGCAGTTAGACATTAGGACAGCCTTTCTCTGTCATTAAAAGGGCACCATCATTTTCCCCCTCCTCAATCCTTTCATAACTGAAAAGTCAGTAGCCAGCTGAAGCCCCTGCTGCCCATCATGAGTGTGTGTTTGAGGCAGTATTTCTACCTTCATGTACCACCAGATGTTTCCTAGTTCTACCATAAACAGGGAGAGGGTGGGTGAGTGTGAGAGTGTGCACAGATTCTCCCTCCAACACCAGTTTCAGTGAGGTTTAGTCTATTTACAGTTTCAGCTCCATTTATTTGTGTCTGCAGCAGCCCTTGCTGAAGTCAATAGGCAAGAGCACCAACTAAGGTGGGAATTAAAGTCCTTCTCTTTCCAAGCAGCCTTGAAGTATTGCTTTCTGCTCTTTAACACTCCTGAATCCTCCAAGGAGAGGCTGAAATGGCCCCTTCTACTCACTTTCACCAAAGTAAAAATGGAGGATGATGAGCATGGTCTGAAAAGTGTACTCCAACTTGTGTTGCCCCAAATAAGATCAAGCGATATTTTCAAGAGGTTTAATTCTGTCTTCTTTTATGGAGATTTTAAGGCTGCTTGCAAAAGCATCATTACTAAATTGAGTTTCTGCTCTTTTTTGGGGGAGTTGCTTGTGACTTGAGAAATACTTGATCTTTTCCCATGAAGGAGAGAAATTAGCTGTGCTTCCTTTCAGGTATGGGGTGGGATTTCCCCTCCCCACCCAATTCCACCCCCTCTCCCACCACAGCTTAAGGAATACAAAATAAACATGGTCTTCCCTGGTTTTGCAGAGATCAAGATTTTTCAAGGCTGAGTACCTTGTGCTCTCAAGACTTTTGTGAAAGAGTACTGACTGCTTAGGAAAACAACTCTCCTAAACACTTGGGCACTCAAAGTACTTATTGCATTAGTTTCCTCATTACCAGGATACCTTTCAGGCTGGTCAAAATCTCTGTCTTAAGATTTAAGAATAAGGACTTGTTTAGTGCATCTTAACAAAAAAGGGAACTCCCTCTTCTTTTTTCCTACGTTACAAAACATTTTTAAAAAATCTTAATTGTGGTTACTCTCATACTGTACTAACAGCTGACACAGAAGACCCTGAACTATTCTGCCAGTTGATTGAGGTCAGTAAAGGAACAAGAAAGCAAGCTACACGATGAAGAGTCTGCTAGATACCCAGATTATTTCCATCTTAAGTGTCAGTGTTGCTAATAAAAACACAAAAGGGATAGTCCCATGAACACTCCCTTAAGTAACGTTCAATATTCCAGAGCTTGAACTCCATGACAGAGGAATTATTAGCTCTGTTTTGTTTCCAGGGGAAGCTGAGGCCAGTAGCACAGCTGGGAATCTCCTACACTTCCAGATTGCCAGCCCAGCATCCCCACTAGAAACTAACTGTCCCTTTCCTGTTTCTAACATACCACTGGATCCTCAAGCAAGAGGCTGCCCCAAGAGAAACCAACGAGCCAGCCCATGACTCACCTGCTCCCAGCCTAGTTTCATCCCTCTCCCTGCTCCGGCAGGGAAGGAGACGGGCTGTGCCAGCTCCCCACCCGCACAGGCTGGGGCAAATGCGAGACCTCAAAGGTGTGTGAGTGCACAGGCCTGCTCCGGCTGAAGCCCAGGTGAGCCGCAGGCACATTGTCAGGGGGCTCTGCCAGCAAACACCAGTGTCTTTCCCAATCGCTGCTGAAGCGGACAGCACCAGGTGTGCTGCCTAACCAGACCGGGTGCGGCCCTTATCCATTGCAGCCAGTCTCTGAGATCCTTCACCTTGAGTCAGCCGCTGGCAGGGCTCCCAGGGAGGCTGTCTGCTTTGCATCTTCCATTGCGGGGCAGCCCTGGCAGTAGGGAGAGGATGGGCACGCAGTGGTACACCTCTGTTCTAGGACGTCCTTTTTGCTAATGTATGGGGGGAATAAACAGTGTCTAGAAGCAATTGAATCAAAACAGGACTTGAACTGTTTGGATAAACACACACAAACCCATATGAATGCACTTATGCGAGCTGACAACCGGTTTTTATCTGGTTAGTGCTCATCAATTAATTACAGACCAGCATGTCCAAAACCATGGCTTCTCTGTGATTTAGTCAAGTCCATTTTCCAAAACAATTTTAACTAATCCAGTCACAACTGAATATGTAGAAACATATTTCATGATCTGGGACAGCAGAGTACAGTCAGGACACTCAGGCACACAGTGCACATAAATGTAGCCCTTCCAAACCCATTATAGAAATTTGCTGAGAGTTCTTGCACTATCCCTGTCCACCCAGCCCTCTTGCAGGGACTGCTGTACTCCCCAGTGATGTTGGAGGAAAGGGGTACATGCCTGGGTCTTATTTGTTTTAGGTTAGAAAGGGGTACTTTAAGTCTAAGCTGCTGAGGAAGGTTTGTGTTCAGATCCGAGCCTGCAAAAGGAAGGTAACAAACAGCTGAGGAGCAGTAGCATCTTAAACAACTGCAGCTGTTTTCCCAGTGAACGTGATTCAGAGCCACAGTTTTCAAGAGCTGAAGCTCAGAACATAGCAACAATTCTTGCAAAATATTTTGCTGCCTTTTTTTTTTTTCTTCTCCCCCACACTGCTTTTTAACCTTTTGATGCCTATGCCGAGTTCCTCCCAAAAATAGGTTTTAGGGTGGAACATACTTGCCACTTGATCCGTGGCTTGCTAAATTTAGCCAAACACAGACTGCCTGTATAAGATGGTTCTCTTGAAATGTCAGTAGCCACACATAAAGTTGCCAATGTCATCCAGGAAGTGGGACACCACGGCAGTTATATTTTTTACTTAAAATAATAATAAAAAGAAACTTTTATACTCTGTGGAGATGCAACCATAAATTTGATTCTGAAAAGTAGAGAGAGTAAAGAAAGGACAGACTTCAGCAAAGCAGCACTTGAGCCAGAGGGTGGTTGAACACTGGAACAAGCTCCCCCAGGGAAGTGGTCACAGCACCAAGCCTGACAGAGTTCAAGAACTGTTTGAACAATACTCTCAGGCACATGATGTGATCCTTGGGGATGTCCTGTGGAAAGAGTTGGACCTGACGATCTTTGTATGTCCCTTCCAACTCAGGATATTCTACCATTCAGCTGAGTAACCTGGGGCAGCCCTTACGACAAGGGAGAGCTGAATGAACCCCATTACCTCCAGTTTGCAAATCCCCTCCACCTCCACAGAAAAACCTGCCTGGGCTCTGTTAGGACTTACAGCTTGGAAGTGACCCCAGCTGTAAATAAGACTGTCTCTATCAGCATGTAAGACTGGTCACCTGCTGTATGTTCAGGCACATGAACCACTTGCTGGGAGCTCAGCTAAAGTGAGCTAAGCTAAGCTAAGCCAAGGAGACGAAGCATCTCAACGTGGGTGTAATTAAGAGCTTGTTAGCATGCAAAATTATAATGATTCCTACTCAAAGTCTATAGCAAAGCTAAGCAGAAGCAGAGCTTGGTTGGTCCAGTGCTGTTGAGGTTCTTATCCCAGGATGTACAAAAAAAGGGGAGTCTTAAAACCTGGAGGAGGTTAGAAAGCATCTCTGGATGTAGGGTGCTGAGGGGAAGCTGGGATATAGGTACATCTGGGCTCAAGAACTGTCTTGCTGTGTTGGCAGAGGTGATGTCTCATGGCTGACTGATACATCAGTCAGTAAAATGTGATATTGCACCCTACTGGTAAACACAGTCCCCAGCTTTACAGATGCTTTTGTGGAATAACCTGTTGATCTCAAATTTAGCTGAATGTCAGTGCAACACAGAGCTATTTTCAAGGCAAAGATTCCTGAACTTTTCCTCTCAGAGTCTGAGGCAAAGGAACTATTAACTGTGAAAGAAATGTATGCATATGGAGAAACAGAGTTATTCAGTATCATGCAACATTTTCCTATTTGAAGAGCTGCCTGACTCTTCAGATAGATAAGCCTCTGGCTGTGATGGGATGGTTGTGGAAAGGGAAAATGCAGGGTTTGGACAGCTGTGGGACAAAAAGGTGTTCACTACGTGAACAGTGGTAAGATGTTGCAGTGTTTTGTCATCAGTATTTTCTAGAATTCTCCATAAACTAAACTGTTCACCTACTTGCCCAAAGTCATGGGTGATTATCTTCATATCCAGTGTAAAGTTGCAAGATGTGGGTGTCACTGATACTGGGACAGTGTAACTGGCACCCTTTCTGGCATTCAGTGATCTGTAAAATATTCCTAACTATGTGCAGAAAACTATTATAGCAGAAAAAAAAAGAGAAGATGTATCATTAAAACTGGTGGGTGGAGCCACCAGCATCAAAATTACGCTGATTCACCTTCCCCACATTTTACATTTTAAACTTAAGCTCTTTTCCTCCCCCCCTACCGATATCTTCAAGGTCAACTGAAGGTCCAGCAGGTATTTAGTTTCACAGTCCCCAAGTTGGCAACATAAAAGCATCTACCTTTTTTAGTTTATTTCAAACTTTTGAGTCCTGATGACTGTGGTGCAAATCAGAAAACTCCACAGAGTTCCTTGGAGATATTCACCAGCATAAAAGCTGCAAGCTAAAAGGGAAACAGGACCTTTATTCTTAATTAATTCTTATTTAACTCAAATATCTAGCAATCAGTTGGATAAAAATCTCTCTTTGTTTAACATTCAACAGCTGCTGCTCCATCCATTAATGCCTGCATAAGCTACTAATCTGAGTTCCCCAAGGAAGACCTCCAGCAAGAAAAATCTGAAAGAAATATCAGATCTTAAAAACTATGAGTCTTTTTTCTGTAAGATGTGTCAGGGAGGGAGGGAGAGAGGGAGGGACAGAGTAGAAGGTTCAGAAACAGTTTCCAAAGCCTTCAGAGGTTTTGCATAGCTGCACACTCTCCTTAGAGATTCAGAGTTCCTTGCTGGGAGCTTCCACTTTTCACAGCAAACTGCAGGAACAAGTTGCATGGATGCATAAACCCCATAACCAGCATGAAGAGGGTAAGCCCAGCAGAGAAATGTAGGGCATACTCTCAGCAGATACTTCTTAGATTTGTACACCTTCAAACTTCCAGTCGCAAGAAACAGACCTGAAGCATCATCCTACACCAGAGCTCCCACTGCATGCTAATGGTTTCAGAACTCAAGGCAAAGCCTTTGACTGCAAAGGCTCCTCCTATTTGTGGTGTTAATGCCCCTGTCTGTTAAGAAGAGAGAGAACTGCCCAAGCCATGGTCAGTGGCATCAGTCAGGTTACATTATTGTCTTGGTCAACAGTAGGGTAAAACTATCATCATTTAGTCCAGTGCAAATGTTATCCCCATTAGGCTTGTGCCAAGTGATTTGCTAGTTCAGCTAATCTGAATTGGCTGTGGGTGCCCAAATGCCAAATAAGCACTTTCTTCTCTTTAATTATAGTCTTTATGTTTCATGATTTAGGTTGCTTCTGTCATTGTTAGTAAGAGAGGATGGGGTTGCATAACAGTGTGTAACACGATACAGCTGCAGATGGGGCTGCTCAACCATTGCAAGCCCAAATAGAGAACAGCTTCTTCTGTTAACCAACAGCTGAATAACAGCAGGAAAATCTCATCCATCCCTTTTCCACTGGTAGGGGAAAGGGAAGGCCTATGGGCTGTCCCTTTACTCTGTTTATATCCAGCTCATTGTAGCCACCAGCGTATCAGTGAGGTTCCACAAAATTCTGTCTTGTGAGTTCTGCCTAGAAGAGGAAACCAAACTGGTTCTGTGTGGAGTGTTGCTTTTGCTGAGAGTGTTGGCATGTTTCTTTGAAGAAGACGAGAAAGTCACCCGAACAATTTCCCTTTTCATCTATGAAGTGTCAAACCTAGTAGATCTCCTTCAGCCAAAAATCCAACCTGTGTCAGCAGGATTGTTTGTCTGTTTTGGTTTGGGTTTTGTTTTGTTTTAAACAAGGCCTTTAGGGTCCAGTCCAACAACTCTTCAGCCATCATACTTGGGTCCAGGATTAGTCTGTACTTGACTGGATCCTTATTCTCCAGAGCAAAATTTTGTAGCAAGAAGGGACAGTGTTGCTTTACATGCTTCTGTGGCCTACAGGAGAATCTGAGATCAGAGCCTGGGACCAAATTTTTTTCTTGCATTCTTCAATGTAGTTCCTCTGAAGTCACTGTGACCAGATAAGCTATGGAGCATAGCACAACCTTATGTGGACACTTGGACTAAGCAACTTATTTTTAGCTCAGAGTTCTACCTTGAGGGTTGACTGTTTTAACAATCCATATTAGGCCTTGGTAGTACCTGTGAAAATTTCCCTACATAAGGTGCTATGCTTGGGTGGTACAATATTAAACTAAATGAGTTCAAAATCATACAACCACTTTAGAGTGTTGCAGATGTGTGTGGATGTGCAGGCTAGTTTGTATGGCACATTGCATCCCAGTGTTTTAGCACAAGAAGCTGCACAGATGTCACCATTTTTAAAATCAATGCAACTCCTGAAGTAAAAACTACACTGCAACTTATTGGTTTCACTGTTCTACCCAAAATAGAAATTTTAAGTATGTTCACTGTGATTCTGGAGTATGAGGTGTGGGATTTATCAAATGAAATGAACAGCTGCACATGTTCTTTGCTGTGCAGACTGAGGAATTTAGAAGCTGCTGAGTGCTACTAGATATAGAAAGACCACCTGAAAACCCCACGGGTGCAAATGCTCAGCAACAGAGATGTGACCTAGAAATCCTTTTCACACATGGCTCCTAGTTGGGTGTGTTGCACTGACCTATAATGGCAGCTTAGAAAAAGCAACCCGTCTAACAGAGCAGTTTTTTAATTTGGTACATGCCCAAACCTGATCCAAGCACATCCCATAGCGCTTTGGCTACCAAGTGTGGATTGCTATTAAACAGACTGCTGCCTACATTAGTCAGGAACATTGCTTACTAAGTATGTTCAGACTTCTGGTTGTCTTGCACCCGCCTATTATCTGATCTTAAAAAGCTACCCAGCATTCCCCTGCCCGTGAAGGCATTGCAGATGGCTACGTGTCAGAATTGCAGCTCTCTGCAGATCAGGTTGGTCTGCAGCACATCATTCGCAGTTTGGGCAGCGACAGAGGAGATGGAGAGCACACAAAAGGCGTCTAAAGCATGGCCAGCTAAACATGACTTCTATGCCAGTTCAATTTCCTTGGGACTTTCCCAGCATTTTTACCCCAACTGTTTGCAGCAGTGTTAAGATTCAAGATTTCTTTTTCTGGCCCAGGCTTCCTAATAGTTCTTCAGCCTGGCTGCAAAACTATATAAACAAGGATGAAATTCTGGCCCATGTAAATCATGGCAAAACTCCCACTGATTTGAATGAAGCCAGGCTTTCACCCCCACCTTCCAAAATGTACAAACCCAGATTTAAAATATATTTTATAAATAGAGCACTAAAACTGTTCTTTCCAGGCTGGGTAGAAGAGAGAACATCAAAGTCTGCAGCCTTGTTGTTCTCATTAAATTTTCACTGAGACTGGGTAACCACGATGGAAAAACTGTTGTGATCCTGTGTTCTCGTTGAGATTGTTATCAAAATTAGCAAAGTAGTTAAGTCAAAAGAGAGAGAAAGCTGTGAACAAAGTCAGGCCCCAGCCCCTGGAACTTTCTTCCAAATGTTCTCAGAGTAGTTGTTTGTCTGCTCAACTGCAATTCATCTTTAGTTCTCCCCAGCCGCTTATGGACTCCAGTCCTCAGTAGGATGCTAGATTCCTTGGCAAAGAGATGCAGGCTGTGTCGGTACCATTCTTCATACTCCACTGATCATTAACTCATCTGCAAAATTCCTTCCAGATATTTTACTGCTTCCTTTGTGCTGCTCCAATACAACGGTGTACCTCCAGTCATTCTTAAAGATTTTGGTTTTGGGGAGAAAACCAGAAGAATTCCACAACACTCGATGAGCATCAGGCTTTTCAGGGAGCCTATGCTGGTTCAGGAAATGCTCCCGAGGGAACAACATGCTGTACCTTGCCCGCTGATAAGCCGCAGCAAGCCATTCAGCAGGGAACTGCATGGTCCCACTTCCCAAGAAATGTAATCCCTCTAAGTCAACAAGGCAGGCAGGGCACCGATAATTTTCTCAGAACAGAGCAGACATTATTATATGTCTGGTAGCGAACTAACAGAAGTTGTCACTATGTGTCTTCGTTACCACAGTAAAGCGTTTCACAAATAGAGCTGTCTGAACTCCCTCCAAGTGTTTGGCAAGCCTGGAGCAGCGTCTATCTGACCAGGTCTCCTGTGGTCTGCAGAAAGGTGATGGAGTTCAAGGGCTACGCTGTTGCTATTTTTTGTCCACACTCTAAATCCCATCTAAAGTTGTTGGGAAATGCAAGTACTTCCATAACAGGAATCAAAGCAGTATGGTATGTGGCAGAAGCAAGGAGCAAAAGCTGGAGTTTGCACTGAGTGCAGGGAAGAAGCACATTATACCACGAAGAGTAATGAAAAGATCTCTCCACACTTTCTCTCCACAGATTTGTCCCATGCTATGCAAACACTGGAAAAAGCTCTGAGCTAAGCAGATTTCTTTCACTGAGTGCACAAAACCCCGTGCTGTTCCAAGGCTCGCAGGGAAAGACAGCCATTAGAGGGCAGCAGGTATCTAACACATGCATTGATGGATCCCTTTCTGATACACGATGTCCCAGCCAGCAGAACTCATTGGGCAAAACAAGAGAAGAAGTATTTAACAAACAAACAAACAAAACAAAACAAAACAAACAAAAAAAGCCACCCAGAACAAAACATAGGAAAACATAAAAACGCCTTAATCTCCTTAAAGAAGCACTATTAGCCAAGTACCTACCCACAGGCAGGACAGCCACATACCATCCTATGCCAGGAATAAAACGTAATGTCTCATCCTGAATGAGCCATCTGCCATCCTACCAAGCTATTATCCTGGAAATATAAGAAAGAATTACATTTCTGGCAAACATCCTGACTTAACAGCTGAATGGAAGCCTGGAGTAAAATATTCATCCCATGGGCTGCCCTCGGCTTCCAGCAATGAAAATAGAAAGAGGGAGGAGGGGGAAAGCCCCGAAACATGTGAGCTGGAATACTTGTGACTGCAGCATTATTTTGTTTTGCAAGGAGCAATAAAAGCTGACCCTGCCAGATAGGTATGGTCCTCACTGCTTTATGTCACCTGGTCCTCAGATGAGTGGCCTGGCCACCGAAGGTGGGGTGTGCTCAGAGCAGTGTATCAGCAGAGCATTTCAAAAGCAAGCAGCAGCAGCAGCACCTTGAAGAGGAGAAGCAGGGCTCCTGCCCTGGCTGAGCACACTTGGGCAGGAGGCACAGTTTCACTGGCAGCTCCTCTCCATCCCACTGATCCAAAGGTAAAGCCTTTCATCAAGCTATATATTGTGGGGTGGAAATAAAACTGGATTGGCAAGCCAGCAGCCACTCAGCTCCCATCACTGAGAGCAGCTCACTCATCTTCTTGTGCTGCCAACACTGAGGCAGTGAGAGCTTAAGCCCAAGTCAGAGATTTGAAGCACAACATGATGTGAGTGATTTCAAGTGAGAGACACACCCAGAGAGCTTCTCAGCCATGGGCTAACTCCAGCAGCCAACCACGCACTGTGCCAGGAACAAAATGTCTGCAGGCTCCCGGGGACACCCTGTGCTGCTGCAGCTCTGCCCTGGGGAGCCAACTGCTCTTGGGCCCCTGCCCCAAAGCCAGCAACAGGATGGAGCAACTGCCTCCTTTCATACCCCAAGATTACCCCAGCTCTGGCAGAGGAAACTTCTCCCCGGACCATGAAACAAAATGGGTGCCCCGTCTCAGTGGCACTTTCTTTCTCCCCAGGCAGGCAAACTGAGACTGCTATGGCTGCTGCAACCTATGGGCTGGTGAAAGCCCTGCATGGAGATCAGGACAGCCCTGCACTGCTCAACCCCGGCAGTGGGACTAACATGGCTGGTGGGGGCCTGTCCCATGGATGGCAGTGCCAGCTCCAGACATCTCCTGTAGAGTAGGCAGGGCAGGGCTGTGGGGAGCTGGAGACCAGCCCTGCTGCCACGTGGTTTGGGCACGGGCTGTTATGGCCCTGAGGGTGACATGGGATACCGGGCCATGAGGGAGCCCTGGGCAGCCAGGCAGGGACATCAGGGCTGGTGCCGCCTTCAGGATCTGAGCAGGTGGGAGCTCTGGATCTGCTGGGCCGCCTCTCCAGCACACCACCAAACAGGCTCGGGTAGATGTCTCCCATGGGCCTTGGCAAGCCCATGGCTGCTGTGCCCAACCTTGCATGCACAGGTAGTGACAGCCACACAGCCTTCCCGTGGGCTACCCGACCCCCTGCCCTCAGCCTGCCAGCAGCAATGCCTGACATCGACCTAATTTCCCAGCTCGCTTTCTGCATGCCAGGTTTATGATGGCCGTTTGCTTTTGTGTCAGCATTGTCCTTTAACTGAAATAGCTTCTCTTCCTCCTTAGCATTAACCTCCAGGATGTATTTATAGAGACCGATCATATCCCTCTCTCAGCCTTCGTGGTACTGGTCTAAATAAGCCAAGCTCTTTTAGTCTACTTTTATAACCTCAGCTCTCCAACACCCTAATCCTCCCACTGCCTTTCTTTGCACCTGTTCCAGCATGAATCAATCTTTTTGAACGTGAATGACCATAACTGCCCTGCATTGTACAGATGGCATGTCACATTGCTTTCTACAACAGAATTAGTATTTCCCTCTCTTGAGCACCAGCACTTTTCATCAGGCAGCCCGGGACCTCGCCTCTTCCTTCCTTATGGATGCAGAGTCATCTTGAATAACAAACTAAGTTCTGAGAGGACCATGATATGCTGGGGCAAAATACCACTGGGTAACCGTGATATGAAGAAGCACATGATATAAACCCAGGAACATCATATTTTAATAACTAGAAAAATATTTAGGAGCAATATGTGGACAAGACTCTTTAATATTCAGGAAAAAAAAAAAAACAAAAACAAAACCAAAACCCTTTTCTGTCACAATCTTACACTTAAAAAACCTATCAAGTTTAATATGAAGAAAAACATTGTGAAAGGGCTGTGTGGAAAAGGACTGTCATGAAAACTGTTCACAGGCAGTAAAACAATCTTTACAACAGAAGAGCAAACTGAGCAAAATGTGTGCTATAAAGAGCAAATGATGACCACTGTCCCACAAGACTTTTGCAGCATCTCTGAGTGACTGCTTTACTGTTTCCATGCAGCTGCTGTGCTTCTTTATCTCCCAACATCCCTTTTAACACCCATGACTATCCCAGTATTTCCATCTTTAATCTTTCCACACTCTGACTGGTGAAAAGAGACTGTTTTCTCTCTGTATGTGCAGGATTCTGAAAATCCATTACTTAGAGCAACTCCAGGGCTTTTATACACTCCAGTCTTCTGTGATGACCAGCTAGGGATCCCAGTCACAGCCCAGATACACCACATTGGAGCTCATATCACATCTGACCACACAGCTCCGTTCCTTTCTGAGCCCCCCAAACACCAGATGCTTGCACTGATAAAGGAGGGTGACCGTTCCATGTGCTTTCAGCTACTGTCTTTATACTATCTATGAGGATGTTTTAAAGGGCTGGAAAAATCATGCAACACATATACTCTGTTCTCCAGTGGTGCTAGGGAGGAGATGGGGCAAGGGAACTTCTGCCCAGATTCCTGGAGACCTCCCTGCACCAGGAAATGGTCTTAGTGCCATCAAAAACATTTAAGGGTAAAGCGAAAAGCCACAAATCTTCAGGCTCTTCAACTGAATCATCAACCCATGAGTTTCGCTTCTCCTATTTGTTTTCCGTGCTAGATGCATGTTTGCAGAAGGTGCAGATGCTTCGTTTACAGAAGGTTACCCCGGGGAGCAGACGCTGACCTCCAGGGGGGACTCTGGTTCCCCCCGTCCTGCCGTGTAGCCTTCCGTGCCCAACCCGCTCTGCTGCTGGGCACTAGGGGCCACTCTCACTGCTGCTGAGCGCAGGCAGCAGCTGTGTCTTGTCACTGTCCTCCTCTACCGCCCCTGCCTACTGCCCTGCTCGGTGAAGCTTAGCTGGGAACCGGAGGGGAGAGCTAGGAGGGAATCAGAGACTACTGGCAGGAACGAGGAGCAGGGCTGGTACTGGCTGGGGAAGGGAGGGGGCGATGGCGGTGGAGGAAGGGGGGGAAGGAGATGAGCTGAGACTGGGAGAGGAAGAATAACATGCTGCTGCAAGTCCTTCCCCCATGGAGTCTGAAGAGAAGAAAGCTGATTGCTGACAGAGAAGATTAGGAGGCCCTCCCTTGCCCATGCCAGCCCATCCCTGTGAAAAGTTGCTACTTGGGTCCTACCCTGGGTCTTGTGGCAGAGCACAGAGCTGGACCAGAACATGGGAATAGAGGGACCTCCAGCTTGCTTGAACAAAGATAGGCTTCATACACCCAGGTTTCTTCTTCCCCCAAATTCCAGCTGGAGGTAGCACCCCTTGGGCCGTGCATCATCCCACATCTTCCTCAGAGAGAAAGGACTTAGTAAGGGGATAAGGGGCAGAAGAGGATGAGGTGCCAGGGAAGGCAGAGAGCAAGTGAGGCCAAGATGGACCCTTGCCCCTGGAGAATCCCAGCAGACAATTCTGAGATGCTCTCCCCTTAATATAGCACCATCTGCCCGGCTATTTTCTCCTCTGGCTCGCACTCAGGGATCTCCACATTACAATCAGTGTTTCTGGCATACTTGAGCTGGCTGCAGCCAAGCAGGGTCAGGCAGAGAGCAAGCACAGCAGGGGTACAGCAGCGAGCCCTTTGGCCCCATCTCACAGAGACAGCCAGTTCTCCAGGTCCCTGAACTGGTTTTTGCTGAAGGCCAAGCTGCTCCCTCTTCCCCGCTTTGACCTGCACTGACTGGATCATGTGCTGCCTTGCAACAGTTTCAGGGCAGCCTGGTCCCTGGGGAGCATGGCTCCATGTAGCAGGGGCTGGTATGCTGGATACGGAAAGAGTGACAAGTACACTCGGGCACTGATCTGAGAAACAGTTCCGCGGGTCTCATGATTCTGTCACAAGTCATGGTATGCCATATTTTTTCACCACACCTCAGACATGAAAACTTCATTCTTCAGCATAAATTTCACCTTGCATAAGAAGCCAGTAAGAATATCACTTTTGTAGTTTGCCACTTATTTATTTCTCTGAGCCTTGCAGTTTGGAAGGTAAATTCATTTTTCTCTGATTCAGGATGGTGGTAGAAGGAATTTTAAAAGACAACACATCTGTTCTCCAAGGGTGTGCTTGCCTACATCCTTTTCAGCTTTTTGATTTTTTTATCTACACAGTCTTTGTGGTCTCTGATGCAGAACCAGGGCTTCAACTGCTTCTGTGTTTACCTTGCATCTCACAAAGTTTGAGCTGCCATTCAAAAAATAATTCCAACCGTTTATATGGCTGAGGAAAAGCCTTATTTTATTTTTTCCCTCAAATGGGTCTGACATAGGGACAGACTGGGCAAAGTTTGCAAAACATTTTGTACTGTATGCTGATTGCTCCATCTTTTAGATCGTGTAAAGGCTCCCAAGAAGAGAGGAAATTTGCCAGGGAAGATCCAGCAAGGACCAGTGGCTCGTCTGGCACAGTGTGGAGGCCTGTGCTTTCGCTGGTAAGATAGCATGATGTCCATCTCTGTACCCTGAAACCAAACCCAATGATAAATTTCCTTTTGTATGAAGCAATCCTACAGCACAAATCAAGATTAATTGACACCCTCGTGCCTTCCACAGCTGCACAAATGGTTGGTACAGCACAAGTGGGGACTGTTCGCTAATCGTGAAGTAGCTAAGAGCAAACCTTGGATTACTGTGGTCTATAGTAATATATCACTTTCCATAAAAAGAAAAGAACATTGTGCTCTGTTTCCCAACACTGTTTCACCCCAGCTCATCAGTTGCCCAGCAATCACTCTCCTCTCCCAACACTTGCACAGCAGACGGAGTGGCTTTTAATCCTGCAGAAGTTTTGCTGTGCTGAACTAAAGCAAAAGGAGCAAGAGAAAGAAGCAGCTGGGTGCAAGGGGAGGAGTTTTTGACAAGAGAAAAAAAAAATCAGTACTAGGGGAGTTTCCAGGTTAACAGAAGTCTAAAGGCCACTCTGTCCTTTTCAGTGGCTCCAAAGTTCTTAGCTGCAACAGGGGGAGGGAGAATATCTGATGGAGGGAGTGGACTCCTGTCTTTTCAAACTAATTTCATCTCTCACTGAACACTGAAAGGTGCTGTTGAGTTACTGCTCTCTTTCAGCTACAGTAGCTTATGAAGGCACATATGTAATGTTCTCACGTTGTGAAACCTGTCATTTCGCAAACTGGCTGAAGTTTTCAGTCATTTTGCAAATTGCCAGGAGATAATAGGTATGCACCTGAAATCCTCACCCTCTGGCTATTACTAACTCCCCAACTCAAAGATAGATGCAAAACTGTTCTTATGTTCATTTCTACAACCAGGCAATGTTTTGTAATTACTTTTAAAACCAGTCAGCAACACCCATCCCCTGACAAAGCTAAATAGTGTTTTCACAACTGAGCATGGTAACATCAGCCATTACATTTCAGTCTTGTCTATAATATTTTCCTGTGACTCCCAGTGCTCTGGTCACCCACAGCTCCATCAGCCAAGCCTCCCTCAAATGAACATTGATGTACATTGCCTGAGTCAATAATAGAAGTTTCTTTCCATTTACTGAAGGAAAACTGAAGAAATGGTCACAGAGATAGAAAGAGCATTTCAAGTGGCCCAAGCACAAGGAACTACATGCTGTGAGAAATCCATCAATTCCCAGATTCAGGATGGTGACAACACCATCTCGGTACACGTTCTGCAGAGGAGGATCAGGGTCATGTGCTGAATGTCAGTCAACGGTGCAACACTGTTAGAAAAAAAGGCAAACAATGTGCTGGATATATAAACAGAAGAAAAACCCTCTGGACAAGTGAAGTAATCCTTCCACCCAGCACTATCCCAGCTGGAGCTGGACTGCTCTCTGGTTTTGGAAACAACACTTCAACACCAATCAACTGGAAAGAGTCCAGAAGAGAGGTGTGAGATAGACAAGAGGTCTAGAAAACATGATCAGTGATGAAGGACCAGAAGAACTCTGTCTGAGAATATACCAGTCAATACAAGATTGATGCAAGCACAGTTACCCACAAACTAATCTCTTTCTGTAATGCACCAGGATAGCCAGGATGCCAGCTTTAACACAAATAGTACAATGGCAATGCCAGACATCTTGCAAATAACTCCAGCTTTCCATCACTTGGTATGGTGATGAAGAAGACAAATAAAGCAGGGAGAAAAAATATCTGCAATTCCCATCCCAAAAGACTAAAATTTTAGTCATTTTGTGAGTAAAACATGTTGCAAAGTCAAAAAAAAACCAAACCAACTCTACAGTCATTCCATGAAATTATGTTACAGGATGAGTAACTCCCATATGAAAGTGTTTTTAAAAATTATTCTAACCAATTGGACCATATTGTCATAATACCTGAACAGCATGCAGTCTCAGGGCCCTACAGAGACTACCAAGAGCTGCTTACTTCTTTTGCAAAAGGGCAGAAGGCTCCAAAAGATGGTTTACGTGATTTAACCACAGAAACCACAGAAGTCTTTGGATGAACAAGGATCCAAAATGAAATCCTATAAGTTCAAGCCCACAGCCCCCTCTGTGCACTCTCCACCTTTCATGCTGTTTTTGTTCCTGGTCACCCATTAGTACAAGTAGAACTATAATTATAACCATAAATTGCCCAGCACAGGAAACTACCTGAATCGTACGGGAAGTAACGCAGCTTATTCCTCCAAAATAGGACCAAGCCTAGTCACTTTTGATCTTGCAGGGAAATTCAGATACAGAATCCAGGCTGATGGCTGGAATCACCTCCTAACCCAGCTCCTGCAAGGAGACCACACCGTCTGCATCAAATCAGAAAAGCCTTTTCTCTTTGCTGACATGTACACAGAAACTGAGTACGGAAGTAACAAGAAATATCAAGAAAAACATATCTGGTTATCACAGTCCTAGTTGCACAAGGCAGAAAAGGCCTGGCTGCTTTCTGTTCAAATCTTTGTGTGGCTCAAGGCCTGTGTGTACACAACTTTCCTCTCCTCCATCTCTGTGTTCACCCAAGCACACATTTCCCTGGAAGGGCGCTGCCTGGAACTCCTTGTAGTTGTTTTCTGACTACCAGAAGCAGCCTTTCCTATACAAAACAAGGTATGACTGGAGTCAGACTCTTCCTAGCACCTCTCCTGTGGTGCAAGCCGGACCCTCTGATCACAACTGCTTCTACATGTCTACTGGCCGCCTGGTGGTACCCAGGTTGGGTGCCTGAGGTGGCAGGGACATGTGTAGCTGCAGCAGCACAGGGCAGCAAGGGCTGCAAAACTCCATCTGGCAAGTCTGCTGAATGCCCTGGCAGCAAGTCCTCACCCCAGTGCTGGGCTGCCCTGGCTGTGCTGGCAGGTGAGCCTGTTCTGGGGAGGATGAAGTTAACTCCGCTTTCTCGGCACAGCCTGCAGGGTAGATTGATTGCATTGCAAACACATCCCAAATTTCTAAGCCTGACGGTCAGCCTCAGGACTCAGCACTGATGCATCCCCAGAGAAATCTGAAAAAATAACTCATTCCATAAAAGTAGCCTATCGGCGTTAACTTCCCAAAGGCTTTTTCCTCTGGTTTACGCTGACAAATGCAAGGACTCTTCCCGCTCAGCTCTCGCAACGGTCTCGTGCTGTCAGGACCCTCGGCTGCCGAGGTGCGGATTTACAGCACTGGCTTTTGCACAGTGTAATGCTGAGCCTCGGGGATCAAGGGTTATGACATTTTTATGGCCTCTCTTCTCCCCCCTCATATGAACATGAAGCAACTGTAAGGAAAAACATCTGGTTTCACTTTTCTTTTCTCCACCACTGTTCCCATCTGACAAAACCTTAAAAACTTGCCAGTGCTCTAGCAAGCTGTGTGTGCCAGCAGCCTGCAAGGAGCCAAGGCTTTTTTGGTGTCATCACAAGCGGGAGTACACTGGTCTGGAAGGACCAGCTCCATCGTTGCTAGAAGGCAAGACTACCCAGATCTCATCCCACTGACAGATGCACTGGCAGCCATCCTCCATTGCTACAGCAGGCTGAAGGGTTGCTAAAAGACTGTCCCTCCATCTTGATCTCATTACGGGCTGCATCTCCAGGGGGAAACAGGGGCCGCTGTGGGGAACATCATGAGACAAGACAACCCCTGCTGTGGGCAGAGAAAACAAGCTGCAAGGAGAAGTCCTGCCTCACCTCAGAGTCTTCAGAGGGATTCTTCTGGGGTGACAAAATAGGCTTGCTCTACTTCTGAACAGGTTGTGCCTTCCTCTGTGATCAGGGCTAGCCTGAAACAGAAAAGTCAGATGAGCCCAAAAATCCAGGTGAAGGTCCCTGACTTGCAGGAACCTACACAGCTCCCAGGTCCAGGTGGGACCTACACTGACAGTCAGAAGGAAAATCATAAAAGACTACAAACTCCAAGGCTAGTCTGGAAAAGGTGGCCAAGTGCCTCTTTCCACAGCTGGAGATCAAGAAACACAGTATAATCTGTTCCCTTACATTATCGTATTTATCCAAGGAAAGACAAAATTAAAATATTTCCAGAAATCTGAAAGCATTTCTCCCTTATCTATAGGAGAGGAAGGCATCTATGCAATAGGCTAAGCAGCAGCTCTGGAAAACCTCCAGAAATAATCTCTTCTTAGGATCCCCCATCTTCAAACCCCCAGAGTAAACCAAGTAGGCTGTTTGGACACATCTTACAAAGGAGAGACAACTGCTGAGTGCTGGGGATGTGCTGTTGACCGTTACTGGCTGTCATGGAGACCATGAGATGTGAAGGTGTGTCACAGGGATGAGGTCCCAGGACTGTGTGGCAATTAAGGTCATATGTTTGATATTATAAACAAACCTAACAGTGAAGCACCCAAATAACAACACTGGCCTCCAAGAAAGGTCTCCAAGGGACAGGAACCAAAAATGATCATGGCAAAGGATATTGAACACGCAAAGAAAATGTTCTGTGCTGTGGGCTGCAAGAGAAGACACAGGGTATTGTTTTCCAGTTTCTTTCTCTCTTTTTGACTGCCCTTCTTGACTATGCCAATAAAAAACCACCACTCCCTTCTCTTATTCTTTTTCTTTGTTTACTTAACTTTTTTTCCTCGTAGCAACTGCATAAAGCTGAAGCCATCTGATATTTCCAAGTAACCAAGACCATTATTCACTGAAGGCACTGGCCTGGATCCTAATTGCTGCTGCTTTCATACTCAACACAAGCATTGTAAACAGCTGTAAATATCTCTGTACAGTACTCCACTCATGTCAAGCCGACCCTAATGCTTACAAGTCCCCTGGGATGCAAAAAAAAGTGCTGCCAGAGAAAATAGGTGTGCTAGGTACTCTTTGCAAGGAGAAATAACAGCAAGAGAGGAGACAGGGTAGAAATATGGTTTCACACCCTTTTCCAAGGCATGCAAAGGGGAAGCAGGTGAAAGGAGTTGTCAGTGACCAGTATCTGCAGGCCACACAATGGGATGAAGAGACCTTACATCCGAGTGAAACCAGGACAGGGAAGACTTTCTAGCCCATGTCCCAGCACCAGGAGAATATTTGAGGAGGAGGCTGTAGCATCCCCTTCCCATGTTACTCTTCCAAATCTTTGTTCCAGGCATGCTGCCATTCTGGCATTACCTGATTGCTTCATCCTATTTCCCTCTATCCACACAAAAGGCCTGTGTTTCATGTGAACCTTTGTTTAAGGTTAAAGAGCATCATAACTGCCAGGTAGCAACATTGCATTACATGGGTGACGAGGTCAGGGTAAAACCCCTGCTAAGGAAGAGGAGAAGTCTCTGCTTTGCACCTCTCCTTGCCAAAGTCACAGAAAGGAGAAAAGGACAGGGCAGCAAAGCATATGACAAAGTGCAAAATATTTTGGTTTTAGTCTATTTCACTGCTATAACCAGAGGAATGTAAAGGAAAAAAAAATCATAGTGCAACAACTTGAGTATTTCACACACAAAAAAAGAAAAATATTGTCACTAAAATAACTGTTATGTTTCTTTTCTTTTCAAAATACAGTTCAGGTCAGAGATGGGGGGTGGAAGAGAAGCCCAATTTCTTACAAGCTCCCCAGAGGGTTAGGAACTTATAACACTCCCTCAACTTTTATTGTCCTTATCCTTCAAATGCTGTCCATCCCCTGTGTGATTTTACACTGCCCTACTGCTCTCCTTCCCATCTATCACACGCTATCTCCCTTTTCCACTCACTTCCTCCTCTTCTCTGACCCAATCATGCATTCCAGCTTTACCAGTTCATCCCAAAGTTTGCTGGAACATCAACATTCCTCCAATGCCTTCAGTCCCTCATCCCACATGGCTGCCTGCACCCTGCCAAGGGGCTCCTGTCCTGACAGCAGGGCTGCAGGAGCCTAAATCCACTGCTTCTCATGGCCAAGTCAATTCCACCACAAAGAAAAGCAGAAACTGCGGCGAGAGATTTCAGCCTAACTGGGGGAGGCAAAGAAGGCACAGTGTGAAAGTCCACTGCTACATACCAGGCGATGGAAATCAGTACAGCTGGTACTGTGTGTTCAGCTCTCAGCCAAAGTCCTTTCTCTCAAGGTTGTGCTGACAGACTACAAAAGCAACGGCTGAAAGCACAGCGTGAAAGCGAGCAATGGGGAACTTGCCCCAGCAGAAAGAATCTGCAAAGAGGAAGGTTTAACATGTTTGGTTAGATGTCAAACCCTTGGCAGGGACTTTCAGGAGGGACAATGAAAGGTGTAAATCCCATATACACCTATTGCTCCTTGATGCACATATGTATTTCTCCCAGCCTTTCCACATAAGTTCTCTCTTTAAGACTCAGCCTTTTCAGAGTGACATTTCGGAGGGGCACCTCAGACACCCCTCCCATCTGCTCCAAGACAGGAGATATGCTGTAAATGAAGACATGTGGCAAGACAAATTTTTACCAGGAACAAATATTTGCCATTGTTCAGGATGGCTGCTATGCCACACCACATTCTTCCTGGCACACTAGAGTGGTTAAATATTCTCGGAAAAGTAAGTAGATTTCTTCCATCACAAATGGCTGACAAACACTTCAGGCCAGTGAACCCTGGGTCTTCATTTCTTCTTGTCAAGTTGAAGGCCCTACCCTGGGTAGAACTATGCACACAGCTGGCTTCTCATGCGTGCTGGCGAGATAAAAGAGCTAGAGAGTCAGGTAAATAATAATTTTTAGAAAGCTATGGACACCCAGTGCTGTGAAAGCTGCACTAAGGGCTGCAGATACATGCCCTGTGCTAACTAGCCACCTCTTAAGATCTCTCAAGGTTTCCACTGCCATTTCACTTAATGTCTTGCTCAAGTGCCACGTCTACCTGGCAAACGAATTCCCTCTGTTCCTTTATGCCAAGTTTCACTCCAGCATGTCAAAACCACTGCCCTACACTGCAGCATTCCTTTCCAAGTGAACTATTCCCCCTCTCCCTCCCACGGGTCCTGCTGATGGCAGCTCAAAGTTGTATAACTGCTCACTCCCTCCTTGATAATAGAGAGAACCAGGATTTCCTGGTATGCCAGAAATGGTTTTGCTACTCCTGCCTGTGTGAAAGGGGTGGGACAGGAGGCAAAGCAGCCATCGTGTGTTACAGCTCTGGGTCGTGTCTGTGCACCTTGACATCCCGCCAGGCTATAATAAGAGAGACCTGCAGGGAGCAACATATGTCAAAGTTGGTAATTTTCCTTCCTGCCTTCACTCCTTGAAACCGCCTCAATTGGATCAACGCCTGCCCAGTTCCTTCTTTGGATAGCCAATGAAGCATGCACACTGCAGGAGCAGCTGCCAGCTCCGCTGGAAAATGTACAGAGGAAAAGATCACCTGTGAGTGCGCAGCCTTGGCGTGAGCTGTTCTGCACGTCTGCAGCTCAACAATGCTGCTGCGGCTTTGGGAGGCAACAGCAGCCAACCGCAGCGCCGACCGGCCACTCGCACTCCAGAGCCAGGGGCGCCTCCAGGAACACGCTCCCTGCAGCAGGGAGACCTTGGAGAAGCCTCACAAACCTCCCCTCACTTTTAAGCTGAGCTGTGCTAATAACCCTTTCCCCTTCCCTCCCCCAGCAATTTTCAGCTTCCCTGGACAGCCACGGTGTCAGCCCACATCTGGAAAGGGCATCCCTGGATCATTTGCAGCTGAATCGGAGCCAGATGCAGGAAAGATTTGAAAGGTCCCTTGCGCTGTCTTCCTTCAGGCTTCCTTAGTGCTCCAGTAACACCAAGGCTGGAGGTGACTTCAGGTGCTCCCTGCCATGCCAGGCGTTCAGCTGAGATGCAGCCCTGGCATTGGGCAGCTGGGCTCAGAGAGCTAAGTGGTGCTATTGTCTGTGGGGCCCACAGGTTTGGCCTTCCAAGGAGAATCATCAAAAATTGCACAAAAGACCTCCAGTCTCTTGAGGTTTGCAGAGGTTTTGATAACTTTTAAAGCATCCAGGTTGTTAACTGCTTTTATGGACATAATTCAGATGCCACATCATTTGAGTCCCGGCCCTCATCAGAGCCTAGCAGGCTTAAGATTTCTTCTGAGAAAAGCCGATAAACTCACCTGCCCAACCATCTTTGAGCTCCCAAGGTTGCCAAAGCAGATCTGGTTTGCCTGCCCTCCTTCTTCCTGACTCCCTTTCACCCAGCTATTTCACAAACGCTTGTGCCCCACTTCACACTTTCTAAGCCCGTATTTGAATAAGGGATTTGCAGGCTGTTAATTTCTGTGACGTTATTCTCAGGGGAAAAAGGAGCATCAGTGTCATTGTCACATTACCGGTTCACCACGTTTTCTGCATTAAGCTCAGGCAAGCTGGCAGCACTGCTCGACACTGGGGCACTCCTTTGACAGGAGCAGGAAAGGCCATGTACTAACACCAACTAATTCAGCTGATTTATTTTTAAAATCTGTAACAAGGCAGGCACAGAGTGAACAGAGAAGTGCAAACCCACTGAGATCTAGAAGGCACTGTGTGTCGCTTTATGCCTCTGCCTGCCTCTCAGTTGTCTCTTTGAGTGATTTGGAAAACCCTGTTTAATCAGACTCAGCACCTGCCATCTGTTTAGTGAGACACTATAGAGCCAGTCCCTATTTCGTATTGTAACAAAATGTGCCTCAGAATTTCCTTTGATTTAGCATACTTTGTGCAACTTGTCCCACTGCCATCATCACAGCAATCAAAGTGAGGCTTTAAGGCTCCTTTTCTCTTTGGGGCATAATGACTCACTGCAGTGGATGAGCAGGCCACACCGACCCCTCTGCAACCCCCCAGCTCTGAGTCACCGGCTGGGATTATAGGGACATGTTTTGGATTACAGACAAGCACTCTTCCAGAAATGTCCTTCTCCTCTGCCTCCACCAGTACCTTGTTTAGCAGAGGTTAAGGACACACTTCCAAATGTGGCAGAAAGGATGGGAATTCTCATGATCCCTTGTGACTATATAGCCAGCTGTCTGATCAAAGGTACCTATCGATCAGCTTGGTCAGTGACACCCTGAACACATAAAAATGGGATCACATAAGTCCATCCATCCTCATACCAGGAAGTCTCTTAATAGTAAAACAAAAGTGTGTATGTGCAGTTGGCATAGGTGGGTGTTTCGCAGGATGCCAGGCACTTCTGAATGGGCCCTCTTGATGGCATAAAGCAAATGTTTTATTTTACACACCTTTGAGATTATGTGCTTTGTGTGTTTTGGAGCAGTCACAGGCCTGTTGTGGTGGTACAGCAACCTTATTTCTTGAAGACAACCCATTAAGTTGCATCCCAGTGCAGTGGGAGCAGAGCTGATTATCTCCTCCTGGCAGGGTGGTTTAGCACACCTCTCACAAAATCCCTGGCTAAGCAGTACCTGCCAGTTTGGAAGAACATCTGCAGTGGCCGGAGGGGATGCATACCCTGCTCTGCCTGGGAAACACCTCCCTGCATGCTTCAGTTTGTCTCACAGGCTACCTCTGCCGAAATACCTGACCTGGTTTTATGGGGATGGATACAGTCATACACAAAAATCAGTGTCTGGAAGTGACTCAGAGGGTCAGGAACAGACTTTAATGAAATGCATTAAAAAAAAAAAAAAAGAAAATGAAAGAGGAAAAGCTGACATCAAAGTGAGCAACAGAGGACTCAGAGACTGATGGATTTCACACTCGGTTGATTGTTGCAATTAATTACATAGAAGGAGCTGTGACACTGTATGTAGCAAACTGCTCTCCCTGCACAGCTGGAAGCTCAACAGTTAGTGAGGCCACAGGAATCAGATGTTGCAGAGAATCCAGTTGCACCATGTATTTCCACATCTTGCTCAAGCTCCCCAGGTGAGTGTCTGGATTTGGTTTCTGCGGTACCGTGCCATGTGCCCAAATTCGTCAGGATGGGCGTGTTTGTGCCTGCTACCAGCCTGCTGGGTTTGCCTCCCTGTGGGGGAAGCAGGGAGGAAGCAGAGAAATTGTCGGTTTTGCATTTCACAACCACCCGCATAATCCAGGTTGCTGCGCACATCCCGTGGCTCAGCCTCTCAGGCCCAGTGTGATGGGAAGCGGGAGGGAGTGTTTACACAGCCCGCCGGCTGCTCTGCAGTCACTATAGCAACCCCAAGGGTCAGTTTATAGTAGGAGAGGAAGTTCACTTTTGGGGAGTTCAGCTTTCCAACACCAGCATCAAGCATGGCTGAAAAACAAAAGGCCAGGCGGTCGGAGGAAACACATTTAAAAGAGCTTCCTATGTGCAAAACCACCCAAGCTTTCTCAGTCACCGGGAGATGCTGCATTCCTTTCCTCTCGGTCAAAGGCACGCTGCCATCCGGCTGATGCCTCCACCAGAAGGGTACCTCCCTTCTCCTGCAGATGTCTGTGTGCGTTTGAGAGCAGGGCAGCTGTGGATGAGTGCAACGTGGTGCCCCACTTTCGGAAACATCACTGTGCTGACAGCCCCGAGCTGAGACCCTCAGAACCAATGTCCAGAGTGCACTTGATGCACGCTCTGGCTGTGCAAGGGTTGTTTGCAGACCTTTGCAATGTCTCCCGTGCCAGGAAGAAATAACAGGCACTGTTCTTTCTGGTCTGGAGGTAAACCAGCAAATGTCCATGCATTTAAACTTGGGGTTTTTTGAATTTACCATGCTGAGACTTAATCTGCATCTGTGCTGCCAGTGGTATGCTGATTAAATCTGAAATAAATGACAAACGTCTCTGAGGTAATGCCTAGGGAAACACCCTCTTCCCAAACACTGCCATCTTCCTCAGGCAGCTCTTCTCAGCCTGCATGGCTCCTTGCTCTGTTGTATCTCACTACCAAAATGGCCTGAATACTGCCCAAAAGCTGAAAGAGCATCTGATCAGCCATTTTTATAACTGTGGGACAGTGTCAGAGTGCGATCACCCTGGGGAATTGAGTTTTCTCAAGAAAAGAGGTAATAAATACAGCATCCCTTCAGTCACAAGGGAAAACAGCCTGCAGCCTGAAGTCATTCTCTCCTCAGAAGTTCCCATCAGTGGATCTGAAGCAGCAGAAAAGAAAGAGCTCATTGGACCATGGGGAGGAGACTGTTTAGAAAGAAGGTCCACCCTTAGCTGAAGAAGTCCAACACTAGATGGGAGAACAGGCCACAAACTTGCTGAGCTCCCCAGCTGAGATCACTGCTGTGCATCACTTTCCAGGGCTTCAGAGCAGGGTTTCGGCCTAACTACCCTGCATCCTACCCCTGTGTGGTGGATATAAGGTTATAAAGGGATCCCTGCAGTCAGCAGCTGCTGGAGAAAGTGCCCTGAGGAGTCCTGTGCTTGGTCAAGGACACCGGGAACATGCAATGGGTACTCCCATGCCTGGCCTTGGTTGCAGTGGGGAATATAGAGAGAAGGAAGCTCAGTGAATCCCAGGGAGGTGAACTGACTGCGTGTCCCAAGGCCTGTTTTCCCTTATAAAATGCTAAGTATTTTTTCGATAAAGCTCCTTCTTCTGCCCGTGAAGATCTGTCCATCAGCGCTTAGCTGCTGGCTGTCTGAGAGGAAGGAAGGTAATGGAATGCTGTGCTGGAGCCTGCTGTGAAGGCAGAGCTTGGGGGAGCTAACACAGGTGTTTCCCAAAGAATCAAGTTCAACAAAGAGGCAGCAAGCCATTGCCCAGAGGAAGAGAGAGGGATAAAGACAGAATATGGGGATGAGAGACTGAGAAAAAAGATTGGGAATTGTGATGCATTATGCCAGAGAAAATAAACAGAAGACACAGCATCATGGAGAAACGCAGGTTCCAAGGAGGGGAGAGGAGGAGAGTTACACGATGAGGTGCTGTGCAGGAGAAAGAAGGACCACATGAATGGAAAAGAATGACCCATAGCTGAGGCCTCTGAAAACAAAGTGATAAAAAGGAGAGGAAAGATGCTGAAAACTGTGGGTGCTGCAAGAGAGGAATGGCAATGAAGGCTACAGAGATGACAAAGGTGGCTGTGTGAGTGAAGGAATTCACTGGCTATACAGGGATGTCAGATCCACTTGAGAAACAAATTGAAGGTGCAATTCATCTCATCCCAAAACAGATGTCAGACACATCTTACGTCTATTTCTCTCTAAAAAATGGGAGCTATTGTAATGAATCCAGAAGAAGATATCTGCCCCATGCAGGTCAGATTTCAGCAAAAGAACCCTTTATGCCTACTAATCCTCTGCGCTTGGGTGGCAAGTGGAAGGGCAGAGCTTTGGGATGAGGGGTGTGTGTGTGTGTGTTTCAGGGAGATCTCCTGGGAGATTTTCCCCAGGCCTGGGTGTTACCCAATGAAATATGAGTAGGTTTCAGTGCTGCTTCACTGCTAAACTCCTCAGCAGGGAGGATTTTCCCAAGGAAACTCCACAGGTGGGTTTCACTTTTGCTGGCAACACCCATCTCCCACATTTAACCCCGAAGGCTTTGAACAGGGGATGTTTATAGGGACAGCAAGCACTCGCCCAGGAGTGATGAGCGAGCCTTAGGACAAACTGCAAGAGCTGGTAGAACAGCCTATGGGCTGGCATGGACCCTTACCCTGCCAGTGGCTGTGGCACAGCAAGGATGCCCACAGGATTAGACACTGACTCTGTGTGGCCATGGCAAGTAGGCTTCTGTGTCTCTCAAACAGGCTGCAGTTCAGACCCTTTTGCCATTGCGCTCTCCTTCCTGCTCTGCATGGGAATGAGTCAAAGCAACTTGTGGTGTCTCAGGGTCACCCAAGTCCCACACAGCCTGCTGCTAGCCCTGGTTACAGGACAGACCTGCTTGATCTCCTTATGGTGATTAACAACAGCCCTTCAGATGGTTTAATGTCACGAGGAGTCTTGCTACAGGCTCAGCTTCTGTCCTAGAACAGTGAGATGTGCTTCCCACTCCTTTTTCCATGTCAGTGAGCAAAGAGGGCTCAGCACTCTGCCCTAGGCTCCATTCTGCAGCATCCCCAGCTACCTGCATCTGCCTTACCATACAGCCCGCACACAGTGCCCAAGGATGCTGCAATATCAGATGAACTGGGCCACCTAGTATGGAAAAAGCATGAGGGCACCCAGGTGACTGAGGCACCAGCAATGCACACAACGATGGCTCAAAACCTTGGCATGGCTCTTTGGAAATGTTACTTGTGGGCAGGGGTGACAGGGAGGTGGAGGAAGTGTTGTCAGCATTCTTCTATTCATACCATATGAAGAAAAATACCCTAAAACAATGTGGTTGGGATTGGCAGCAGTTGTGAGGCACTTGCCATAGAGGCAGAGGTCTGTGTGAAGCCCCAAGATGTGCAGCAGTTTAATCAAGCTCCCCAGATGCTGCATAAAGGTGTAAAAATCTGAGCTTTGTTACTGGCTCACCATCTGCTTTGAGGTACATGTATGACACAGTAAATACCATTTGCATGTATTTTCAGATTTATTGGTCAGATAAGTGGTAAGGATGGTATAAAAAAGGCCTTCTTAGAAACAAGTAAGCTTAAAAAGAGGTGTGTTCACCTTTTGTTGCTACCACTACTTTGTATGGAAATAATGCCTACATTAATTAGGCTGTAAGTGGTCATCATAGAGGGTAAAAATAATGAAGGAGGAAATAACAGGAAGGATGTTACTTAACATTAAAAATGTTTCTATATCCTCACCTTTGCTTAGATATTGCCACTGCACCCACCTCAAAAGAAGTTTATTGCAAGAGAAAGAAGAGATTATAGAGAGAGGGGGAAAATTGTACTGAAAGAAATTGAAAAGTCAAGTGGAAAAGTCTTGACTTTTCATAGCCTTCTCTGGCTTGTTAGAAAAGATTTATCCCCTTCAATCCTAGAGGAAGCCAAAACCTCCAGTTCCACAGAAAAGGCTGGAGAACTATTTCTGTTTGCCCATTCTCATTACTTCTGTCCCAGGGACAACCTCACTGTCTTAAACTGATTTTCTCACCCTGCAGTGTTAACCCAACCTAAGGCACACCTGTTGCCACCAACTTCAAATCACATGGGGACAAAAAAGCCACTTCATTTTCCACACATGACTGTGCCTCTTCACTCTCCACTGAAGACAAAAGCCGTGGGGGTTTCTTTCTGTCTTCTGTGAGATGCTGCTCTCTGGGGGGACAAGGAAGCCAACTTTCCAGAAACATCTCAGGGTACCCAGGCATCAGCAACATACCTGAATGAGGGGTCAGACCTTCTGAAAGGCTAGGAGGCCAGTCACCAGCATCTTGGTAGGAGCTGACACAGATGAATCCTTGTGAAAGTGCAGCATCCTCAGCTTGTTCAGCTTATTCTAAAAGGTAAAGCCTCAAAAATGAATCATGTTTGAGATGCAGGAGCCCAGACAATGCTTCCTTCTGATGACAAGGACTGGCACTTTGGTTTCTTGCTTAACGCACTGTCAAGAGAAATGGAATCATGGACCAGGACAGAAATTTATCTGTATTGCAGCATTACATACACTAATAACTGTAATAATTCCCGCTCATTTTTGATTTCTATTGAAAAAATATCCTGCACAAAAAAAGGCTTCCTTAGGCAATATCCTACACTTTCAAAATGGACTTCTCTGGTTTTAGCCAAATTCTCAGAGATTTTTAGTTCATCTTATGGTTGAAGCACTACAGAGCAGAGAAGATGCTTCAACTTTTGCTTCTTTTTGCAGCTTTCTTATTACTGTTCTCTTTATGCTTGGCTTAGCCTGGCTCCCAAATACCTGGAACCACTTCTCTTTCTGTTTGGGGACACTTCCACTTTCTCACTCTCATCTGCTGGCATGCTGTGGGTGTATTCAGGTTTCCAGCTCTCTAAAGGAATGAGTTTTAAAGATCATAAGATGTTCCTGTGGAAACTGGACCACTTTTCAAGCATGAGAGGATGTCAATATTCATATGAGGCAGGGAAGCCCTTACTAAAAGAGAAAAATCCACTACATTTTTGTTCATTCTTCTTGAAGGTGTCCTTTTAACAGCACTCAACAGCTGTTAAATGGGATAATCGGCTCCTATCCTCATGTCACTAATTCAAATGCTAATGGCTCTCGGTGCATGAGAGGTTATTCAGCCATCCGGCACCCCAGGTATGCTTTGCACAAGGAGGATGCTGAAGGGATTAAGCTCCCTTCTGGGATTGTAGAAACATTAGAAAGAAATGCTTCCCAATGAATTTGGAAAGGAGATGATGTCCAAGACAGTATATTTGGTTTGTGGCAATGTTTTTTTAGTGGGGCAGCTACAGGGGTGGATTCTGTGAGATGCTGACAGAAGTTTCCCTCACGACCCATGGAGCCAATGCCAGCTGGCCCCAGGACAGACCAGCCACTGGCCAAGGCCAAACCCATTGGGGATGGTGGTAGTGCCTCTGAGTGTTTAAGAAGAAGAAAAAGCTGCCACACAAGAGCAATTACAGCCTAAGACAGGAACGAGAGCATGTGAGAGAAACAGCCCTGCAGACACCAAAGCCAGTGAATAAGGAGGGGAAAGAGGTCCTCCAGGTGCTGAGCAGAGATTCCCCTGCAGCCAATGGTGAAGGCCATGGTGAAGGCAGGCTGTTCCCTTGCAGCCCATGGATCTCCACAGTGGAGCATATATTCACAGTGGAGGACCCCCCGCTGGAGCAGGTGGATACCCAAAGGAGACTGTGACCCCGTGGGAAGCCCTGGAAGGACCTGTGGCCTGTGGAGACAGGAGTCCGCACTGGAGCTGGTTTGCTGGCAGGACTTGTGACCCCGCAGGGAACCCACACTGGAGCAGCCTGTTCTTGAAGGACTGCACCCTGTAGAAGGAATCCACAAATGGGGCAGTTCTTGAAGAACTGGGCAGGACTCATGTTGCAAAATTCATGGAGGACTGTCTCCCTTGGGAGGGACCCCTGGGTGAAGAAGGGGAAGAGTGTGAGGAGTCCTTTCTCTGGGGAGAAGGGAGTGGCAGAGACAATGTGAGATGAACTGACTGCAGCCTCAGTTCACCATCCCCCTGCACCACTGTGGGGAGGAGGTAGATAATTCGGGAGCGAAGTAGAGCCCAGGAAAAGAAGGGGGGAGGGGGCAGGAAGGAGGGAAGGGTTTTCAAGGTTTGGTTTTATTTCTTATTATCATACTCTGATTTGATTGATAATAAATTGAACTAATTTCCTCAAGTTGAGTCTGGTTTGCCCATGACTGTAATTGGTGAGTGATCTCTCCCTGTCTTTATCTCAACCCAGGAGCCTTTCATTATATTTCCTCTCTCTCCCCTGTCCAGCTGAGGAGGGGAGTGATGGAATGACTTTGGTGGGGACCTGGCATTAAGCCAGTGTCAACCCACCATAGACAGGAAAACCAGGCAGGGAGGAGACCAGCAGGAAGGACTTGCATGTTTTGATGCCTCAGAGGGGCTCCATCCAAACGCTGAAAGATCGTGCACCCAGCCCAGATTCTGTGCCAGCCAATTCAGTCAGGGGTCAGTTTGATCTCAAATAAGTGCTACTTGTATGGTGCTAGTGCTCAGCAAGTACAAGCAAAGCTCATCATTTTGCTGTCATCGCTAAACCACTATCTCAGCAGTGCAGTATTGGTTACCAGCACAGAAACAGAGGCACCTCTTCCTAAGGGTTGGGTCACTACCACAACTCAGCTCCTGGCCAGCTGATACCAGGCTGAGTGACCCTCTAGCCATGCAAAGCATAGTGCCAAACCATTTGCCCTGTGAGGCAAACCCTCTGGTGCTCCTTGCCTCTGCGACAGGAAAGAGGCTGCAAAAAGCAGTGGCAAAACCTTCAAAATCAACACCACTTTCGCAGAGCAGAGCTTGCAACTAGATCCATGTGTGTGTCCTTTTGTGTGTGTCTGTGTCTGCACTCAGGTGTGTGTACAAAAGGGGAGGGAGGGGAGAGGAGGGGAGTGGAGGAAAAGGAAAAAAATAAAAAGGAAAAAAAAGAAAAAGAAAAAAAACTAAAAAGGAAAAGGAAAGGGAAAAGGAAAAAGAAAAAGAAAAAGAAAAAGAAAAAGAAAAAGAACAAGAAAAAGAAAAAGAACAAGAAAAAGAAAA
>JAWWES010000081.1:65549649-65577522 GCA_035583135.1 Lophotriccus pileatus | reverse complement strand
TGGCAGCAGATTCCAGGCACAGGCATCAATCTCCCCATAGAAGCTGAGAAAAAAACAGGTGAGCGTGGTGGGAAAATAGATGGGGAAATAAATCCCTTCTCCTTTAAGGCAACATTATCTCTCAGAGAATAGTTGCTCTGCTCCGGCCAAGGCACAGGCAGCTAGGTCTCAGGCTTCTGTTAGTCTGGGCCCCTGGGAAGGCCAGCTGCCAAAAAAGAGGGAAATTTTACTTTAGTCAGGGGGTAGGGCCTGGGTACATTGGAAGGGAAATAAGAGAGTGAGATAGCTTTCCACAAGAGACCAAGTGAGAGATGGGAGACAGGCACTGTGTCTCTCGATGTGTGGCAAAGCAAGAAGCCCATCAGGACAATTGGGACTTGGGGGAGGAGGTAACAGCTGCATGCAGGAGCCAAGGCAGAGAAGCTCCAGGAATTATGCCATTTCCCTCCTATCATGAAGTCTTGTCCAAAGAAACTCCTGTTAAAAACAGCTGGGGCTCTGACTCTGTCCCCAGGGCTCACTGAGCCACCAGCCCTCTCTGTCACAGGAGGCAGCAGACAATTTCCCCTGTGGGGAGGCAGAGTAATTTTTCTTGCAGAGGACTGTCTCTGTGCACCATTCCTGGGCATGTCCCTTGGCCAGCTGTGCCCACCCAGGCCAGGTGGAGCCTCTCCGTTGTGGCACATGAAGAGCTACAGCATGAAGCCCCAGAGCCAAGGTTGCTGTGAGCCAAGATCACAGGTGATGTAATGTGAGCTGAGCATCATCCCACCGATTCCAGTGGCCTTGGTGGGAGCTGACATCACAATGTCACTTCCACAGCTTGAAACAGTATTTCAAATTCTGATCCCATTGTGAGCTCCTTCTATCTCCAAGGATAGTATCTCAGTGTCAAAGGTAGCCACATATTCATGCAGGAGATAGTCAGGCATGGGCAGTTAAAGCAATAACTGGGCTGTACACACAGCAGCCCTGGGAGTGCCCGTTGTGTGTGTCATCCATCTCCCATCCCAGCTTTTACTGCTGTGTTCCTTTATTCAGAAACACCGCCTTCTCCATTTAAACAGCAAACCCATGAGGGCAGGAAATGACAGCCCATGCTCTTGCCAAGCCAAAAGAAATGGAGCTAAAGTGGAAAGCCTATTTTAAGAGTAAAGTACAATATAAAGAGGTTGCACTTATTTCCAGACCAGGCATTACAAAACCAGGGAATTCAGAGTTAAAGTTATGCTTAAAATAAATTCAAACTTGTTGAAGTGTGGCAGTGTGCAATCAAGGCATACAAATAGCCAACCAAGGCATACAAATAGCCTTAATTCTGCCCTGCACTGACACAGCTGTATAACTGTGATTAAAATGTTTTACTACTTGCATCCCTAGATTACCCTGATAGAGACAATTTTTTTTCATATTCCCCTGTTTTTCCCCTCCTCCAACAACCCTGTGCCCCAGATATTGCCACTAGTACAGATTTCATTGCCTACCAGGAAAAAAAAAAAAAAAGATATGTATCACAAGTCCTTCACATCTGTAATGGGAGCCCCAGGCTAAGCATTGTCTTGGAAATACCCTCCCTCCTACCCTCAGATCCGCAGCCACCCCTGCCCTAGGCTCTGAAGAGCCCAAGGCTCTGAAGAGCACAACTGAAATGCACACCCAGTCCTGCTGAGGAGAAGGGAAGGGCTTTCTTCACACCTTTGATACTACTGTCATCTACACTCATGTATTTATTTTACAAACCTGTTAAAACCTTGGGTTTAAAGTGTAGAGAAAATAAAAGAGAGACAAAGAAGCATCATCTGGATAAACAATTATGGCTTTTTGTCAAGGATTCAGGAGCTAATCGAGTCCAGATCTGTTCCACATTCACATTTGCATATGAAATTGTACTTACTGAGCTAGAAAAAGTCAGATTAACATCAAGAGTCAGCTCTGCCCTCAACTACGCAGAACAAACTCTGTGGAGTGAATGGGGGTTCCCAGGGTGTAACAGAAGGCAAAGTTTGGCCCCAGATATTTGCAGGCCGTTTGGCTAAGATGCACATGAAAGTGGCTGCTCTGCACTTCAGCCCAGTTTGAAACGACTCTCCAGAAGTTCTATTTACTTAAGAGCGTGGGTGGCCTGAATTGTCACGATGGGTTTAAATATTTGGCACTAAATCACAGCTGTCCATTTATTTGCACTTTTGCTGCTGGGCAGCAGGAACACCCCTGGAATTAGTCAGCATGGGATGCATTAATGAGCTAACAGATATATTATGGTTTACATTTTGGGCTTCTTTTCTTCACATTAATACACACCTACTCTCCGCTTCTTTCCCAGAACAGCACATATTCCTGAACATGTTGACTTTCCAAGCTTTATTTTATTTGGCCTTTATTAATGAGCTAGCAAAGTTTTCTGTTACTCAAAAAAGCACCTTGCCCCTAGCAGCCTTTCTGTGCATTATATGCAATCCTGAAGAGACTCATTGTGTGAGGGGAAATCATCCAGCCTCAGAGAAGTTTCTCTTCATAAGCCAAAAGCCATCCTCTGCATGTAAAGATCCCAAGTAAACATGGAACCAATAACAACCACGAGCAAAGACCTTTGCATATGGAAAATATTTACAGAGTCCGTGTTACAAGTCACACTGGCTGGAGGAAAATGCTTGCAATTTTGCTGTGCAGAAAGCAGGCAACCTTTTGTACAAAAGGAAAGAAAATCTTGTTATCTGGGTTAACACTCCCACAAGTCATCCATACCACTTCTTCACTGACAGCAACCTTTTATAAATCACAGATACAGCATAGGTCATGATTTAATAACTCACCAACAAACTGTATCCTGTTCAGTAGCACTGCAGGGTTGGTATCAATTCTTTGCAACTTGTATGCCTAATGGATGCCAATTGCAAAATATAATCATTCTTTATTAAACAAAAATAATGGAGATTTTACCAGGGAAATGCTCTAGTATGGCATCAATGGAAGCCAATTTTCTGTGTGTGTGAATAAAACAGTTCTTCATTTAAAACAAAAAAAATGCTTATTTGCTGACACCGAAGTTTCTTGTGGGAATACATCACTTTTATAATTTAATTTTCATCTGGAAGATTTTTCAGGTCAAAAATGGAATTTCTGGTCAGAATCATAGCAGGGAGGAACACACAGGAAGCTGGGCTCTGAACTGAGCACAGCCGGACCTCCTTTTTGCTCATTTTTGGCCATACTTCTCCAGCACCATTTCCCGGTTTTCACTCCAGCCCCTCCCAGGAGCAGAAGGTGCAAAACCACGGACTGAAAGCATGGGCCCACTTTGCAATTGTGTTTTCCGGGAAGCATCCCCAACTGGGTTGTTGCCTTCAGCCAGAGGCTCAAGAAGGAGCAACCCCACTGCCAGCAGCCACTCTCACCCACGCAACAGGATCTGGGAGAGGATGTCTGGCTGTATCTGCCTTCCCCTCCATGGGCAGGAACTCACCATATCAACCGAAAGCACCTTTGGTAAAGGCATAAAAGCACCCTCCCCCCTGGGAGGTTGCACGGCTTTATCTGTAGCAGTGGAAGGAAGCAGGAGAGCCGAGCTGCCAGCAAGCCTCCCTACCCTCACAGCCTGATTCACCAGAAGCCCGGATGCTTTTCTGCCACCATAACGACCACACACCAGAGCTGCAAACCTGGTTTAACTGGCCAGTTTGTGACACTCTTGTGTCCACAGAGTGGTACCAGTAGCTGGAAGGGACTGGTGAGCCTCTCCATTAACTCCTCTGCATTGCATACCGCAGGCAGGCTGCTGCAGCAGAGGTGGAGACTGAGCTGTCACCAGCCACAGTGCACAGCCTTGTCCTCCATTCACCTTAAGGAGGACAAGTCAGAAGCGGTTCAGCTCAGCCACAGCAGTCAAATGAGTCTGAAACACTTTAAGGAGGGACCAAAATCACATGCGCGCGTGTGCGTGTGTGGTTTCACAACGCCTCCCTCTCCCCACCACCAGCCACACCAGTTTCCTCAAAGCAGAGCAGTAGAGGACAGACTCGTGGTGCAGTAAAGCCTTGTTTTTCCCACTGCTTAAAGAACTGACCCAGCCCCCTCAAATGTTCCCAGCATATTTGAATCCTGAGTCAGAGGCCACAATGGAGATACTTGCCTAGCTTGACAAAGTTTTAAGTACATCCTGCCAAATAGCAATCACTGATTTTTTGCTCTGTCACTCATGAGCCCTGTTCCTGCCGCCCTAACCACACAAAACACACTGCCTCATTGGGGAAGAGAGGATTACTGTTTGGATGCTTATTTGTAGCATCTCCAACTTCTCATGGTCCCTTTCATGCAGAGCACTGCCAACAGAACAGATGGAAACTTGCAGGTATTGAAAGCTCATGTCTCTGTATCCACTGTGGAAGCAATAAAGATAGAGGATGGAAAGAATAGCAGCAGTACTGAAAAACGAGGCCAGGAAACACTTCATCTTTACAGGCGGGGCCTAACATTTAAAAGAAATGATAACTCAAGAACAAGATTTCCACAGACTGGTCTAGCACCTCATTTAGCAAAACATCCTAAGGCTTAGGAGTTAATCTGTGATGGACCATCACACCCTTCATTGGGCTGCCACCATTGAGGTAAACCTTGGCAAAAGGGAGCAACCAGGAGTAGGAAGCACCAACCATGTCTTTCCTCATAGCTAAACCCACTGCCTATCAGGAGTTAGCATCCAAAGTGACAAAATAATTTTTCAGTCTTTCTTTTGCAGGGGCAAAAGGCCTGCAGCACCAAGCAGGGCTCCATTTTCTCCCCCCCCACTCCTGCATATCATCTGAACAGTTCATATAGCTATGCTAGGGGCAAAAAGATTATTATTGTACCATAGGTCACACTCATTTCCTATTTGTAAGTTGCCCTGCACAATCATGAGTGCTAGAAAGTTTTTTTCTTATTTAGCTCCCCCTCCCCCCCCCCTTTTTCTTCCATCAAAAGCCAAGGTTCTCACGCGATCCCAGCACTCTGGCAGAGAGGCACGAGGGCCTCAAGGAAATCCCCCAGTATCACAGTGCAAGGCTTGATCTGCAGCGAGGAGAGCTGGCAGCTGTGCGGTGCACCTCAGCACGGCAGCTGTTGCTCCAGTGGTGGAGCCATGTCGGGAGCAGTCCGAGTACCAGCAGCTGAGAAGAAAAGTCAGACACAACCAAACCCTCCAACGTTGCACAAAGTCAAGGTTGTGCCTGTGTATGTGTGTGCACTTACTTTACTTTTTCCCCCCCCCCCACTGCAACTAGAGTTAATATTTCTTCAGAGGGTTCATGCTCATACTTGTAGCAAGAAATCCTTGCCATTATCTTCTCCATCGCCTGGGCTACAATGCAGGGAGCAGCAAGCTGTTATTTATCCCTGCTGTCTGGGGTTTGGGACAGCTGGGCTGCAAGGCTGGAGAGATGGGGGAGTTTCTGGGCTCTGAGATACACAAGGAGGAGAAATATTATTTTATGTGCTGCTAACCTGTCTCTGCAGGAACACTGGTTTTCAACTCTGTAGTACTGCCATGGGGAGCTGCAGAGTGGGACACAAGAGCAGCAAGAAAAATAACTTCAAGAAAGACTTACTCCCTTTTTAGTTAATGCTTGCAAAAAAAAAATTATACAGAGGTAGGGGGTTGAATAGGTCTTAGTGGACTTCACATAACAGGTGCAAACATCACACTGACATCTGTCTCTTTTCAGGAAGAAGGAAGCTTTGACTGAAGTTGTTTCTAAAGCCCAAGATAGCAATCCTGGAGCTCTAGGGTGTTCTTCCCAGCTCCATCTCAGACTTGAAATTTCAGGCTCATGGTGTCTTGCTGACAAACCTGAGCCACGCTAAGCTGAAGATAAAATACCAGTGATAGTTTCAAACTTCCCTTTTCCCCCACCCAAGCACTCATTGCTCTGAGCTGTGCACATGTACTGGCCTCTCCCAGCTCGGCCCTGGTGACAGGGTGATACATGGCCCAGACCTGCACTCCCTGAATGCCCCACAGGCTTTCATCTAGCACAGAGCTAGGCACTGGAGGTGCATAAGAGGGAGCAAGAAAGAAAAAGAAGCTGTTGCAATGTGCAACAAATACAGATCTTAATATGGATTTCCTCCCAGCTGAAAGAAAAACCCTGTTGTACAGCCCCAGTAGGTCGGACCAGTTAGTGCAGGGGGATGCAGTGCATTTTAGAGCACACTGTTCTGCACAACAAGCTTTGGAAAGTGTTTCTAGAGGCTGAGCCAACCTCACAGTGCTGGCCCCAAAAATATTTAACACGTGCTCTTCTTAAAAAAAGGCATTTTAAAGAAGTTTGGAGTTCAATCTGAATGCAAGCAGCTTCTTTCAGCTATCCATCCTCAGATGCAATGCAAGAAGGTTCAAGGGGCACAGGCTGGCCCCAAGGTCTCAGCTTGCTCCTTAAGCCAAAAATAAAGACTATAACTGCAAAATCATTGTATATTCACCTGATAAGTTTCTAATGTTGTTTCTCGGAGCAGTGGCTGCCACCAGTGCTCACCACAGTGCTCCCCCTGGTATTGTGCCACCACCATGCCATCGGCTGGGCTGTGACATTGCCAGCTGTTGCTCACAATACAAAATCTGCAAGAGAGATGGAACTTGAAACCAGAGAAGCTGCAGACAGGGGCTCGCAGCCTCCCACAGCAGAGCAGGATAGGCTGCCCACCAGGAGTACCTTCGGCACTTAGGAGAGGACAGATTTTCAGTGCTCGGCACTCGGAAACTCTACATGAGCACGTGCATTTGCACAACGTGCAATCAACCACTGGCTCTGCTCTTTTGACAAGGGCATGTAGTGATGGGACAAGGGGTAATGGCTTTAAACTGAGTAAGTTTTGATTAGATATTAGGAAGAAATTCTTTACTGTGAGAGTGGTAAGGCACTGGAAGAAATTATCCAGACAAGCTGTGGATGCCCCATCCCTGGAAGTGTTAAAGGCCAGGTTGAATGGGGCTTTGAGAAACCCTGCCCATGTCAGGGGGATTGTAACTAGATGATCTTTAAGGTCCCTTCCAACACAAAGAATTCTGTGATTCTATGATAACACACACACCAACTCCTCACATTTGACATTCAGACCTGACAATTCCAGAGGCCTAAAACAGGGGATGCACCTCTCTCCTTCCCCTGCTAACTCGCAGAAGTTACGAGGGAGGCAGCAGCACACATCCCCACTCCACTCCACTCCACTCCTGGAATCCCAATCAGCAGCAATCCACCAGGCTATTACACCCTTACAAGCGGGCTTGGCAGAGCAGCCTCCCCAGCCAAGGTAAGGTTTGTATAGGGGCTAAAGATCAAACTGTATCTATCTCTGAACACACCTTTGTTAGTTTTGGCTGCACCCTTTCAGGTATCACCAGCCTCCCCAGGCAAACACATTCCTATCCCGAGCACCCCAAGCCTGTGCACTCCTCCAAGGGCTGCACTGGCCAGCCAGGTATCTGCACACCTACTACATCCACAACAGCAGCCGGCAGCCAAGGAGGGAGAGCCCCAGGAATAATGTAGCTACAGCAAGCATGTTGCAGGGAGCAGAGGAAGGAGCTGGAAGCAGATTCATGGTCAGGCTGTTCTTTGGTTTTGCTGGAAACAGGAATGGAAAGCTGGCACCGACATCCAACCACCCCAACAAACATTGCATTCATATGCAGAGCTGCAGAGCAAACGATCTGTCAGTTGTTCATCTGGAGAACAGGTTTCACCAGCCTGGATTAAATGATTACGTTGCCACAGCATGTGCTTCTTGCTGCTCTTGGAGATAAAGGAAGTAAGGCACAAGGAGCCTTATGGGAGAGAGACCTGACCCTGCAACCCAGCTCCAAGCACCTTTATGCTTGGAGAAGGTTTGAACCAGCACAGAGCACCGGGGAATGGGGAGCAAGTGCATTGAAAGGCAGAATTTTGGTGCTGATGCGCTGAAATCACTAATGCAAGAAAACACCTAATTTGATAGAAAACAGAAGGTGCACACTTTCCCTCCAATTACTGCCTCCAGATGTGCACCAGACTGGCTGTATTTCTGAGCCTTCTGCTCCTCGTTCCCACAAAGTTGAAGGCAGAGTGAGTGCAGTTGGAGGTCTGAAAGCACATGTGCAGCAGCAACTGGCTCCACCAGAGCCTGCGTCCTGCCTTCACAAAACCCCCGTTGAGTGACTCCCTTAGGATGTAATTGCAGTCGACTTCATTCCAGGCCGTGAGCATATGTCTGGCTACGGACATTACTGCAAGCACAGGAGAGGAAAAAAAAAAGAAACATAAAGGGGAAAGTGAGAAATAACACTCTGGTAATCCAAGCCCAGTTAGGATAATGGGTGTTTCCCTCCACAAAAAAAGGTTACTTTGCTACCTTTGGCAGTCTGGCCAGCTTCTTTGCATTAGTCTTTTGCAAAGCAGAAAAGAAAGGCCGACACCAGTTTAGCAGACTTAAAACCAAAATATTATACCAAACCCATGGGACCCAGCAGCACACCCTGAATCCCTCTGGAGCACACGTGGGCAGAAAACAGATGCCCAAAGAGCTAACACAGCAATTTTAGGACTCTCACAGACTTCTGGGGGCCTTGAACCCTTGCACCAGGGATCCCAAGGCATCTTTCTGCACGCTGTGGCCTTTCATGGATCATCAGAGCTCACCCCAAGTCCCCATCTCTCAGAGGAGTACTGCAGTGTCTGCAGTGTCTGCAGTGGGGGCAGTGAAAGGTGCAGGGATGCAGTCACAGCACAATGTGGACAGCGGGAGCTGGAGCCACCACCCTTTGCCACCACTAAACCCACCATGTTTCACAAAATGAATGGTAGCAGCAGCACTATTGCTCTCATATTTGCCTTCCCCTCTCCCCCCCCCCCCGAAAGAGCAAACCCATGTATCAATCCATCTACTGCTCAGGAGCTGTATAAACACTGCTCTGAGGAGAGCTCCCTACAAGTAGCCTGCAGCAAGCATCCAGCACCCAACACTCCCAGCTCAAACAGTTGCAGGCTGGCAAATCCCTAAGCCATCAAAGTAAGGTCTTATCAATAGGAAGTGTCAGACAGACCTAAGCAACACTGAGCTGTCCTTCCCACATCAAGTGGACATGAAAACACATAGGATTTGTCCAGCTGGGATGGCTCCCAGTCAGGCATTTACATTTATGGCTCATGGACAGGTTTTTAAAAATACATCCCAGTGCCTGTACGGATGTACTCCAAGATACACTTACATCCACAAGCACATGACCCAGGAGGTGGGTTTGAGCTGAAGTGACTCAGCCTCCTGGTTACAGGAACAAAATTAGCAACCACTCATAAACGTCTTATGTCTTAGATGGGGCTAGATGGCACTGTAAGTTAGTTAATGTCCCTTTGCCTCAGGAGATTTCACTTTGGCATTACGATCAGTGGAAAACCAGGAAAGCTGGTGCTCCCTAGGGTATATTTACCAGAGCTGGGCTAGTAATTCACTACAACAGCCTGATTCAACACATTTTCTAGGTACCTAGTTAGGAGCTGTATCCAATAATTTAGTCATTCTTTGGAATTTACTTTTTTTTTTTTTTTTAACAAATAATTCTTGGCTTGCCAAGATTTAAACATATGTTTTCCCCCAATACTTGGCCTACGTTTCCCCTGCTTTAATTTATCCCATTACTCCTTATTAACCCCTGCCCCCCCACCCCCGTTGTTCCCATGCTGGATCCCTCTACCTCTCCCAGGAGAGCAGTGATGAAATGACATTTGCCTCCCAGACCTCCTGGCACATCACCCCTTCTCTTCAGGATCAGCCCAGCGGGGCAGAGAGCCCTCTGGCCTGGAGCCCCTGGAGCACTTAAGGATGCACAGCTGAAGCAGAGCAAAGCAAAGCAGTGGAGGGGAGCAAGGAGCAGGCTTGAAGGGACAGTGCCTGGCTGTATTCAGGTTAGAGCATTCCAGTCCCACGGCCTCGAGTCTCTGCCTGAGCTGGTTAGGAGATGAACGAGTAAGGATCTGCCCTGTTCTCACACTCAGACCTTCCAGAGCCTCTGCACTCAAGCACGCTGTGGCTAATGGCACCGTGCCACCGTCAGAGTGGGGGGAAGGGGAACGTGCCATCCTGGTCCAGCACATCTGCCTCTGGGGCTGGGAAAAGGATGGCCACCTCTTTAACAGAGACCCTATCCATCACATGTAATACTCAGATGGGTATCTCTCTCCTGTCATTTAACAAAGGGAGCAGCCTTCTTAAAAAAAAAAAAAAAAAAAAGAAAAGGAAAAAAAAAACCCCAATACTTTTCCCAGCAGAGGATCCCATCAGCTCCCCAACAGCCTGGGTCATTCATGCCTGTGAATCTGCCTCCCAGTTCCTCAAGTAGCAGATTAGTCACGTACATTTGCAATGGCAGCAATTCTGCCAAATAGCTGAGGAACGGGGAAGGAGGAGAACAGCAACATGACAAAAACAGGCAGAGGAGGGGAGATGAGAAATAAAATGTCTCTTCCTCTTCTCCCATGCCCCTCTGGTTTTCAACAGTGTTTGCATTCACAAGCTGCTAAACAGCTGAATCACATGCTGGAGGTGAAATCCAGGCGTTATCTAGCCAGAGACTTGGACAACCCTGTCTCTCCTCTTTTGCCCCTGGGCTGGCAGGAGCAATGCCCAGCAGCCAGAATACTGACAGCTCCTCTGAGGCTGGGACAAAGAGCCTCCCTAAATATGAACAATGTTTGGCAACTGGGAAAAACTCTCACTTGAGTTCCCATCTTCTGAGTGACTGACAAATGCCAGACCCTGCAGGGCTGACATAGGCTCTGGGCTGCAAAGTGTCCCGCTTAGAGGCAAGTCACTCAGACAGGAAAACAAACAGGCTAAAGGTACCCAAGAATCCAGCTCCTGATTAGTACGTGGCTTACTGCAAATAGTTACTTCCTTCTTTCAATAACATGCATGAAAAGTCACCGTTGTCATTAGAGCAGCAGCGCGTGGAGCCTGTAAGCAGGTCGGACTGCTCCTCTGTGCTGCACATGCTTGTGTCAAACTGCCCCTGTCCCAACACGCTTTCAGCTACAAATGCCCCGACAGGTAACAAAGAGGGAGAATCAAAGCAAGAACACCTGAGTGATCCAGTAACAAGAAAAAAAAGTGCAGGCTGTTTCGGGTCACCTGATTTGTGCACACATTCCCAGACACTCAGTCTTTTCCCTCTAGTTCAGGGAAATGCTAAATGGGCAGCATGGCCTGGAGAGAGACTGTAAAGAGGAGAAAAGAAAATGAGTGCCTGGGGGAAAGCAGATGAGCTGGTTTTCCAGAAAAGCGTTACTACTGCAGTAAGAGATAGGGACATATGTAGGCGGTCCCTGTCCTGGTAATAAATAACAGCTACAAAACTCTTATTAACCTCTGTAAAATATGTTGGTTCTGCCAGTTCGTCCATCACAAAGCTATCTGTCACATGTCAGCACTGCAGTACTCACTTCAGCTGTCCCAGAGAAAGACAGAAAACACACCAGGCCGGTCACAGCATCCCACATGCCAGCCAAGGAGAGTCACAATTGCAAAGGACACATCCTTGTTATGATAAAATGATGCTCCCATCTTGTATCCTCTGCATTAGGGGGCAGTTCTGAAAAAGGAGAATAAAATACAAGCATCACTTCTGAGACAGGAACTTCACCGTAACAAAAATATCAAAAAAAAAACCCCTCAGGAATCTTCTACGTTTCCTTCCTGTGAATAAGCAGCCATAGGGTTTGGCCTGAGCATCTGGCCCAGTGCATTCACCTGCAGTCCAATGCAAGCCTGGCTGGCCCTATTCATCAGCAGGGGTGGGAAGTGCCAAGTCCCTTCTCCTCTAACCATTGCACTTCGTGGAGGGCAATTCGAGAAACAAGTGGTCTGATACTGCTGAGAGAAGTCCTGTCCCATGCGTTGACAGGCTTCCCCCACTGTCCCATTTTGGAAACAGCATGGGGAGGAGGGAGAAATGCATAAATCAGAACTCTGATATCTGGCACAATACCAGGACATAGATTAGACTACTCAATCATTTTAATTGCTATCCAACAGTAATAATCTATTTAGGCAATTTACTCTAAAACATGCATAGCACTTTATAATGTTTATAATGTTAATTGGCGAGGTCTTGAACCAAACAGCCACCCTGGGTAGCAAAGCTGTGTATTTGGGGGGATTTATTTGGTTGGCTATTTCCAGAACTGCACTAGCATAATGTTTTTCTTAGCTTCTTGCTTCAACATATATATTTTTGTCTGTTTACTTGGCAATCTCATGTACTTGGCAGAGAGAAAAAAAAAGCAGAGCAGTAACCGAAATTACACACACTTCCCCATGCAACACAGGGTTATTCTTCCATGTCTTGTTCCCACCCAGTATATTTAATTTTGTGCTTCTTTGACTTGGATGCTCAGGAAGGGTGCCATTTTTAGAATTACCAAACCTAAGTAGCTTAGGTTAGGAGCTTCATAAACAAGGAGTATGTCAAGACCTAAGGGGAAGCAATGATTTTACTAGGTCATCAGTTAACCCACACAGACAGGAGTGCAGGGTGTCAGTGAAGGAGACAATCCAACTCCAAGACAGACCCCAGCATGGGGAGTTTTGTGCTCCACAGAGGCACTTTGCTCTCCACTAAGGAAGATGGAAGATCAGAAAGAGTTCGTTCCCCTCCATCCGCACCGTTACCATATCTGTTATTGCAGGTAGGCACTGGGAAGGATGTGCTTGGTATACAGAAGCTATTGCCTGCCATATACTGAGTAAAACCACAGGCAAAAAGGTGGTGCAGCTGTTGCTCTGGCTGTGTCCATCCCACGTGTCAATGAGCAATGAAAAAAGGGCACTGAAAAATAAACCTCACTGCTTCAAAAAGCTCCCAGAAGCGTATCTTCAGTGGTATCATATTTTTCCTGCCTCTTTCTGATCCTTTTTTTTACTGTTGAAGTTGACATCTTTTTCCTCTTGCTGAACCAGCATTTCCTGACAGCAAACCATAGTCAGAAATTTTCCATCCAGCTCTCAAGTGGATTTCAACATTCAGTGCTTGTGCATGCTTATGAGAAGATGTTAATGTCAATCTCAGAAAATTATCTACAGGATGCACAAAAAGGTATCACAAATGAGGAGCAGCACCTGCTTTTGGGGAAGTTCAGACACTATCTCGTTTCTTTGCCTCAAAATAGGGTTCAGCTCTTCTCTGCTCACTTACATCTGTAATGACGATCCTCGTTTGCATGTTTATTGCCCAACTGACCTGTCACTTGGAAAAAATCCTTCCATGGGGAACGCTGCCTTTCGTGACACAGCACGTCCCCTTTCAAACATTCTGGGGACATTCTGATGGTTTTAAAACCAAACATCTTGGAGAAGAGCATTGCTCTCCCAATAAACAGCAGTACAGACAGGCCTCAGAAGCCAAACAACGAAGGTAGGAGCTTGTGGGAGGAGATGGTAATAAATACAATAGCCAGCTTCTTAATCACCATCCCCAATGCCTGATAATCATTACCTTGTCACAGCTGCCCTGGGCATAGCAGTGACGGGACAGCTCTCCACATTTGGAGGACTTCACCCAGCGAAATCTCCTCAGGGATGAACAAGAACTTAAGTGTAAGCACACCCAAGAACTTTTAAAGAAGCTGGGAAAGAAATATCTCCTGCTCTGCCAGAGAGCCATCAGTCATAAGGCAGCCCAGAAAAGCAGTCTCCAGTCTGCAGCAGTTGCACTTCAGCAGCCCTAAGGCTTTTCTGGGAGCAGGGATGGACAAAGTCAAAACCAGCCTGTCCCACTCAGAATTTCTGCCTGCAGGGCATCACGTCAAAGCTTTCTTAATATGGTTTTAATGGCAGTCAAATGACAAGCAAGGCATCATTCCCTTCAAAGCCCAGCACTCCTCCTCCACTAAGATATCTACAACTGCTATCATCAGCTTAAGGGGCAATAACTTCACCAGGACACAAAGCTGGTTTATGAGGGGGAGGGGTCAGAGTTAACCCAAAGTCATTAACCCACCCACTGTCATCAGCCAGCAGCTCTGAGCACATTCGCAGGGAGGCAGTGGAGAGACAAAACATCCCAGCAGCATGTCCGAGAAGGGATGCATTTTCTAAAGGACACAGCTGATTCATCGCTGCGCTTAAAAAACTCGGGCAGTTTCAGCTGCAGAGGCCTGACCTGCTTGGCATCCAGCCGGCCGGCATCAGCTGCCTCCTGGAAAAGGGAAATCAAAAATAAAAAGCTTTCAAATGACAGAGTGGGCAGAGGAATTGGGAGGTGGGGAAAGGAGGGAGTTGGGGGGGAAGAGGTGGGCTTGCAGGCTCTGGTTGAGTAACAGGCTAATTCCGCCCTGCTCCCTGACCACGACTCCATCTAATTACCCTGTTTCCTCTGAGCTGATTGGAAAGTGGCCTTGTGTCTGGAAAAGGCAGTAAGCATCTTACATGCATCTGTTCCACCTAATCCCTAATAACTAGTGCCTGTGTGTTCCGGGAGAGGAGGAGGAGGTGGGGGAGGACAGGCAGCGAAGGGTTTCCCATGTACGCTGCCATGTGGCAGTGGGCAGGGCAGCCCTGTTGCCTGGGCCGGGGGCTTTCGGGGAACTAACATTGTTCCTCTTCTGCCCATTTCACAATCCGGAGGCCCTTTCCTCCTTCCTCTTGCAATAATAAAAAAATTTATTTAAAAAAAAAAAAAAAAAAAAAAAAAAGAGAGAGAGAGAGAGAACTAGGGCTGGGAAGAAGGACACATTTTGCTGAGCCTCGCTGCAGTTGGGATCTGTTTAAGCCACTCGTTTTCCCCTTGCCCTAATCCTACATTATCCTTTAGGCATGACGTTCAATTCCTGAAGGGGGGTGGGAAGCACTCTCCAGGGCCCTGCATGGTTTGCCCAGGAATTTGGATTGCACTTTTTATATGCAGCTCCGGGAAGGGCAGAGGGACAATTATGCAGCCGTTTAGTGGCCAGGCAGGCATGTTTTCAGCGAGCTCTTCCTAGTGGGAGCTAAATCAACGCAAGGAAAGCACGGGGATAAACAGCTCCATTTGCCAGTAAAAGGATTGTCACATCTGGAATTTACACAAGTTACGAGGAGCCAGGAGCCACTATTTTGTTTCGCTCACACGGCGTCATAAAACATGTTAGCACTTTTAAAGTGTTGCAGGGCAGATGGACACAGGACGACATCTCCCATACCCCTGCCATGTCCTTGCAATGGCAGGGGACACCAGACTCAGCCCCACGTCTTGCTCAATGCCCTCAACTTTGTTCCAGCCCCTGGGAAGGGAGCCTTTTGGCCTCCAACACAACCAGCTGGCGTCACATCTCCACGTTACAGCCTCGGGAGGCTCCCAGCTGGGAGAGGGACACACTGTGCCCCCTTGCACACCTCGTGGGGGATGCCAGCCTTCCCCCCAGGCTCAACCCACATGGGGGAGGACTAAGTAACCAATCACTTTAAACCAATTCCAAAAAGGTTGGCTGTGCCTCTGTGGGGTGTTTATTTCCAAAAGCTTTCCACATTTATCCAGCCAGTTTTCCACTGTTTTGCTTTGGGATTTTTGCAGTTGCAAGCTGTGAGTGCTCCTACTGCAAGAGCCTCCTTGCTCATGCCTCAGCGCACCAATGATGCCAGAGGTGATGATGACTCCCAGAGGCTGAGCTGCACCTGGTTCCCATAGAAGCCCTTGTCCTCACCCCAACAAAAACACTGGGAAAGCATCCTGCATAAGAGTGGTGAAATACAGACGTCCACAGGCTAGACCCATCCCATCCAGTAATTGTGGACATAAAAATTAAGAGGAAGAAAGCTGAAGTCAATGGCGTTAGCACCTCTGGTGCTTCAGATGCGCACACAGGCCTTAAGGATGAGCAAAGCAAAACCCAACAGCCCACCTTTCCCAATTTATTTTTTCTCTCATTTTGTGTCATGGAGCAGCAGTTACCCAAGAAACCTGCTGCCCACTGACATTCATGAAGGACTGAGCCAGACTGGGTGGAAAACAAGTATGAGCACAAAAGTCATCTCTCATCCCATTGTGCTGGTTGTGAAACACTGTGCAGAGGTAAAGGCCTGCAGGTTATCATGTAGAAACCTGGCTGTGATTTATATCTCCTCCTCATCCTCCCTCTAAGGGACAAAGTCCTGCCTTGGAGAGGCTCATGTCACTCTGCGGAGGACTGGAAGCATCACAGCTCACTATGCTGTTTGCTGGTAGGGGACAATCCCCGCTTTTGTGAGACATCCACCTAGACCATCCAGTATCAGATCCACTGCCTGGAGTCTCAACAGCACTCACATGTGCCTGTTGGGGAGCAAACCTCATGACAGGGACAGTTCCCCTGCAGTGGGATGCACAGCACCAGCCCTTCAAGGGTGATGGGAGATGAAGAGAGTCGGCTGCCTTCTGCTTGAGCTCTCGTGACTGGCCAGAAAAGTGAAGTGAAAGAACTTGATGGGAAGCTGCAAGGTCACACTTTGCTTCTAATGCAGTCTTCCTGGTTCACAGGCTTTCCTTTTTCTTTTTTTTTTTTTTCTTATCAAGATAATACTTTGTTATCTTGATGAGAAAGATACACCAGTTGAACTTCAGCTTTGTTAACATGAATCATGGAATCATAAAATCATTTAGGTTGGAAAAGACCTCCAAGAGCATCAAGTCCAACCTTTGACAAATCACTAAGTGCCACGTCCAGGTGTTTCTTGCACACCACCAGGGATAGTAACCACCTCCCTAGGCAGTCTATTCCAATGCTTAACATCTCTTTCCATGAAGAAATTCTTCCTAATGTCCATTCTGAACCTGCCCTGGCATAGCTTGAAGTAATGTCCTTTTGTATTATCACTAGTGTCCTGGGAGAAGAGGCCAATCTCCACCTGGCTACAGACTCCTTTCAGGTAGCTGTAGAGAGCAATAAGGTCTTCCCTGAGCCTCCTTTTCTCAGCTAAACAACCTCAGTTCCCTCAGCCACTCCTCATAGGACTTACTCTCTAGACCCTTCACCAGCTTCATTGCCCTTCTCCAGCACCTCAATGTCTTTCTGCCCTGGTCCTGCTGGCCACACTATTGCTGATACAGACCAGGATGCCATTGGCCTTCTTGTCCACCTGGGCACACTGCTGGCTCATGTTCAGCCACTGTCAACGAGCACCCTCATGTCCTTTTTTTCTGGGCTGCTTTCCAGACACGCTACTCCAAGACTGTAGAGCTGCCTGGGGTTGTTGTGACCGAACTGCAGTACCCAGCACTTGGCCTTGTTGAATCTCATGCCGTTGGCCTTGGCTCATCAATCCAGCCTGTCCAGATCCATCTGCAGAGCTTTCCTATCCTGCACATGCAGAAGGCATCTCACGTCATTCTAACTAACATTTAAAGCCCTGTAGGGTAACTTGGTGCGACTTCACCATGAGCAAAGCTCCTGGCACTTTAAGATTAGCAGCTGAAAGAAAAAAAAATTAAAAGTGTTTTCAAAACCTCCATCTTTAGGTAACAGATAAGTGGCATAAACACTGTGTACCCAGAACCACAGGCAGTTTTCTGTTAATTGAGGCTGAAGTGCTGAAGTACTTTGAAAACAGAGGTCACCTTTCGCCCAAGCTGTGGAGATGGCTTTGGGGAAGAGCTGTGACCACAGGTGTCCCAATAGCACAGACTCGCCTGAATGTGCAACAGTTGGCATGGAATATAAACAGTAGCAAACAGATGGTGTTTTAGGATGAGAAAGCATCCAATTGATCAAATTTATGACCAGAGGTTGTGCTTACAATTGTAGCTGCAGCCTCACTACTTCCTTCTCAGTGTTCTTACCAGCCATGCCACAATAGCTCAAAGCCCTCTGAAGACCTTTTCCACACCCTGGTCATTGCACCCTCAGGGAAAAAAGCCCAAACAAACAGTCCAAGCTGGCAAGAACTCTGCCTCCCAGCTACACCTCCAAATGCCAGGAGTTGCAGAGGGGTAAGAAGGAAGAAAATTTGGCTTGAACAGATCTCCTCTAATGAAGAGTCAGTACAGAAGGACATTTATTTGCACCAAAGTGACAAAGACAATGTAGAAACTTAGCTAGCATTTATTTGCAGTGCTGGAAGGAGAACGCTGAGGTACCTTGGCTTCCCGCAGTTAGTGCCTGTAGGAAGAGCAAATGATCACAGTTCAGGAGCTGTGTCTCATGGTCCCACTCTGCACATAGAAAGCTTCAATTGATCCCTCAATGTCTTGCATTTTTTGAGATCCCTTTCAAAGCCATTAAAAGGTTGTTTAAAAAAACAGAGGTCTTTGCATGACAAATTCCACATGCTACATACACAGACATTATGGTTTTCAAAACTTCTAAAAGAATAAATTCACTGTATCCCAGTTCATGCTCTGCATATGGCATGATGCTCTCAGCCCAGATGGATGAAATAAAACAATGACTATGTTGCATGATAGGGCTTAGCATGAAGTGGCTATTTTCTACTCTGCCTTCACTGAGGTTCTATCTTTCCAGGATGAAACATTCATAAATTTTCCATTTGGGGATGCTGAGCAGATTTATTCTGACACCTTTCTCTGGGGAAAGTCTGCAGCTTCTGAAAGATGGGACGTGGCTGCATCATCTGCACGGTCACAGCCCACTGAGAGGCATTTGTTATCACCCATCCCAACTGGATTAATCCTCGGTTGCAATGGCTTATTTTAATTGTCTGAACTCTGTTAAGGCAGGGCTGAATCCCCTTAGCTCCTTTAATTCTAGGAGCTGGATTTTCAGCTCACTTCATAGGGTTTTCGTCTTTCAGTCTTGCACTGTCTTTGCACTAAGTCACGTACCACAGGCCATACCTTGGGAAAATCCATGTCTGCAGGTTCCTGTTCTAGACAGGGGAAAAAGCTGATCTAACATGGAATATGACCCTACTTTGAAGATGTCCCTCCAGAGGTCCCTTCCAACCAAAGTGTCTCTGAGACAAATGCATTATACTACTTGAGTGCGGATAAGCAAAACTGAGGTTGTATGAAGCTGGGCTGACCCAGAGCATAACCAGGGCACTAAGTATTCCTGGGAACCTGGAGATTCCTAACTAAGGGCCAATGCCTGTCCAGAGATGGTCTCCTTTGGGATTGTTAATGCTCAGCAATAGGTTCAGAAATAAGGCCATGCTAATGGGCTTGGGGACTGAGTGTCCACTGCTGAAAATCTCAGCTGAAAGCGCTCGCCCAGTGTAGGCAGTGAGTGAGCTGGCAGAAGCACAAATCATGCCTTCGTTCTCCTTGTTGCCAGATCTCTTCTTTAGCCACACAATCTATGGTAAAAACTTACCTGCTACAACTTTATGTAACAATTATATCATCCTTAGATTTCAGAGAGCACCTCCAAAAGACAGTTAATTTACCACACCAAAAAAAAAAGAAAACAATATGGTACTTCAAATGAGAAGATAAAATGATAGCCCTGTTTTCAAGGGTGAAGCCTTTACAGTTTATAATTAAATATAACCCTCTATTTGAGCTATTAACCTAACTTTAATGGAAATCCTTGAGAACTTTACTTAATATTCTGTAATGGGGAAATGTAAATAAGGCATTTCCAAAGCAGATAACGAACTTTTTTTGCAAACAACAGAATGTGTTTTCCCTACATCACAAATGTTATAGGTGATCCAGCTGATGGGCCGAGCAGACACAAACTGTACACTTTTCCATTTCCATATGAACTGGTGTAAATCAGGAAGAATTCATCTAGTCATTAAGCATAAGAGAAACACAGGGGGTTGCTCTGCCTGTATAGCTTATTCATCTATGGCTTTATATTTAAATATTTTCACAGTATCTCCCACACAGGGGCTTGGGGGTTCCCAGGCAGTCAGAGATGCGATTAGAAAAAAGACTAATTTAAGGGCTATTTGACTTTTCATCCTTATTCCTTACTGCCTTTCTTTCGTGGGTTTAAAGCACAATCTTTTGACTAATTAAACACATATGAATATTCTATTGCCTGTGCAATGAATATATAATTAGACTCAAGAGAGTGATTATGTGCTCTCTAGCTGACACTAACACTTCAATATAAAGGTACTCCAGACACCACTAAATGTAACCTATGAGCTCCTGCTAATAACGTGCTGTCTCTGATCTCCAGAGTATTATCTTACTCTGCAGCTCTTATAGGAGCCGTATCTTGAAAGGGGCCTGAAACAGATACCCTGTAATTTATGTCTCTGCTTAGTGCCTTAGTGAGGAAAGGTGGCCTTTGCTCCAAATTGTAAGGGTTTCTTTCCTTCTCTTTTTTTTCAGGTCTGAAGTTAAGGCACGCGATCTTCAGGGAGTAGAATGCTGTAAGGAACATCTGAGTGGTTTCAGGGAAGAAAGTGTATTTTGTTGCCCAAGCTCCATCTTTTTTTCTTTTTTCTTTTTTTTTCATATTCAGGACCACTTTTTCCCCTTTTAAACACAGAGAAACCTCTTAAATAAATTATAATAGGCAGGGCCCTGTCTCTCTGCTCCAAAATTAAAGATGTCTGCTGCTTTATCCTCATCAAGCACTACCTCCTAGTGCTATTATTTAGTATACCTCATAAATATCAGAGTCCACTTCCCTTCCTCTACTTGGCATTTTTCCCATCACTTCTATACTGCTAGGTTTTGGGGTTTTTGTTGGTTTTTAACAGAGGTTATCCTCCCAGCTACTACATGATAATGATTTTTTTTTCTTCCGCGCTCTGTGGTTAGACCAGCTCAGACAACTAGATAAATATTGTGGGGAACTGACCCTTAAATATCAAGTTTGCCTGCGTTTTTTCACAGAGGTCTTTATTTCCTTAAATTGTAGGTGGTCTCCTTAAGACAGCAGGGAGACAAGCCTGATGTAGTGAAAGGAGGGGAAAAAGAAGAAGCAGAAAAATCCCTTAGGATGTTTCCTATGGTAAAACAGAGTAAGGAATATTTTCAGAAATGGTAAGAAATATTTCAGGGCAGCTCCAGACAAATTTAAATCCAAATCTTCTGTGAGGTTCAGTGAGCTCCGCAAATTGTGTGTTTCCTCCAAAACCCCAAGCCAGGCAACTTGAACCTGATTTTGGAGTGAGTACTGGGGACACTGGCATTTCTGTACCTCTTGGCAATTGTGAAGAATGTTAGGTGTGAGTTTTTAAGATTTCTGGTTTTTCAGAGTAAAGTCTGCTTAAAAAAAGAATGAGCAAGCTACTGAAAAGCAGCCTCTATCAACTAATATCAACCAAAGATTTAGATAGGGAGGGGGAATGCCCCTTTACTGGAAGTATGGGCGCAGTGTAAGCAATCTGCAAATTTCCTCTCATCTTAAAAAGCAAGTGATACTTGGACAGGCCAAGAGATAACAACAGGCATGCAACCATAATGCTGGCAATACCTCTGAGATTGCTAGCATTACCCTCATGTTAGCATGGCAAAGCATACGGTATCACTGCAGTTCAGTCACTTTTCCACAGGGTCCACCTCCTTAAAAAATTTCCTCCTTAAAAAACTGGCATACTTTTTTTGTTGTGGTGGTTTACATTGTCAATAGGACGTGTCCTCTGCTGGTACTGTACCAGAGAAGACATAGGACCTTTGTCAGTGTACTTGATCTCTGGATTTCATCACACATAACACGCCTCACTGCAATTGCCTTACTTTACCCCTTGCTCAACACAAAGAGGTACCCGGACTTCAGAGTTCTGTATCTGTGCCTAAGCTCCAAGGTAGACATACCTGAACACTGGGAACGAAGCACACATCTCCTTTACAGCCCCCAAAGCGTGCCATTTGGAAAGTTTAGGGACAAAGTAATTACTCAGCTGGGTAGCACAACTTATTGGTCCCAGCTTATATCAACCAACTCGAAGTAAAACTTCTTTCCCGGGGCCACAGGTTGGCCCCACTGACACCCCTCTGCAGCTCACCCTCAGCCATGGTAGAGCTGCTCTGTGCCACTCACCACACTGTGCTTGTGAGGCCTTGAGGGCTGCAGGTACCTGACACAGGGCATCTGCTGGGACCCTTCATTCACTTTTCTCAAAGCCCTTTGCTTTTGGGAAGGAAAACCCAAAGTGTCTGCCTACTCACATGGAAACATACCACATATCTCAATCAGAGCTGCTGAGGCAGATTGCTAAACTTAATTACCAGTTCCAAGGCCTGAGATAGTGAATGACAGGTCAATTCATGCAGTGAGCTAGTAAAGATTGCTGATAAATGCTTTCTAATTGAAAGGATGATAAAACACCTATTAGTCACTGAGGAGGTTGAAGAATGAGTTAGTCCTGGGTTTTTTTACACTATGAAGATCAAGAAGTGCTAATCTCATTAGCACTCTGTCGTCATTTCCTACCAGCCTAGTCACTCAAAAGGTCCAGGAGGGATTGGGACATTGCAGGAGGGTGACCAGTCACTGTTCTCTCAGTCCTATTAAGGAGATGAATAGAAAGAAGCATTATCAGTGTGGATAGTCTGTTGTACTCTGGAGAACATCAGACATTTTTGTGAACCAGGAAAAAGCAAAGAACAAAACTAACCTCTTACACACATCTCCCTTGGGAAAGCAACTGTGTTAACAATATGATGTATCCTTTGTACAGCACCTTCTAGCCCAAAGCATAAGACGGAGGTTAGTGGGCATTAGCGGTCGAGGTACTTGAGGCCCACCTCCAGCAACAATCTGTGTACAAGCAGTTTGAAACTCGAAGGCTGAACTTTGCCCTATAGAAACCACTACATGGGCACATGTACCTGTTTTTCACTAAGGCATTAGGACAGTCACTCACACAGCAGTCACACAGGATGAGAAATACTCTTAGATTGTCACAGCACGAAAAGCTACCAGAGCTGCCCTGCAAAAGCTCTGTGCCTAGACATGACCCAGAAGTTACCTGCTGCAGAATTAAGTGACACAACACTTGCTGCTGGGAAGACACGAAAAGAGACACCACCCATTAGCAGGAACCTCTGCTGCCTTGTTTCCATGCTGTGCAACCCTGGATGATTATTTCCTGCTGTTTCTCTTTCCTTTCCTGCTTTTTTGCTGGTCCTTTTAGACCATGAGATCTTTGGAGTGAGACTGACAGTGTATTTGCTCTGTGCTTAACACAATGGGCTACAGCCCCCTCTTAAGCCTCCAGGGACTGCTGTCATATAAACAGTAATCCATGACACTTGCACACACCGCATTGCTGAAATGTAGCCATGCTAGAGGTAAGGTTGGGATGTGGCCAAGTGACACAAGCCACAGAACATGTATAAGGTGAAGCTTTGCCAAAGACAAAAGGTCAGGTCGGTTTTGCACCCTTAAGAAGCAGACCTCACCTTATGTGTTAGGATCTGCCTTACTTTCCCCCTTTCTGTTTCACCAACACCCACACGGAGTTCTCAGTGCACGGTATTTGATATCTACATTAGGAAGCCTAAGGTTTTCCAGGTGGTTGCAGCACTCCTGAAACTGTGCTTTCCCTGTTTAACTAGTGACAGATTTACTGTCTCTATATCAAAAATTGTGTAAATTCTTTCCACAAAGAAGGCCATTTCCTACGGAAACAAGTGTGCCTAGCTGGCATATCTGAATAGAAACTGGCTTGAGGGGAGAGAGAAAATAGTTGCACTAACCAGTGTGTGAAAGCAGTCCAACGATGAGATGATTGGTGGTGCTTGTATTTATGGATTCAAACAGAGTAGAAGCTTGTAAAACTGTAAGACCTTATTCTTTTAATTGCAGATCCCTAAACTTTTGAAACTCCAGATCAGTCTTGTTCAGCTCGTTCTTGTTGTACTTAGTACGGTTTGCCTCAAGCCAAAAGCCTCAGGCTACACACAGACACCTTTCTTCATAGTCAGATGTACAGGTACAGGTGGAAATTTTGACAGAACTGCAAGAGACAAATCAGACCAGCAGCTCTGCAAGTAAAATCTTACAGATGTAACTTGCAAAGGAGTGACAGTGATGCGCAACTATGGGCAAAAACTTCTTCCATCAGCTGCATCCAAAAGATATATTAACTAGAAGTACAGTGACTACAACAGTACACTAACAGTTAGAACAATGAGTCACATTTAGTGCCTGGCCATGAGCGGAGGTCATCTTGTGCCATTCACTTTACAGCACATATGTCTCAGACCTGCTCTCCATACGCCCTCCACATGTTATAATTATGTATCAAATATAGTCATGCATGTATAATTATGTATCACATATATATCTTCTAATTTATGTGGTCTCCAAAAGTACTACCCCTGATGTGCAGGTACCTATGTTGGTATAAAACTTCTGTTTACTGACTAATTAAAAATATATTTCTATAATACATTTTATTATTTAAGTTTATTTATATGTTTGCTTGCACTTACATAAATATTCTAAGTTAGGGATAAGCCATGCCACTCTACATCCATTTAAAGTACTAAGCACCCATGACAGATATCCCAAGTTTTATGTTTCATGCTTACTGCAAAACTGAGAAGATGTGAAGCATGTTTACAAATGCAGAGACATTTTGGGAGTTGCCCTGTTTGATGTCTGGACTTGTTTTGTACACATTCCTTATATTGCTACAAGTTCTTGGAGGAGGATCCTTCCATGGTGACTTTACTAAATTAAATTAAATGAAGCCTCCTTCTGTTTAAGCCAAAGGGAACATGGCTTAAAGCTTTTTTTTTTTTTTTTGCCTCTCTTTTTTTCCAGTTGTAAGATATCTTTTTAGCTTATATCTTACTGTGTCATCAGCAATTAGGCATGTACAGGAAATCAATCTCAACAGGGATACAAGATTCAAAACCTGCCAGTAAGCATTAGATAACAATTCTTTTTAAACATAAGCTCTTCAAAATTATGCTTATTAGTGAAATACAATGTCTGAGTCAAACACCTAGATAACCTAACAGTAATTACTGTTGTTCAAAAGAATAAACCTGAACTGTTTTGGTGACCATAGGAAGACAGACCACTAAGATAAAGCCTGGCCAGAGAGTTCCTCTAGGCTGAGAATTATGAATAGCAGCATGACAATTGCTAGGAGGAATGTCAATGTAAAACAAAACAAACCAAAATGAAACAAAATGAAAAAAACCTTCTAACAAATTTAGGCCTGGGAAATGCATGTCAGCCAGTAAGGAACTCTGTTCCTTTAGGCCTGGAGATTCAGGATGTCCTTACTGGAGGACCGCTTTTGAGGCATTTGTTTCCTCCAGTGGTTTTTTTTTTTGCATCAAAAAGTTTTCCCCAATAGTTACTGAAGCTAAGATTTCCCACCTAGGCAGACAGGAAAACATAGATATTTTGTGCTCATATATGTATTTCCATATCTCTGTACACACCTATGAATACAAACACAGAGAAGGTCAAATGTTGAGCTGAAGGGGAAGAAGTGTCCCTTCTCCGGTTACATGTCTGCACACGTAACATCAGGTTCAAACACTGAGATGATGTAAATTGGAAATGCTGTGTTTAAGTCAGTAGAGTTAGGCCATTTGATGCTGATCCAAAATACCTGCTTTAAGTATGTAGGCAGGCCATGCCCTCTTAAATCTGATCAGATCCACTGAGTCAGAGGTACTTTGCAAAGAATCAAATTTACTCCTTTTTCCCCCTCCACCTGCAGCCTATTAATCCATAAAATTTGGAAAACAATGCAAGCACACTGCAGTGTATTATTAGACTTCGAAAAGTCCTGCAGACTGTTGGGAGTTATTTGCAAGAGTTAGGTTAGCAAAGTTGCTCTAGCAACACAGTTCTTGAGATGCAGTCAGCAAACCAAGGCTAAAAAAACAAAGAACCCACAAATCAAGTCCAGAAGAACAGGCAGCTTGTTTCATTGCTTCTGACAGCAAGGTAGTTTAAGCCCTGCTTTCATTTGGCCGTGTGTGTCCTTAGTGATTTTGAAACTGGAAAGGACCTATTAGATATGTTGAATTGGGGTACTGCCAGTAGCTATTGCTTTCAAGACCTTTACACACTGAGATGGGAAGAATGCATCCATGAAATAGATACTGGAGCCCGTGTGTTTGTGCATGTGTGTGTCAACTTGAGAAATAAAAAGGCCTGAATGAGTTAGATCTGTAAACTTAGCTCCCTTTGGGAAAACTCCTTCTCCAGAAACCTTCTAATTTTTTGGAAAATACACATTCATGTTATTCGAGCTCTCTCATATATTTTGTAATTCCAATATGCATGAGATCAGTGTCTACACTGGCATAAAGGACTCCTGCACAAATGAGGAATAAAATGTTGATTGCTACACAGATACACAAATTTATCTACAGAAAGGCTTAATATGCTGCTTTACATTCACAAATAATGGTGTATGGGTACACAGATACACCCTCATCCTTGCCTCTTAATAGTTTTCACTTAATGACTTTATCAGTCAAAATTCTTCTATATCATAGAAAGAAACAGTGGAAGACAGTTTGATATTGAAAGGACATCACAACACTCTGCCTCTCTGTTTCCATCTTGCATGTAAATCCTGTGATTTCAATTCCACCTCCAAGTTGGACTGAAGCAGAAGAAAAACCCTCCACAGTGCCCCTCCACAGCATCACTCTGATAGGGCGACCAAGACATGTGTGGGATGGAGAGAGGCTCAGAGCACACATAGCTGACCACTGGTCTCTCTGCATTGCCTGCTGCACCCCTTGACCCTGTGCCACTTCCAGACTTTGAGTGTAGCAGTGGTCCGTGGGCCCTTTCATCATCCCTAACTACCAGCAACTGCCTTTGTGATTGGCGAGTTACCTGCTTGCTCCATAGCTGGTAAAGGAAGAAGCCAGACAGCTGGAGTAATAGGAAAGTCCCTGTTGCCTCCCCGTGGGATGGGATGTGCCTTCTCATCCAGTTGCAGAGCTCTCTGGACCAGGAGTGTGAGAAGGGATGAGGTCCTACCCCACATCCAGCCATGGCAGCTCAGCTCAGCTGGGAGGCGCCTGCAGCCAGCTCCCAGGTTCAACCCCTCCATGTCCAGGAACAGCAGCAGAGAGTTCTCAGATGAATACTCCTGCCCCTGGAACTCACTCCCCTTGGCAGTTGCTCAGACCTTGAGTCTACTGACCTTCAGGGCACCGTACAAGCTTCATTCATCTTGCTCAGCGTTCGATTAACTGAGTTTTCTTCTATAATTTACTCTCAGATTGAGGCCTCCATAGCAAACAGGAATGAGAAATAAACTTCTTAATTTTACTTCTGCAAAAGACAGCAGGGCAGCAAAGTAAATCCATGCAATCTAAATCAAAAAACAGTATACAGAAATGTATACAAGAAAAAAACTTTAACATTGATAAACCTAAAAACACTGGCAGGGGTCTGTAAAGAGTTGACTGCCTCTGCTTATATCTTTGGCAAAAAAATAACACTTCGGACACAGATCAGAGATATAGCAAAGGGCCAAAAGAAGATGCACAATTACTCTTTTTTGTTGTTGTTTTTAAAAACACCTGTTATCCTAAGGATGCAAGAAAAGTTTTTCTATTTCTTTTGTCTCTGAGCAATTGCTAGAGCTGCTGCAGAGATATTTTGCAACTGTGAATGCAAAAGGAGGTGGTTTATCTGGCAATCAAGCTGAGGTTCCCATGATGAAAGAGTCTGAGGACTCTGGCACTGGAATGCACATACCAGCTACTCCCTTCTGTGATCCTCTGTGCTGCAGCTCACCCATTCTCCCTTTTTCTTTTTCCACGTCAGGACTTTGTCATAAAGTTTCTGAACACTGTGGCTGTGGCTTCAAATCATCTCCCATCCCAAATGAAGGGACTGCCTCAGAGAAAGACAACCTAGCTAAAGGCTCATGTCCCAGTTGCAAAGTACCTACCCAAAGTAGGCGAGCAGAGAGATTTAAGGGATTTTAAAATGTTCCCTGTAATTTGACAGTTATTAATCATGTTCCAGCCCTCTTACTCCATCCAGCTCCTTC
>JAWWES010000081.1:65526151-65543976 GCA_035583135.1 Lophotriccus pileatus | reverse complement strand
CCCCCGGGTGCGGTTCTGTTTTGTTTTGTTTTGTTTTGTTGTGTTGTGGGGTTTTTTTGTTGCTGTTGGGTTTTTTCAGGGTTTTGCTGGATTTTTTTTTTGTGGGGCACTCAGACTTTTGGACACTGAAATAAAAAGAAGGATGTGACAGATAGAGATGTCCTAAAGCAGCTGCTGGTATCAAGTGACCACACATAAAATGGTAAAAGGGAACTGACAGGCAGACTAGTAAGGAAAAGCAGCAGAAGCAGCAGGAATTACCAATTCCCCCTCTACCTGCTTCCTAATGGAAACGGTGATTTCTGACTTAAGAGAGCAGAACAGATATTTTTTATATCAATTATGACTTAACTGGTAGTGACTACCAAGCTGAAATCCAGGAAACTGAGGTCCTTCTCCAGGCTTTGCCCTGACCACAGATCAGTCATCTTACTGCTCTGTGTCTCAGTTTCCCCATGGGATAAGCTTGACTAAGAATAACAGCATCCTCTGCAAAATGGCCTGAGAGCTACTAGAGGAGAAGACTATAAGTGGATAACTCTACATAAACTGACTTCTTCCCTGCCTCCGCCCCACCTCATCTAACTTCTCCTCAAAAAGAGAGTGGCTCTTGGGTTTTGGGGTTGCAGTCTTCAACAGCACTCACCTTGATACTGTGTGGGGATCTCTTTGGTCTATTATGCTCACATGGAGGTGTCCTGAAGGGGTGTCACGAGGCCTTATGGTCTCTTCTCCCTACCATGGACACAGAGTCTGCTTCTAAGTCAATTAATGCCAAGGTCAGTCCATCTGTGCTAAGGAACTTCATCAACTAGACCCTTCCAAATTCATGGTCTAACTTTTGTGGACAGTACTAATCCAATTTCTCACATGAGATCCCAACATAGCAGACCTGCCTTTCCTGTAAACACCCCTCCCTGCCTCTCATGTGATTTCGGTTCTACTTAGAAAAAAACTCATTACTTGGAAAGGTATTGATGAAAATTTTCAGTTGAGGGTGGGCTGTGTGGTGTGAAAACCCACAGTACTGCCTAAGTCACCTCCTCATACAATATTCCTGCTGTTGTAGGACCTTCTGGAAGAGGAGCAGACCTGGCCACATGCTTCAGGGCTCTCAGGATTTCCCCTGGCCCAGACGAGTGCTCTTCTTCCTGCAAGCCAGGGATGCAGTTCCTCAGAGACCAGCACCTTAAGCCCACCTCGGGGTGGCCTGATCAATCTGTAGGACCATCCACAGTGCAGCCCATCTCTCATAAGGGAGCTGCCAGCCAGGATCAGTGCCAGACAAAACCTCTGCTTCTCATTGCAATGCCATAATCTTCAGCCTGAGGTTTTCAGGCTCACCTGGCACTTGCTCAGGTGATTAAAGTTTGGGGAGGTAATTGCCTGCCTACCAGCACCCGAGCCAGCTGGATTAAGCCTCACTGGCATCTGTCTACGTGCGTCAAAGCCTTGGGCAGCCACGCAGACTTTGCCTTTGATAAGCAGGGGCAGATGGGCTTAGAGGAAGGCAAGTGTGGTGGCCCACCTCCTTTTTGGGGGCATTTCTCCACTCCTGCCTCCCACCTCTTCAGCCAGCATCTCCCCAACACTGTGGGGCTGAGGCAGCAGCCAGTTGTTCCCCCCCACATCCCCAGCAGTTGCTGTCCCCCTGCCACCTCAACATCCCACTGGCATGGTGAGTTACATCAGTGGGAAAGCAGCCAGGGGTCACTGGTGTATGGCAAGAACATACACCAGATCTCTGCAAACAGCTTGGAGCCCCACAACACAGGGAGCACATATGGGTGAAGCCCCTTAGGGAGGAGGAGGTTACCTACCCTGGACCCCCAGCCTTGCAGGAAGGAGTGGCAGGAGCCATGTACCCTGGAATACCTGTTTCAGATGTATCTAAATAGAAAGCACTAAAAATTGCTGAAGGGCCTGGGGAAAAGTGGCTTAGAGAGAGAGCGCTCACATCCATGGCCTTAAGTTCTCTTCATCTGAAAACCACCAGCTGAGATGCTGCCATGAGTCTCACAGCAATGCCCCCAGGATGGTGTGTCCTGGGGTGCCACTGTCACTCATCTCCTGCAGTTTGAAAGATGAGCAACAGGAACGCGACTGGTTGCCCCACTCCTTCTTTGGGGTTTTCAGGCTGGATAGAGAATGGATAGGCTTTGTTCATCCAACGGAGGTCTCCATCCATTTCTGGCAGCCTACTGGCCAACATCTCCTGCCAAAAAAGCAGGAGAGCAGAAAGCAAAGAGTGTGCAGAAAATGTAAATCAAGCTTGAGGACAAATACAAAAGCCAGTGGGGAAGTGGCTGAGACACACCCACTTCTTCAAAGCAGCATTGCAAGTTCTTTTGCCACCCATATTTAACCAGTCAACCAGTTCATCTAGTCAGCTACGTCAGCAAGCATGTCTGCTCCAAACACGCTGCTCTGTTCTTCCATGCTGTTGCTGTAGGGACACCAGCACTGCTCAGGCACATCACTGCCAGCTGGAAGCACACTGACTTAGGTATTGAGGCCGTGCAAAAGAGCAGCAAGGCACAGGAATGGACTAACAGCTGGAGGCTGACTCAAGTTCTCCAACAGAGCTGCCCAGCTCACCTTTTTCCAGACACAGGGTGTCTTTGGCCAGATAATAGAAATCAGAGCACAGCTATGACCAGTCCAGGGCACAGCAAGAAGAGGAAGCAAAGCAGAAGTGGCAGTTACATTGACTGCATCAAACCCAACATCCAAAGGACACTGATGTCATTTATTGTAAAGAGTACAAGATAATTTCTGCAGGCAAACACATCAGTTGGACATGTCCAGGCCTATGTTCATTACTAGCTTGGAGATGAAGTTTGTGGGATTCTTGTGGTGCTGAATTACTTGGCTCATTACAAGCACACATTCTCACATACAAGTTTTTGCACCAGGGTGCAAAAAACTGTGTAAGAATTGTGACTTCGAGATCAGGATTGCATTTCATCTAGCAGTCTTTCTTTCACAGTTCCCATGAAAACAACAGCGTGATTGCCCTTTATTCAACATTTACTAATGCTTCTAAAATACTGGGAAGAATTTCACTAATCATCCGTTTCCTTACGCTTCACAAAGGAGCCAAAAAATAAACCCTTAAAAATTACAAGACGTGCAACAATTAGTGGAGGTCCGTAAGCAGCACCAGTTAAATAACCAGCCAGCAGATTACAGCACAAAAACCTTTTCAGGCGGAACTCGACAGCAGAGCATCGCTGAGAATTCAATGAATGAAGATTGCCGAGTTGCCTCTGAGGAAGGATTTTGCTGAAGTCAATGAGACTCTAGGGGAGAGATTTAGGGAATTCACTTTTCATTCAGCCTGAAGTCTTCTCAAAGAAACTTGGCTATTCACACCAATATCCAAAGCCTCCAGCTCAAGCACCTGAACTTCAGACTACCCACAGCTCTCATAAACATTCAGGCCACTCCAGCAAAGGTTTGCCCAGTGGATCCAGAGTTTCCCTTCTCTCTGTTTCTTGGATTTCCTGACCCCATGGAAACTACCCTCAGCACAGGAGGGAGCTGCCTGTATTAAGGCGGAGTGGGGGCTGGAGAGGAAGACAAGAGGAGCAAGCAACCGCTCTTCAGCTTGGCCGGACCACCCTGCGAGCTTTACAAGGCTCTGCAAGGAAGAGGATGAACCTCAGGGTCCTTGCAGTGCAGGTGATTGCTGGGTGACAGTGGTGACAAGCTGCCACAGGAGAGTCAGTGGTGCTGCACGCAGATAAGTCTTGCCCTTGGCAGGTCCCTCAGAAGAGAAATCATGCAGTGGAAGGAGGTCGAGCTGTGGTTTGCTCCATGGTGGAGTGCAGTGTCCTCGTCTCCATCTTCCCAGAAATCTGGTAAAGAGTGAACCAATGGAAACAGTGACCAGGCAGCAGACTGGAAACCCTGGGATTTCAAATGCTTCCCTCAAGTTTAAAACCTGGTGGCACCATCACACACCTCCTAATCAGGCTTCCCATAATCATTATCCATTTTTATCTTTACTCCCCCTATGGTACTCTGGATGAAGGATACCAATCCATCTGTAATCCCCGAAAAAGAATGCTATAAAAAGTCCCAATAAGCTGCTAGAACCCAGCAATTTCTATAAATCACATTTACTGCTTAAGTTTGAGGAAGAAAAAAAAGGAAATTGATCTACAGTAAAAGCAGAAAATGCTGTGTCAGGCAAGAACTTCCTGGTTTTTCAAGCTGGGGAGTGTCAGCTGGGGTTTTAAAACCAAACCTTTATGTGTGAAAAATGTAAAATTCACAGCAAAACCAGGTTTCCAAAGGTTTATGTACACAGTTACAAGCCTTAGGTAGGCATGAGAAAGTTCTACCAGCTCAACAAATAACATGATTTTTAAAGTGAGATATTCAGGCCAGCTCTGTGAATGTGTATTTAATTTTTGGTTTATTTTGGTTTAGCTTAAAATTGACTTCGAAATCGATTATTCTGGTTTCAAACCAAGTTGCCCACTTTGTAACAATTTTAAACTTCGCTCTCAGCTGTCGAAAGGAGCTTTCCCACAGAGCAGAGGACAAGACAAGTTTTAATTCACACCTTTGTTTATTTGAGAATTCCTGTGTGGAGCTAGTCTTATTATAGAATAAGAGCACTCATGCAGGGACTCAATTAACAAGAGAGTTAGAGCCCATATAATTATTTCCGAACATTCTGTGTGTATGCCAGCTTTGTATCACAACACCCACTCTGTATGCCAGTTCTGATGTCATGACATAACTCGTTGTAATAGGTTATTTGGGGATTAGAAACAAAACAAACAGGTATTATAAGGAAAAAATATTGCCACATGAGGGCATGCTTCATCTCTTTCAAAAGCTTGCCTTTTTGACTCAAATCTAAGACAAGTTACATTTTAAGAGCTAGTTTTAGGAAAAGGGAAAAGTCAGTTTTTATTTATGATTTGCTAAGTTTCTTACATACCAATTAAGTGCAAAATTAGCACAAACTTTGAAAAGAAACATTCTTTATTTCCATCCACAGTCATACTGTTTTCCTGTGCTGGCAGCAACATACCCTTTGGGCTTAGGGCAGGGGAGACAAGCTATCTCAATGCATAATATTCATATTCTGTACCGTTTAGTACCAAATAAACACAGGACACAAAAATCAAGCACAAAGTTATGAAAGATACAAATTTCACCTTTTGCCCCATGGGAACAGCTTCTTGGCCAATCAGCCAAGCCAAGACAAAGGGTGGCATCTCTTACTGTCCTCTTGCAAAAAAAGGGTGGGGTTCTGGGGTTCCCCGGGGTTTCCCAGCTCTAGTGCACCACTGGATTGTCTGCTCCCAGGAAGGACTGCCCATGAGTCTGTGCCCCCTAGATCCTGAGGCTGCTGCCAAACCTGCTCTACACCTTTGTGGGGATTGCTCGAATCACATGGTCACCCCAGCAAAGTGTGACCTCTAAAGTCCATCTTTTAGGCAAAACTACCACCATCAGGCTTTCAGAGTTCACCAAGTCATTTGTGGCAACAGTCCAGAAATTAATTAGGCCTGTAGATGGTACTGACAGGCAGCAAGAAGTTAATCTGTCCACTCAGAGAGCTGCACCAGAGCAGGAATGATCCTCAAGGCCACAAACTTTCTCTGGTCCTCAAAGGAGGATTTTGGACCCTTGGCGGTGCACAGTGATTAATTAGGAAACAACAGCATCCAAGCCTTTGAGTCACTAGAAGTAATTTTTCTTCTACTGAGTCAGAGTATCTGCACATTCTTGCTTCCTGGAAACTTGAATATTTAAACATTCAACATCCCACTCCAGTATCATGTCTGTATCATGGAAATGATTCCACAAAACATTATGTTTCTCCCAGCTAATTCTAGATAATTCTATTCTCTATCCAATATCCACTGATGCTCAACATGATACAGGACCTAGTCTTGAGGTGATTTGTAAAAATCAAATGGGCAGATGTTTTCCCAAATTCCAGAGGAACAGAACCACATGCCAAGTTTCAGAGCCTGACACTCACTTGACCTGGGCTCAGCAGTTCCTGCGCTAGATCCTGGAGCCTTCATCGTTGGCTGATACAGGGAACCAGGAAGCTGCAGGGGCTGTAGCCCTCACAGCACCTGGCTCCGCAATTTTGGCAATCTGAGCTTGTGCTGACTAAGATGTTCACACTGACAATAAAAGCCAGCTCACAAGGGAAATCTTTCTTTGGCTTCTCCCTTTATCCCTGAGATGCAAATTCACTACGTGTGCCTTTCAGCACTGCACCCATGCTCCAAGATGACTTCATCTGGCCATGGAAAAGACAGACGAAACACGGAATGCTCTGATGCCTGTAGAGACAGGTGCATTCAAAGCCATAGGTGGAGCAGTAAATAAACTGAGAGACAGGTTTTTAATCCAGTGACATTGATAATATTGAATTCCCACATACTTCTGTTGCTGTAAACATGTTTCAGTTATAAAATTGAAAGATGCCAGGCTTTATGTTCTTACTGTAAAATATCACAGGAAAATGCACTGTGGTATTGAATGGGACCAACACAGGTATTCTATGCTAATGGTGACTAAGATTTTGCTCTTTTTCCTGTGATTTTACCAAAAGCAGTTTTGAATTTATGCCTCAGCACGTAAATACCTGGACATTTACAAGCATTCATGGTCCAGACACATTGTGACCCTGGACGAGCAGATGTGAAGGAACAAGAACCCTGAATACCCACTTGCAGTTTAGGGAGGGATCAAGTTTCTCCTTACCACCCTTGCCAGGCCATAAACTGCTTTTTTGTGCATCTCCTGGCTTCTTCTCTGGCTTTTTCACCACAGCTGGAACCCATCCATCCTCCTAGGCCATCACTGCTCCACCAAGCCCTGTAGCTCCTGGCAGAGCTGTGGCTGGCCACCACTGCCCACTGGCTCCTGATGCTGCCCCTTCCTCAAGGGCTTTGCACAGCCACTCTGTAACCCTGGAAGGGCTGCACTGCGATTTGCTAATTGGGTGGAAATAGCAGCTGGATCCCCCTGTGCCTACCTGGAATAAAAGCAAGGGCAGGGAGATGATCAGGCTGTCATCTGCTGAGTGCTATGGGAGAGGAAAGGTCTTGTGTCCCTGGCCCCTGGCATGCACAACAGCAATATTATCTGCACCTCTGAGCATCCCAGGCTTGCCTGGCACAAGGAGATAAATGAATTCCATCATATCTTTAAAGAGGGATGGGGTGCATGAGAGTCAGCCTGTGACCCCATTTCGGAATTAGCAGTTAGTGTGTAGGAGCAGGTGGCTGCAGGAGCATGGGATGCCCGAGTCACACATGGTGAAGACCAGCCTGAAGCAGACACCATCACCCTGCTGGGGCAGCAGGACAGCCCTTCCACAGCTCCTCTCCTGAACAGTATTCTACATACAGGAATGAACTCCAGCACCAGAGGAACAACCTTCCCACCAAACAGAGGAGGTACAGAGAGTGCCCATTCAGGCAGCTTGTGCACATCCCCGTGGGGGACTGCCACCCAGAACAAAACCTTCAGGGAACATAAGAGGGCACAGGAGATTACCTCTTTCCCAGGTCCACAATGTCTGTGGCATTGGCTGGCTCACTATCTTCCCCAAAAGACATTGGTAGGACACATGCAGCAGGGGCAGGATGCAAAATCTACAAGCCCTTTATTTCATCCAAATTTAGGTGTTGTTTCTGACCAGCTACCGCTTCAGCAGGTGGCATTCTAGCTTGTGGGCCATCATGCACTTAGAGATCTCTCTACCAAAACTTGCCCTTATTTTACTTTACTGCAAGTGTGGCCTGACTGGGTTCCCTGATGGCTGTGGAGGAGTGGAAAAAACAACATCCCAGAAGCTTAAAAGGCTGGATTCAGGCGCTGAAGTTCCTTTGGTGCCACTGAAAATCCCAAAGTCCCAGCACGGGCAGGTCATACAAGCTCACCTGTCCACACACAGGCACTGCTGTCCCTAGGACTTTTGCCCCACTCACAACAGTAAGTCTATTTATAAAGCACCAGATTCCTGTTCCAGCTCCACCATCAGTGCTTGCAGCGTCAACAAGCCTCTGCAGCTGCAGGGCTGCCCCTTGCCTCTCACCTCAACAGGAGCCAGCAGGACAAAATTCTGCCCGCCCCAAAGCATCTCTCTCTGCTCCACCGACTGTCTGCAGCTTTCGGGGCAGCAGCCACTCCTGTGAAGCTGCCGGGCCCCACACAGCCACAGCCGAGGTGTGAGCACATGTTCTGCTCTCCTGATGGCTGGTAACCTGTGGCAGAGAGGCAGTGAACAGCTGGGTTGCGAAAGCTGCTGCTTGCCAAGTCTACACGGTCACCATAAAAAAGATTGCTAGGCTTTTCATGGAGTAAGAGCTAAGCACGAGCTCCCACTTCAGCCCAGAGACAACTGCGCCTGCTTCTCTCTCTGCGGAGGAGAATTCCTCTTTGACTGGATAACAGGCATAAGGGAAACAGCACATGGCAGCAATCATGGGAGAGTGGCAAACAGCCATCCTAACTGGTGGTCACAAAGCTGTCCAGCAGCTGCAGAGAGAGGAGGGGAGAAAATGAGCCAGAGGGAAGATGGAGTGGAGGAGGAGGGGAGGAAGCTTTAAAGACAGGAGATTAAGGGCAGCCTCTCAAATGAGTCAAAACTCACAGAGAGGTGGTTACAACTCCCTGTTTAGCAGGAGGCATCCACAAATGAATAAAAAGGAATAAAACCTGGATAACTAGGAAGTTGAAGTCAATTGGATTGATACATATTTAACAGGGACATTCATCTGAATAGAGGCCTGCCTGTGTAGCGTGCTAGAAACAAGTCACATTGCCTGGGAGGCTCACACAGAAAGCCTTGCTCAAGGCCAGCACGGGACAGAATGGCCAGGGATTGTTTGCTGTGCTCAGGGAAAAAGCAGTCCTGATGTGAACAGAGAAGAAGATGAAGGAGCCAGTGAGGTTCAGGGGAAAAGCGTATCTCCCATGCTGATGAGATGCCAGGAAAGAGCATGCTCTCTGGACCCAGGAAAGAATGGGACAGACCATGCTCTGTTTCACAGCTGAAACCTTCCTCCTGGCACACACTGCGGGGACAAGCAGGGCTGCTGCCTATGGAGCCAGAGCAGCTGAGCTGCAGCCCAGGGGACGGAACAGCTGCTCAGAGTGGATAGCCCCAGGAAAAAGCTTTAGTTCTCCTTTTCTGGTCCAGAGCTCTTGCTCTCAGTGCAGCAGCAGGGCTTTGACAAGAAACCCCAAAAAGCTTCTTGCAATATGTGTCGAGATCATGACTGACATTAGGAGGATGAGGGACATCTTCTTTAGTCTCTCTAGCAATGGCCTGGATCCAGATATGAACTTGGGCTATGTAAACACCTTGCCACACATCCTGGTGGGTTCTTTAAGAACTGGATTAGTGGGAATTCAAGCCTAAGAAAACCACGCTGCATCAAACCACATTACGTCTGCTCCACCTCTGCCTAAGCACTTGCTGAAGTAATTCTCTTGCACAGGGCTCTGCAACAGCATGTCCTCTATCAGAGTTGCTCCATGGGCAGCCCTTAGCAACCTTGGCATTTGATGTGAACCCTGTTAGTATAAAAATGGAAAAGCCATATTGGGTACTACTGGCTTGGTAAGTGTCCTCACAGGATTCCCCCCTGCCTGGTGTCCTCCATCAGTCTCCCTATAAAACACAAAAACAATTCTTAGTAAGGCAAATTCCCTCTCTCTGTCCAGCACAGCATGTCATAGGAGTTCTGCAACCTGGGCTACGTCCTCACTGACACCTGCTCAACCTCAGAACCCTCCAAGGGTTTGCACAAGCACAAACTGAACTTTCTGGTGAGGCACAGGAACACAAGCACTCTCATCCCACAGGAATTGCTTTGGCCCTGTTGACAGGGAGGCTTGTAGGTGGTGTTTCCAGAGCAGATTTCCCTCTCTCCTCAGTGTGGAGGCTCTCCCATGGGGCAGAAGCAATGGCTTCAGTCATCTGTGGCAAAAAAGCATCAGCCAGACAAGGAGAGGCTCTTATTTGACAGATGGGAGGCAGGACATAGCTGAAGAAAAAAAGGGGAGCGCACCTAGAGCACATGACAGTAGTACGTGATATGTTCCAGAGATACGTGAAAATGATGGTTATGAAAGAGACAAGAGGGGAAGGGAAAGCGGAAAAAAAAAAGGCTTTTTGGCCCACGTCCAGGGGGAAAGGTTCATTTCTGTCATCAGACTTAATGGTTCAGCCTAGGGAGAAATGCAAACGGCATCAGGTCCTCCCTTTCCAGAGAGGGAGAGCAGGGTCAAACGCAGCACCACCTTTCCTCTCCCTGTGCATGCCATCTGCCTCAGCCTGACCGGGGGCGGGAGGTTGTCCTGAGCTGCCACTGTAGCCTGGTTTAAGGAGAGCAGCAGTGGTCTGGTGATAGCTGCGTAATGTAGGGAATCAGAAGTACTTTTGCCTCAGGCAACATAGTAAGCTCAGTAGGAACTAGTTTTCATGCATCAGATATATAACATGGATGCCACACATCCCATTTGGCAACTCCCTCACGTATTGCAAGCTTCTGGACAAAAGGACTCCGAACTCTCTGGATCTGGCACAACACTCATTTGGGCTTGAATTTAGACTTGCATTCTTGGCCAGCAGCCCCAAGCACTGGGAAGGAAGCATCCTTATTCCCCCTCTCCTCCCTCCTTCCCACTCCTGCCCCCAGACGGAAGGCATATTGGATCACTCTGTAAGTGAGGGAGTGCTCTTCTTCTGAAATAACACCCTCTTCATGGGCAGTTCTGCTGGTTCTGCTCTTCTCAATCCACCAGGAAAAAACTCTCTGCTGGAATCCTGTTCTGCTGGAATCAAAAGACAAAAAGCAGCTGATTTCGGCAGGATTTTCCTTAAGAGTAAAATCAGGGGAAAAAAAGAGTTCCTGACAGTATGCACTGAAACATTTTACAGAATGTTTGAAAGGCAACATAGCTGTTTTTTATTATTATTATTTCAAAACTACTTTCATTTTAATTTTGAGTCTCTTTGTATTGCATTAGATAAGCTGCAAAAACTCAAAATCAAAGCTTTCAGTCATTCCAAACAAACAAAAAAAAAAAAGCTGACAGTAAAAAAACAGAATATTTTTAAACTTGCCAAATCAAATTCTGAGAAATAAAAATGCTCTACAAAACAAAACCTAAGTGTCAGTTTTCATCCTCTGTATAAACACTAAACATTATTTGAATACAATTCTCAATCTGTGAAATTCCCTGGTGTAGATGAGCCTTTAATACTAGGTAGGATGAGAAAAGTGCTGTAAAGTGACATAAAAAGCTGCTATAAAAATGTTGTAACTCCAGTAAGGGGTTCTACCAGTACAATATCTACATTTTTGAAAAAAAATACATATATTTTAGTGCCAATAAACGTTTACAAGTAAGGGAGAAGTTATCTGTTCGTCAGGATTTACAGGTTTAGGAATTATATAATCCTAAGTGACATTTCCAGCATTTGTCCTCTAGACCACATGACTTTTCAAAACAGTCAAACAACTTCAGCATCCTGTTAACTGTATCCTCATGTGCATGTATGCAGTTCCATTGGTCTTACAGGTGTAAATTAGGGCAGGATTTAGTCCATGATATCCATATACCAAAAAAACAATTGCAAATCATTAAAGGAGGGGGGAGGGGGGGGAAGAGTCAATAGCCTTAAAAAAAATTAGTGAGATTAGAGACAAAAGAAAAAATAATTATGTTGACAAAAACAAAGCTTATATGTTAACTTGACCCTAAATAAAATCTTAGATACTGGCTAGTAAGTTCTCTGTTGAAATCACTGAACTTAACACTAAAATAAAAGCCAGTTTGGAGGGGGCAGCAGCTTTAAACCTAAAGAAAGCAGCTTTACATACCAACCGCAGGCAGCGAGCAAAGATCACTGTGTTTAAGCAGAAACTGCAGGAAGTGTGTGGGTGGCAATAGCCATCCTCCACGCTAGAGTTTAGTGGGTGACCATTCCTGTGGCTGGTCCAGGGGAATATCCATGCTGTGGCGAGCTACACTGCCAAGATGTACCCTGCTTTCAAGGCTCAGCAGCTGGACTTTGGATGAGCCTCTCAGATTTGCCAGGAACCAAAACAGAATTAGAAGAGCCAGAAATGAAAGGTGAGATCTTGGACCAAGTACAATAAACCTTGGATCCTGTACAAAAGTCACAGAGATCAGATGTCACCCAGTGATTAGGGGAAGATGGGATAGTATCAAAGAGAAGGAAGGCCAGCTATGTTAAGAGGAAGAAAACTCCTTCCATTACAGCCCAGATCTACAAGTCAGAAGATCTAGTTTATACTCTTGACAAAGCTGAAAACTTCCTGTGACATCTTAACAAACTAGTTTGCTCCTTGACACAACAGGATAATAATTTACACTGTACAGAGCTTTCCATTAACTGAGGTGCATAGACTGCTTGCAGCTCCCAAGGTGAAAAGTGATCTTACCTTAAAACATGGCAAAAAAACCCACCCTATCGTCCACCTACTGAGTAGAGTGGGAATGCTCCCAGTGGGGTACCACACACGGCCAGTTCCCACTGATGTAAAACACTTTAGTGCTTGCTACTCAGAGCCATTTACAATAAAGTTCCAGCGTACTGCTTCCTATCTCTTATAACCAGCTCTACCACACCACATTCTTCATGAATGGAAACTATTCATATCATTATACTAGGAATAGCCCAGTAAACAGGAAAAAAACAGAAGATTTGCTAGCAGGTGCTATGGGAGGGGAGGAGGCAACGGTAATCAGCAGCTTTGGCAGCTATGTAAATGGCACTAACTGTGGCAATTTTGTTAACTACTTCACTGTCAAAAAAGTCAGAACCATGGGGATTCATATTTAGAGAGGGCTTTCCAACATACTGTTGGCTCTTATCTTAACCCAGCATTGTACATGCTATTAATCACAGACCATGACAGAAATTATATCAGCATCAGCAGCAAGCAGAGAAGCAGAATATTCTGTGTGGAAAAAAACCCCAAAAACAAAAAACCAGCAACCATGAATAATGGCAGTTGTTCTACAGTTTCCAACTTCCAGTTAGGGTTATTTGGCTCTGAGCTGATGAAAGCCCTTTCAGAATATCAGCTGGAATGAGGACAGCATCCAGATGTATTTGACAGGAGTAAAAACCTATGTAAGCCCCACGTTTCTTGTCTGAAAGTCACCACCCCAAAATAGCTTGTGATCTAGTTATTTTTATTTAGAGAAGAGCCTGTGCCTTGAGTTTGGATCAGACTCCAAATTCCACTAGAGTTTCAGACTGTTATTAAGGTAGGATGCTCCATTTTGGCCCAGTTCAGAAACAGGATGACCAATAAGTTAGGGATCTCGTTTAGAGCAGGCTTAGGGGTGGTCCATTTTTACGGGTTTGTTTCATACAATAAGTGAGCAGTGTTACATGAAAGGAAGAGTTTGTTTCTTGATGAAGGGAGAATTTAAAAACTGTCCCCAGTTCCACATTTCAGAAAGGCTGCAGGTTGTTTCTTAATTGCTGGGAAGATTCTGCATCTCACCAGTCCTCAGAGGGTTATGATTTGATAAAGAACAGCATGTTTCACTACCTGAAAATCATAGTGGTGGGTACTAACAGCCCTTCGTGTCAAAGCACAGTCAGCACACACACACATTTACCATGAGGCCACACACGGTATTATAGCTTGTTTTTGTTTTACCTGTGCACACATCAAGGATTCTTGACAGTTCTGTATTTTGGAATGTTAAAACCCTGTAGGAGCTATAGGATCTCTTAAAAAACCACCAGCACGTTTTCTTCCTCCTTCCTCCCATTTCCAAACGATCCTTTGAGCACAGGAGTCTTCTTCATTGCCCCAGCTGGATATTCCTAAAGAATTTATTATAACTGGCCAGCTCAGCTTTAACCACAGTGGTAGTAACATAATAATTAACACCAATTTCTTGTAAAGACTGTTAGGAAATTTGGACAATAGTGATCCCTAAGTTACCTGAGCTTCCACCACACTGTGTATCCATCCTAGAGCTCTTCCTTACACAGGAGGCTGATACAGTTCCAAATATTCCATTTTAGTTGCTCATGTAACAAACAAGTTCTTCACACATATTTTACTCACGTGCTTGCCACATGAAACAGGTGTAATACAGTCTACTTCAGTAGATACATCCAGTCCCAGACCTGTAGGAGGCAATGCAGGAACTGTTTGGGGCTGTGGGCACATTCTGTGGGAAAGGATTCAGCTGCCTTCTCTCTTTTCTCACCTTTCTAAAACTCAGGGCAAGCCAGTGCTAGTAAACAGCTCTCTCTTAAAGGTAAGCAATGTCAGTGGGTTAACAAACACCACCTTTTTCAGCACTTAAAACTGAGAGGCTTCACCTGACAGATTAGGAAGACCTTGGACCACCTTTTCTAGTAGCAGAGCAAGAGGTACAAGTGCCATCAGCAGAGGATTGGTGGCAAGCATCTGGAATGGCTGTAAAATTTCCAACCAGCTCAGCTGTTTGAAAATAAATGTCTGTCCACAGCCTTATGGAACTGAGCTGGTACCTCTTCAGACATCCCTTACATAAATCTCTTGTACACTCAAGAGATTTATGATAAACACTTGCTCTTTCCTTAACCTTCAAAACCTTTTCCACCTGCTGAATAACACCAGATTCTTTCCTCTCACCCAGCCTGTTCCCTGTCTATATAAAGCCTCTAGAGAAGATTCAGTGGCACTATGGACTGACTTGTCAGCAGTACACATATGACACCCATCTCTCCATCATCTTCACCTCCCATGCAAATGACACCATTACCCAGCTCTTCAAGGGCTTAGCTAAGATCAGCAAATGAATGAAGTTGGCAGAAGCTAAATTGTCGTAAGAGCCTGGGCTGATGAAGGTGCAGGGAAGTATTTTACACTTTGATAATGTCCATTGCTGGCATTAAAGACTGATTGAAGATTTAATGTTCATCTGAATGCTATCATCCCAAAAGCCCCAGTAACTGTTGCTGCAAAAGCCTCAATCCTTCAGCACTATTTCCAGTCAGATAACCTGAAAGACTGGACTTGGCCCTAATGCTTGATTTCTACAACCTAATGGGTTTAGGAATGACAACCCATACAAGAATGCATGAGACCATTTATTCAGGAGCACAAGACCACCAAACAAGCTTAAGCTCTGTTCTTTGCTCTGCTACTCAGTCCCAGCTTAAATTCAAGCCTTTGCCCTTATTTTCAAAGCCCTTATGGCCTTCGCAAAAATTTATTTAAGGGCATCCACATTTCTGAGACATGACACTGTTGAAACCTGACAGTTATGTTGCCCTGTAACAAAATAAATACCTACTTTGGAGGGAGTGTTCACCAGGGATAGAGATTTCCTTCTGCCTGGTACACAACTCTGGCCTCCTGAACACTTGCAGGAGACAACCATGCATCTTGAAAGTGCAAAAAAGAGAAGCTCCAGATTTTCAGCCCTGCTTTCCCATCTCTATTCCAAAACCATCAGCATGAACAAGTAGTCCACGACTGACAGACAGGATGAAGTCTAATTTCCAAGTGCACACTGCAGCGCGAGCTCTCTGGTGCCTGATAAAAGGCGAGCTGAGCTGGTAACATGTTGACGCTTCTAGCACAAACAGGCTCTCTCATGTGCCCATCTGCCTCTCTCTTTCAACCTCACAGGAACTTAACTTTCAGATCTATATTCTTTTGCCAACAGGCTCAAACATCTGGGGAGGTGGGGAGGGAGGGTACATGGAATCACATACACGGATAGACATACACACACAGCATTAATTCAGAGGCATTGTTTTACTAGGAAAGAGTTATTGACAAAAGTGCCCCATGTAAAAAATAGGAGAGGAAATGAGAGAGAGGAATGTCAAAGATGCCTTGTGTTCATTTTCATGCGCTCATGAAGTAATTGGAGGCAGATAGATAAAGGTATACAGGAACATCTGGGGAGTCATTGCTTTCCAACACGCCAGTAACATCCAGGGACTCAGAACCTGGAGAGAAACAGACAAACATTTTCAAATGACAAATAAGTCACTAATGGTAATCAGATCTAAAAAAAAATTATTTCCTCCTAAAACAAACCCAAAAGCTGCTTTTCAGTTATGTGAGATCAAAACAAGATAAAAAGTCTAGAAGATACCATTGAAATATACCTGAATCTATGTCCATAACTCACTGCTAGATAGGGAGGGGACCTTGTTTTAAGATTGCATTTCCATGTCACTTTTTAATTTCCTGACCACTGCTAGGTTGCAATACATCCAGCTATATTTAAATTGCCTGCCAAGCAAAGTAAACCAGAGCTACCTCAGTAGGGGAACCAACTGGACATGTATCTACAAAACATTCAGTATAAATTCTCTGAAAATGCAGAATTCTCATGATGCATCTAGCATTCCATCAATCCCCCTGGATTTGCTGGTTTTGCCTGGAAGGAAAAATGTGCATGTATGAGCAGGGATGTCTGTTCAGAGACACTAAAACAGGTTTATAATACCCCATGCTGTTTTCTTCAGCACAAAAATAAGCCCTAAAGAATGCATGTCAGATATTTTCTTCTGAGAAAAACTGGCAATAATTCTGAGCATTTCAAATGCCAGTCAGACAGCTTTTCAAATGGCTAAAAGGTGTATGAAGGTTCAAAAGCTCAGAAGTCTTGCCAAAGTTGATAAAACTTTGCAGAATTTGTTAAACAAAAGTTTCCATTAAATTTTCACCACAACAGCCATTCAACTTGACATCTGCCTAAATCTGTGCAGACCTTTGTGATATTCTGACAAGTAAATGATCAAGCAGATCACCGGAAGAGAAACTCACTGAAGAGGCCCACTCAAAGACTATGCCTTGATGAGGTTGTATCTTGTCAGGCTCTTCCAGCTCTTGATTCCAGCAGCAACACTTGGGTCAGCACGCTGTGTCAGAGAGCTAGTATTTTTGAGTTACAACTGAGAAGACAAGCAAAAATTAGAAACAAAAATTATACTGGTTTAATTATTTGCTAAGGCAGCTAGCATCATCATGAAAGTGCACAAATTTTAGTGCAAACCAACCTCCTCCCCATTCTCTCTCACAACTCTTATCTTCTTGTCTTAAACTGACAATTCAGAAAACAGTCAGAGTGCTGCTTCTTTCTGCCTTGTATCCTCTGCCACACTTGCACATGTGCTTATCCAGTAACAGGCATCACTAGTGAAATGGGATTATGTTCCACTGGTTAAGCGCATGAGCACAGTCCTGGGTGGGGCTGTTGGAGGATCAGCTCTTAATAAGGTGTCCAATTTATAATCTAGTAGGGTGAAGAGCAACTGGCTCTCAAGAATGAATAGTTCCTCTGTGTCACCATCTCCTGAGGCTGGCTGCCGAGCCAGACTGCCTCATCCTTTCTTTTCCCTCTCTCTCTCTTTCAGATGATGTTACTCTTCTCGCTAACTTTTTGGTGTTTCCCAGACTGGAGATATAAGGAGGCAGGAAGACAAGAAGTATCTGGTCACACGCTGTTTGAACAAACCCTCTGCTAGCTAAATAGTATATAAACCCTTGGTATTTACTTATTCCAAGACAGTTTCGTCTCAGCCTAGGATCCCGCTCTCGGGGACACAACCCTTTGTGCCGAGAGATGCCTTTTAAAAAAAAAAAAAAAAGGGATGTTCTGTGCAACAGCTCCCGATCCGTGGGACCCCGGGCACCGCACGCGGCGCTCGGCCGAGGGGAGCGGAGGGGGCGCGCTTGCCCGGGCTGACTGATGCTCGTTCGCCCCGCACCTCGGCGGCGCAGGCGGTGCCCGGCGGGGCGGGGCGGGGCGGGGCGGGGGCG
>JAWWES010000081.1:65476885-65526133 GCA_035583135.1 Lophotriccus pileatus | reverse complement strand
GGCGCAGCGCCCCCTGGCGGCGCTCCGGGGACCGGCACTTGGCGCGCCGGGCCGGCCGCGGTCACCGCCGCGAATTAAACCCTTTTAAGCCGGGTCTTAAAGCAGCGCCGTTCGCTTTGCCGTGCAGGTCGGGAGAGGCCCGGCCTTCTGCTGCAGAAAGAGCCCCGCGGGGAGGCGGTTGGCACACGGGTTCTGCAAAGGCTGGTGGTGGCACGGCCGAGCATCTCCTTCTCTCTCTCTTCTCCAAAGTGGTTCTCCGGCCAGAGATCCACCCTGCCACAAGAGGTTTGTCATAGAGCCTCCCACACCTCCAGGAGACACAGTTAATGTATTTCCTTTCCATGGCGATGATCTAATCCAGCCTCTCACAAAGCACACATCTTCGGCGTGCTGTGTTCACAGGAAGGACTTCTCACGAACAACTGCTCCTTGGTACCTACCCGACCCCCTTTTATTCTGTCTGTGCTGGCACTGCATGGTGTAGAATGACTCTTTCCTGCCTGCAGCACTTAAACAAAAAAACCCTTTAAATGCTTTCTGAAAGTACCACCTGAAAACTTTCCATCATTCCAAGCTTCCCCCCTTGCCAAAGTGAAGTGAAAGGTGATACGACCAGCCACTCGATCAATCTCTGCAAGGGTCAGGGGCATCTGGCTCCTGTAGGCTTTTTTATAGTAGGAGTCTGTTTCTAGGACCATTGGCTCTTCTGCAGCAGGATGCTGTTTTCCAGATCCGATTTAAGCTGAACTCCAAAAGACCACAGAGAAAGAAGAAGCAGGGAGTGTGCACTCAACTTCCTGGAAAACACACCCAAGCTGTTCTTATAGCCTCCTGCAACTTCACTCCATCCTCCCCAGCTTTCCAGCAATTGCTGGCACTATGGGCTCAGAGGGCATGGGAAGCAGCCTGAAGCCGGCCCGGGGAGCCTGCCTGGTTTGAGCAGTGTTTTCAATTAATAGCCTGCTCAGCAGCCACATCATGGTCTGTGAGAAATGCTAGGAGTTACTAGCAGTCTCATGGTCCAAAATGTTTGGGAGAGCCACTGTTCTGTCCTCAACCTCACAGAGTCTTTGCATCTGGGAGGAATGCCTGGGATAAAGAACACAAAAGGACAAGCTGGACTGGAGTACCCATTATGCCATTGAAAAAAAAAATGAAAATAAGATGTCAACAACTTCTATGGGCCTAATTGTTTCTTCTCAAACAGATTGTTAGCTTATGTGAATCAGGGTAGCTCTACTGAGTAAACCAAAGAATGGAAGGGGGAGGGAGGATAGCCTTGGGATCAGAAAGGCACAATATGGGTCTTTATCCACATTGATTCCTGGCTACTGAGTAACATTAACTTATTGCTAAAACCCTTCCCACCACCAAGAGATAGTGGCACTAAGAGAGATGAAGAGACACAGGGTAGCAAATAGTGAGACTGCATAGTTTCTGCAAACACCACCACGCAAGGCCACCTGAAGGACTTGACCTTCAGTCCGCCTCTCTTGCAACTCCTGCTCTTGCCCTGATGCACAGCTCTACCATTAAACCGAAACACAGAAAACTTAGCTGATTAAAAACCAGAAATGGTTATTTGCTGAGCCAGATTGCTTCCCTGATCTGTTCCACCTTACAGCCATATACGCTCTGGACTGAGTGTAAAGAAATACAATACAAGTGGCTCTTTCAGCATCACTGCCAGCTTGAAGAGTTCATCAAACTGCAGTTTGGTGAAACACTGGGAAACCCCACAAAAGGCAAAAGAGAGGAAGCTGTACTTTAATTTGCGCAAAACACAGACAAAGATCAGGCAGTGAGTAAGTGATGCAAATGCTCCTAGTCAGATTTCTCCAGTGGACCTTCAAGAGAAAAAGAGGTAAAACATCAAGCACAAAGGGCACCCTGATTTCTCCAAACACAAAATCAGGACAAGCTAAATCCTGTCCAATTGCACAACATTAAAGAGTGATTCTTTGCTCTCTTACCTTCTGCTAAGGGAACAGCAATGTTCTGACCTGCAGTGATTTATGTGTAGCAAATTAATGCCATAAACAAGTGAGAGGAACCAAAATCTCATGCCCTAATCCTTCAAAGCAAAACCAAATTCTTTCTGGGCAGCACAATTACTGATGAAGGAGGTAATGTTTATCCTTATTTGAATCCAATAAAAACATCCAAACAAGAGAAACAATGCTCAAAGAGCTCTTCTCCGTTACATTTGCAAATAATGTTTTAAAAAAAATAGTAATAATGACTTCACATGTTTTACAAATACTAATTAATTTAGCCTGATGTCTCCCCAGCTGGACAGGTGTTACTACCTCCAGTGAACATATGAGCAAGCTGAGTAAGACAGATTTGGCCCTGCTTTTGTAAGTATCATCTAATTTTCAGTGCAATTCTGTGTACAGGCAGCTTCTGTTAATTTTGGCTAGAGCTGTAAGTGATTAATACATGTTCAAGACAGATTCTGGATATCTCAAGCTATGGGGCTAAAATTAAAGCCCATGCTTGAAAATGTGATCTTAAAGGACTTGCCCTTGGCTGGGCAAGACAAGGAATCTGTTGCAGGATCAGGAAAATAAGCCAAGTCTTCAGATTCCTTGAGGCTTGTCTCCACAAGAAATGTAGGGAAGCAACGCAAAATTGCAGCATGCCAGAAACATTCTCCTCAGGTGGACCCTTCAGTGTTCACTGCTTTCAAAGAGCACATTTTAACCCTACCATAAATTCATCCTTTCTCCCCCAAACAAACACAGAGAGACTCTCTTCTCGCTTCGTGCTGAATGCTGTTGCTTGTTGCCACTTTCTAAACTAAAAGCTGATGGTGACAAGAGAAGGATGTGGTGACTCCAGGGTAGCAATAAGAAAGCCAAGGGTAAAGTTTCACTTTGATTTCAGAAGAAAGCTTCCCCATAAAGACGTTTTGGTTTGCAATCAGCGATGAAGTACCTACCTGCATTTCAAAGAGGGGTGAGCTTCCTCGCACTGAGCATACTCAAGATCATGTCTACCGATTTTAAGCAGAAACATGGACGATCTGAATAGTTGCCCCCACTAGCTGGAGCATGATGCCAGCCCAAAGGAGGAGCTCTGTGGTTTCATGATAGAAATAAGCAGCATTTCTCTCTGCAATAAACCCTCTAGAGATAATCTAACAATGTCTACAAAGGACAGTAGGCTACAGATGCACATCCTGCCAAGCTGAGATGCTGGTGGAAAAGTCTGTTGTCCCAGCCTGTGGCTAAAATCTCTTCAGGTCTGCTTTGCTCAACTGTGTCTGAATGCTTCTCTCATGTTTTCAGGCTGAATGAGGTAGGTTAGAGGCGGCTTCAGTATTATAAGCTACCACCCAATGCAAGAAAGAAAGGGGTCAACCTACAGCTTACTCCCTGGATCTGAAGCAGCAGGAACCTCCAATTCCAGGGAAGAGCTGGAGACAGAAACTTCTGCCACAGCCTACGTGAACATCTATGGCCTAAGTGAAGGGTGATGGTGTCCACAAGTTCATACTTCGGCTTGTCACATGCCAGCTTTCCACGGAAATGAGCCTGGTGTTAATGCATTAAGTCTTGGCTAACGTTTAAAATGGTGCGGGCATAGCATTGCCATTATTTAAATTCTCACATTGGTATGATGTAGTTTAACTGGCAAAAATTAGTGTAGGCTAGGTCTGCCAAAACTGGTGGGTTCAAAGGAAGTGCTGCAGTGGGTAGCCTGCTGTGAGGATGGCAGCCAGCCACAGAGCGACCAGCCAGTAGGTGCATGCACCACAGCAGCAGGCCTAAGGTCACTTTATGGACTTGAGAAGAGTAGGAACACCACTGGATTTGCCACTTCGAGTTACAGATGTACAACTGCTTGGAGTAAAGCAGAGCCCTTTGGTGTAGCTCCTCCTCATCCCTCACACACATGCACACACACAGACTTACACCTGCTGTCCCATGACACCAAGCCAAGTGTTTGTGTAGCTAAGCTCTGATTTTTTTTTTTTTTTAAGGATCTTTGGGCTAAAAAAACCCCACCATGCATTCTCCCTGAAAAGCACGTATTTTCTTTTGAGTGGATCATTTCAGAGAACTGGTTTAAAGGGCAGCTAGACAAACAGCTGTATCAGCACAGCCGATGAAGCAGTAACATGGGGCAGCAGAGAAGGAGCCAACCAGAGCAGCCACCTCGCTCAGCTGAAAACTAGAGCTGGACACCTGACTGTGGCCTAGCTCTACCAATACTTTCCGAAGTGTGTGTTTTGGTTAGAACTGGGCTTGTGGTGTTCTTGGGTTTTTTTCCTTATGTTTCCTAAGGAAATTAAGTTCATGCAATTGGTCTGTCCCTCAGTTTTCCTGTAACCTGTTTCAGTTCTGCTGTGCAGTCTCAGTCAAATCTGAAAGAGTTTCAAACTACCATGATCCTCTAAATCAGTCACTGCCTGGGTAAAAGCCCAAACTTGAGTCCTTTGCAAGCAGAAAAGCCGGCAGAACTCAGCTGCTAGCCAGTGCTGCTGGTTTGCTGACACACAGCTCTGGCCTATGGCTTCAGAGGGGCAGGGAGGGACCTGAAGTGGTGAACTTGATGTTCATCATGCAAGGCCACGCTTTGTCACTGTGATTGCTCATGCACAGCCTGCCTAAATCCAGACTTTGAAACTTATGGCATGCAGACTTCAGTCTGCACTTCTGCTTTAAAATACAGCGTCCTGTCAGAAGTTCCTACTATAAGTCATTAAAATGTAGTTAGTACTTTTAAGTCCATTCAGCGATTTCTGTATCAGGTTATTGTAAGATTAATTGTCTTAACAACACAAGTAGTACAGATATTCTTAGTGAAAGAGCTGATACTTACTTCTATGCAGGGGCTCAATTGTACCACTTGTCCAATATGATGCCTGATAATGTATTTATATTGCTAAAATGCATTTTCTGAGGAGAAGATCAACACAGAGATGAATTGCATCTAACATGAAAGGGAAAAAAAATAACTTGTCAGCCGGATAGGTTATTTGCTGATCTATAAATCTGAGAGAACACCAATGCATACTGTATTCCCACATGTTCCCACACACTCCTTCTTGTCATCGCAAGAGGTCTTTAGTACCCTGAAATATGGCTTGACAATAAAAATTAATTGAAAATGCGCTAGAATCATTAACTTTCAGAGCTTCATGGTTTGCCCATCCTTAAATAATACTGGTTATAAAATCCTGTTTGCGCTACAATTCCTTGGCTCTCTGCCATGTAGCATGTACAGAAATCAGCAATATGTGCAGCAGGGACTTAGCTGGCTGTAATGCGAATGCACATAATAGACTTTCTTCTTTAGCTCAGCAGCAAAACATTGACTCAGATCTTGAGACCAGTTCTAGTCCCAGCGGTGTTTACTCTGTGTAATTAGCAGTATCAAGTGTGTTGTCTTTTGGGTAGCCTGATTGTTTCCATATGCACGTGTACCTTCTGTGAACGCAGACAGGGCAAGAGGCAGACAGCATTCAAAGTGCATGCATTATGGGAAGCACATATGTTTTAAATACATTATCTCTACAATTAAGAAGAGTTTAGAAACTGGTCGTATAAATCTTAGAAAATGGGGCCAGCAGAGGAAGAAAAAGACCTTCTTTCCAAGCAAGAATTTTGCCTGGGTAACTACTTGTACCCAGGTCTCCGAGATGGCGCAGACATCTCCCTGCTTGCTGATGGGAAAGCAGCATGAATCAGTAGCTCATGCATTGCTCCAGGAGGGAGAAGGCTGTTGACGCTGTGTTGGGGCCTGGAGGAAGATCGGCCTGGCATTCGAGGCGGGGCGTGCCTGGGAATGCTGCACAACATTCATCTTAGGGGCAGGTACTTGCTGAAATTCCAATTACTAAGAGAGATGGTTGAGGCAGAGTAAGGCCTTGCCTTTGCCTCGAAAAGAGGTGCAGTTTTTTTACCTCAGGCTAATGTTTCTGACCTGTCCCAAGGTAAAAAAGCAGTGAAACCAAGCAACTTCAGCCTCACTGCAAGGCAAACCAGGCAAGGTCAGCTCCAAAGTAGGGGGCCACTGCTGGACTCGCCTACTTAACCACATCAAAAGCAGTTACATCAGGGTTGAAAAATAAAAAAAAAAAAAAATTAAAAAATCCTGGAGAGCAGAAAAGACAGGCCCTAATGTCTGTTTTGAAATAAAGAGTATGAAAAAGGGTTTGTTTGGGGTTATTTATCTCTTGTTCTCCCTCTCCCTTCCACGTCCCCAACATTGCCACATCTGGCAGGCACTCTCATCCCCAACCCTCAAGCCTTTGCTCTGTGGCTGGCAGCATGGCTGGAGGCTGCAGGGAAGTGGGGAGATACAAGGAGAACCATTTCCACTGTGGCTTGGCTCTTCCTGCTCCACGCTGTCCTCGGGATCCTCCACACACCTCTCATAACAGCAGGGCCCCTCTTCACCTCACCCTTCATGACATTGCGCCTCCAGGCACACCTTGATGATTGGGAAAGGCTCACCCTGGATATTGCCTCGCACACCTATTTTTATGGCTGCAGTAGATGACTGAATAAATGTCATCTTAACTAACTGTCTTAGGCTGCTCTCAGGCTCCTTCCCTTGGTGCACTCCCTTGTGCCATCCCAGCATCCCAGGACAGCCTCCCCATTTTGCTTTTCTGCACCTCCCAAAACCTCCTATATATGCGCTTTATCACTTTGCTAACAGTATTTCAGTATCTGCTTTGTAGCAAACCACTCTTTATCCATAATTTAAACTCACCAAAGGAGAGTGCCTGACCAAGGTATTACACCTTCTTTGTTGTCATCTTTGCTACTGCAGATATGCTAAAGATATAACCTTAAAACTTGCCTTGCAGTAGAGAAAACACACCCTTGCAAAGCACCTTTAAATTTGAGCAAGTGCAACTAGGGTCACTGGCTGTACAAACTTGCATCACATAATTTCACCTCCCTTTCTCTGCTACCTCTAGGAACTATCACAAAAAGCTCCCCAAACAAGCTCTTTAATTCACAGATCTTCACTTTAAAGTACTGAAAAGCAATATTTTATGCAAAAAATCCACACAATACATTCTTCTCTACAGTCTTCTAGAAAATATCTTGCAGTTTGTGATTTGGATAGAACTCTGCAAGCCTAGTAAGAAATAAAAATCTTTTACAGAAAAAGGCATATGTTGCTCATCACCATTCATTCGTTAAACAGCCTACCAGTTTGTTTCCATTGTGTCTTCTGACATTAGGATTGAGGACGCCACTATTTTAATAATAATCTATCAAACAGTATTGCAAATAGTCACTGCTCTTCAATTTCTTGAAAAGCTCTGAAGAGGTGAAAAATGCATATGCAGTACAGCTACTGTTTTATCTCCACCACAAGATTTGGATATCTCAGTGAAAAATACTGCACTTGAGATTAGTTTAGTAATTTTTACATCTATCACTGTTGTCATTCTGCATTTATTATTTTCTTGGTGGTTTCTGACATTTTTCTTTTCTAATTTTTCTTTTCTCCTTTCCATTTAAACATCTGCCATGGACAAACGCACTTCATGGCATGAGGTTGCTGTCGTGGTCACAACAGATGCAGGGAAGCCCAGTGCAGGGAATCCCTCAACCTAAAAAACGTTGTCGGGCAGTGAAATAATCTGTGTGCAGTCTCATGTCCTCACAAAGCCTGCTGCAGGTAAGTAACTCTTCCCTAGTGCATGGCAACCTGAGGAAAGTTTAAAGATGCTTGAGGTGCTGCTACCAGTTTAGTACCGGAAGCACACCGGACATTGCATGCTACTTTAAAGTATACATAAATACTAAATATGTTTTATGGCCCTTTTATGTGTAAAATGTTAGGTTAGTTGAGAAGTACAAATGATTAGTTCAAATTTAGTAATTGAAAATACAGATGTACTGCATACTCAGTACCTAGACCTTTGCTACATGCGCATTTACATACAGAGAGAGAGTATCTGGAAAACCACCGTTTCCGCTGTGATGGCAATAATATACTGCTTATGTGTCATGTTATTTTGAGTCATTATTAATCTATTACTCAACTAGTTTAGTAAACGTGGTACAATACCTAGGGTGACATTGAAGAGTCAGGCCCCAGACTCCGCAGATGTAAGCATATGTGTAACATGTGCTGAAATGCTTACAGGAACGGAGCAGAAATATGTATCAAGCCCAAACTTGAAAACAGGTGGTTTTAAGTTATACAAGGACAAAGAACAGCAAACAGTTTTTTAAGCAGACAGTTTTTGAGTTCAGAAATTAAACAGCTCTTTTTATTTCCTTTTCCACCACTCAAATAAAAAAAGTCCCCAAAAAGGGGGTTGAGAGAGCAACATGTGAAATCTAAGTTGTAATTTTAAAACTGAGGGTCCTTTTCACCATGCGGGGGGATCACATCGTTTTTTTCTTTTCCTAAGGAATTCCAGTCTAGCATCAGCCCACGGCCCCAGGCCGGCAGGTGTCTAAAAATGTGGGACAAGAGCACTTCCTTGGCATGAACTAGGTCACCCTTGCAGGGTGGGCTTTGCAGCAAGGCTGGAGCAGGTCATAGCTGGTATTTTGCAATAACAGAACTGGGGAAAAAAAAAAAAAAAAAAGGCTTCAGTTAACATCTCTTGTGGCAACCATGGTGGGCCTGATGCATGTCCTAGCAACAGGGCTCCCCTGTGTCCCGGGAGGTGTTTCCCCTGCTCGTTGCCGCGGGCCCAACTCATCTGCCTGGCCAGGGAGCTGCCCTCTTCCAGGTCCTGCTGAGGAGGGAGCTCTGAAAAACCTGCCACTGCTCAGGGACCCGGGAGTGCTGGGGGCCACCCTCCTCCCTCCTTGTCTCAGGCACGGCCCTGTTCTCTGCAGGGAGCCAGGTAAGGCGGATACCGGGAGCTGGGGGTGGCAGCCCCCCTCTTGGACCTTGTGAGCCCCAGCCACACCTCCAGATGCTGGTACCCCCGGGGGTGGCACCTGCCCTCGGATTGTCTACACCCCCTTCCCAAGCATCAGGGGCCACCCACGGCCCGGAGAGGCCTCGGCTGCCCGTCGGCACAAGGCCGGGGATAAGTGGGCAGCCCCAGTGCCGAGGCGAGGTGGGGCGCGGGGGGTGAATGTCTGCCCCCGGAGTGGGGCGAAAGGCCTCTCGGCTGCCCTCGGGGCAAGGGAGTGTCCCTCGCAGGGGAACACACGGAGCGCCCTCCTCTTACTCACCGACCTGCCCGCCACCTCGGGAGGCGGGAGGAGGTTTTGCAAGTATCTGGGGAAAGGGACGGGCCCCGGGAGCGTGAGAGTGGGAGAGGAATGGTGGGGTTACATAAAGGAGGGGTGGGCGAGAAGGGGAGCGGGACAAAAGTCAGGTGTGCGCGCCCAGGCTAATCCGGAGGCAAGGGGATGGCTGAAAGGGTGCTGGGAGAGGAAACTAAACAGAGCCCAAATGGGGCTGTCCGGCTGGGAAGCACAGGGAAGGGGGACAGCCTCACGCTGCAGCTGGTGTGGGTGCACGCATAGACGCGGGTGTGTGGAAGAGCTGGACAAAGGACAAGGAGCACCATAGGCGCCTGCAACAGGCGAGAGGGTGGCGAGAGGGAAGACCTCCTTTCCAGGAGGTCTGCAGTTCCCCCTCCCGTTCCCCGCATGCTGCTGGGGAAACCTGCGCTTTTGCTGCTTGCTAGGAGACAGCACACAGCTCGGTGGGTGCGGGTGTGTGAGGCTTGCTAAATGGAGGCTCTTGCTGCCCTGCTGGTTGCTGCTGGGCTCGGGGAGGGAGGAGGAGAGGGAGGAGGAGGAGGGAGGGATGTGAAAGTGGGTCAGGAATGTAACTAGACTCTGCCCCCCTTGTTGCAGGCGCAGGCGGCGCTGCCTTAGCGATGGAAAGCAGGCATTTCACTGTTGATGTTCCCCAGTCCTGCCGGCTGACGGTTACTAGGGGATCCTGAAGGATGTGTTTCCCTGTGACCCTTTGAGAAGAAAAACTTAGTTGCCGCAGTAACCAAGTTTGGCTTGGATGCAATGATGCAGTAAATAGCATAGGTGAGCCTTGCTAAATGGAGGAGGAGGAAGCTGAAACTGTATAGGCTGGATAACTCTTTCAGTCAGGTCAGGAAACATTTTAAAAACATCCCAACAAAACGTATTAGTTAAGTACACGACTTTTACATTTCCTCATGCAATAAAACTCTCAGAATTTATCCCCTATGTGTTGTAAACTACTAAGAAAACAGAGATAAACTGCCTTAGTGATGTAGCATGAGGTACAGAGCTCACCCACAACTCTGCAGTTGCCCTGTGCAGCCCTTTTCAATACAAATAATTTTTTGGCTTGAATTTTTGCAGGTTAAGGGGTGTGAAAGAAGGTGAACACTGACTCAAAAACTATCTTCTTTTCAGCATTGTTACTTTAGACTAACAATTTTCAATATTGTTACTTAGATTAAAAGAGAAAACTCATCAACCCTGCTCCTATAGGATATCTGTAAACTAAATACTTTCAAAGTGGAAAGCAAACTAAAATAAGAAGCAAAAACTTTTAACTGAAAGTGCAGTTATGCATTATTTCTCCCTATTCCCTTCAGTTGTTATCATCTGATTTCTATCATCCTCTAACAGAAAAATAGACTTTTATTCACAAGGTTGGAGAATCATTTCTCAGAGTTAGAATGAAGAACTGAAAAGAAACACTGAAGACAGATGCTCTGATATATCCATTTCTTTTTTAGTTTTCTTCCAGAGTTGTGTCTTTTCTAAACCACTGATGCTCTAAAGAAAAAATGGGCTGCTGTACATGAGACTGATTCTGTTCCCAGCCTGAGCATCAACAGAGAACTGAGCTGTCAAGCTTACAGATGCATCAGGAGTGAGGGGACAGCAAGTGTGTCAGTGCAGGCCACGCAGCAGATAGGTATGCATCCAGTCGATGGATGAGGCTATGTGTATACATTTCATTAAGGGAACAAAAGTAACTGGAGCAGACAGTGCAGCTATTGCTTTTACTCCTTTGAATTACTGTCAAGGAGGTATTGGTATAAATAAACATCCCTTCAGCTTGTTTCACCTCTGAAAGCTACTCACTGTTTAAAAGCATCCATGCCTTTTAATTAAAGGACATTCAAGGATGAATAATGAATGTTACTATTTCCACATTTTCCATGAAATAATATGTCAAGCTGATTTCCCATATCATCTTCTACTAAAAGCTAAATGTAATAATAAAAGATACATCAATGTAAGCAAATTGTGGTGAAATATAGCTAATATGTTGTACCATTACTCTTGTTTTAGGAAAAAAAAAAGTAGAAACCACTACTGGTTTAGGTGCTGTGAATGAAACAAAGCTTTTCCTAAACAGAACTCAGTGGAAGGCCTAGGTGATACCTTATAGATGAATGTAGCCCATTGTCTCCAGTCATGGAAAATATTCAGACAGTTTTCATCCACAGTTTAAAGATCAGTAACTGCTTTGGTATGTCATGCTTATTTTTTTGTGGAACAACATTACTTGGTTTTGTCAACTTTCTTGGCCATGCACTACAGTTAGTGGATGGTCTTTTGTGCCACCTGCTTTTGCTGGCCTGTGCTGCTAAGCAGTCTTGCAGATCTGGACAGTGGGATCACTGTCTAGTCTCTCACATTATCAGTGAAAATGCCAGGTTAGAAAGCTTCCTCTTTGGGGGCTACCACAGACAGTTTTGATGGTCCCACCTACTACCAGCATATTTTCCTATGTGTTGAGGCAACCCAGTGGGCTGGGAAAACTAAACATTACGGAGAAGAAGGATTTGTGTTAGCAACCATTCCTTCACTTACTGGCGGGGAGGGTCTGGTTTTGTTGTTACTCTGGGGCCCTTTTTATGCTCCTCTGGACAAGCAAAGGGCACGCTAAGCCTTATGGAAACAGTCACGAGAAAATCCTCCTGTGCTCGGTGTAGGAGCATGGTGTTTCCTATCTATTCCCTCCACCCCTTTCTGTGGGGATGATGTGAGGAAAGAGGTGTGGCCAGAAAGTTGCTGTTTTCTAGTTTTTCTTGGCTCTGTCAAAGGCCTGTGTATTCAAGGGTAAACGGCAGGGACCTTGACGCTGCTCTAAATTTGTATGGATGTCTTAGAGGTCCCCAGAAGGACCAGATAACATGACAAAGCATGAAGCACAGCTTAGGTATAACAGAGAATTTGACCTTCAACCCGTGGCTGCTTTGAACAGGAGCTGATAATGGCATCTCAGACCAGACCTTTACTGCCAACCTTTGGGCATGGGCTTAGTCTGCAGTGAGAGGCTGCACAAGTATGGAAAAAGAAAAATGGGAAAACTCCAGGTTTGACACCTGAGTCCATCTACAAAAGTTTTTTTGCTTTGTTTTTGCTTTAACTTGTACACTGGAAAGTTAGGAAGGGTTAAAAAACACTGTTTAAATAGGGCTTTTCTAGCTGTGTTGAGTCCCCTGGTTATTAGAGAGAAAAAAAGAGATGTATTATTTTTTACCAAATTATGTTAGCAGGCTAGTGTACATGGTTTAGTAAAATACTTTCTTTTTGAGTAATTGTAGCACGTTTGGGCTTTTAAAACCATCATTTCCAAAATGGATATTAATAATTTTTAAAAATATATTATCTCATCTTGTCTCCACCTAGCAGAGAAATTATTTTGCATCCTACTAAAGTGGCTGTCTGGCTTCAGGGGGAGAATAGATTGGACCCTTAAGATAAACTTAAAGATTTAGCCACATGCTATTTTCGAGCTTTATTTTCTTGGTTACTATCTTGTTCTTACCTGACCGAATTGCTAGAACTTCTCTGTAAACAGGATGAAACAATAGCAGCAAAGGTAGGATGCCATACCAAGCTGAATAAGGACCTCAAAGCCCATTACCATTTTAATGATGGCATTGTTAAGCAAAGTAGCCTCAAGATTAAATCCTTTTCTTCATTTAGAAAAACTAGCTATTTATCGAGTGTTTTACCTTTAGCAACTAAAATACAGTAGTGTTTGGCTTTCTTTTGAAACTCATGTGGTTTCAAAGCTGTTTGCAGCTGAAGCCTGTCAGCCACTCACTGTACTTACTAAACAGGTTTAAAAGCAGACACGGTTAACAGGATGTGACATAGACTCTGTTCAGCACAGTATCTGACACATCCCTGTACTTTTCTAATAACTTTGAAGAGCTCAAGCTTAGAATGCAACAGGCCTTCTTAAAGTTTGAATCCAACAAGAAAGCCTTAGGAAAGGTATATCCCACATGTCTTATTGAGAATTATTTCAGTGAACTTTTGCTTATCAGTATTGAAAAGATGTGTTAAAACCAGTCTGACAACTTTTTTTTTCGTAACGCCATGTGCTGGAGGGCCTTGAGAAAACAGTTTTGAAACAATATCAGAGCTGAACTACTGAAATGCTTTGAACAAGAAGCGTGTTCATTAAACACATTTCCCCCGTTTTTGTTGTGTCCCAAACAACGAAGGTCAGATCTTTCATGATTTACAGCCCCTTTTCAGTGAGATGCTTCAGAAAGAGCTCGAAAGATTTGCATCTTGCAAGTAAGAACACAGTGGACTTAAAATGCTTAACCTACTCTGGTGGTTTTTTTCAAAATTTTAGCTGTGAATTCACTGGATCCTGTTTCAAAACATGCATATAAAAGTGTTAATTACCCACCCAGCTCCCCTTATCTTAATTCACTGTAAGTCAGCCAACACCCACGGGAGAGGCTCTGCAGTGACTGGACCATGAGAGATGCAGACATTTCGTACTTCTTTGGAAACAGTCTCTGTGGTATAATCCTCCTTTCTCTGAGTTGCTATTAACTACAACTCCTTGGAGTGAAATTAGGTTTCATTGCCCAAGGCTGTACTCTTTTCTCTCCTGCAAAAGGGCTGTGCTTCAGGTCACAGGTCTGTGCATGGGTCCTCCCACCCAAGCCCAGGGCACAGTTAGAGCACCTGACAGATCAGCTCCTCTGCAGCCACCCGGCAATGCTTGCTCTGCACCGAAGGTCTGAGGAGGAAAGACGGATAAGGACTTTGCAAAGCACATTAGCTTCCTGTTTGATTCCCCCCTTTCCAACTGCAGATTTCGCAGTACTTCTCAGCACCCCTTTTTTTGATCTGTAGCAAAGCATTTCAGTTCAGAATGGGTTATTCAGCACCTCTGGAAAATAAAGTCTCATTGTATACAGCTTGCTCTGAAAAATCAGACCTGAGTGGCACAAAAACATAAAATAAGATTTAGAAGAAATCGTAGATGTCATTTTTTGGGACACACTTCACGACACAAAGGAAGATGCAAGCAAATAGTAGCATCATTCTACAGCGAGAGGGCCTGGGTGAAGTGTACCAGCTCAGACTAAAAATGAAATTTTGCTAAAGGGTAAGGGCCTTCCAGTACAGCTGATCATCAGCAGAAGAATTTAAGAAAAATCAACATAGCGAGGGAAATGTATTCCAAAAAAGTTGTGCCTGACTCTGGAAATGTCTGTGAGTCATCAGGGATGCTACCCAGCAGGGAACTGTAAAGGAAGAATCTCTTTACATCTAGGGCTGTTTTCAAGAGCTGCTGTTGATGGTACTTCCTCCTAGGCATTCCCAGGAGCTGTGTCTGTGTCTGCTTTGGTAAATAGAGAATAGATGGTTGATCCTGGTATTAGCAGGGCCTTTTACACATCCGTCTTGGTATTTTCTTTGAAGTCTTGGGTAATGGCAAACTATAGTCTCAGTAGAGATGATTTTTGCAACACAGGAAACACCTGTACACTCTCCTCAAATTATTTCTCCATGTGACAAATGCACACCAGCTCTGCTGTGTCACAAGGCCTTTTCAATCTAAAAGTTAAGGTCAGGAGCGACCTCACAAAAAAGCACTGGACAAGGCAAAATCCTTCCCCTAAACCTTCCCTCCTTTCACCTTCTACTCCGTATTCTGCCTTTCTGCTTTTTTTCCCGTGTATTATTCAACCCACAGCTTGCCTTCCTAGAAGCATCAATCCATCATTCCCTGTATTTATTTTTGTGTCTGTTCCTGAGTTGTCAAGGACCAGCAGATTCTTTTTTATTGCCAGTGTGCACAGTGCAGAGGTCCAGCTACAGGCTGGTTTGCATTCAGAAGCTGTAGAAGTGATGCGATTTCTGCAATTTCTGCAACTTTTTCTTTAAATATGGTTATACAGCTGACACCTCTCTTCCTCATTTAATGAGAGCCTACTCTATTTCATGCACTGAAGTGTGCACTGTTGATATAAGCAGGCCCAGAGCTGGGAGAGAGGGCTCCTGTTCCCAGCCTTTCTACATCTTGCTGATTAGCTGCCTTCTCCGTGCCTCACTTCCTTCAGCTGTGCAATGGCACTCACAAAACTGTCCTTTTCATTATAAAGTGATTTAAGATTCTTGGTGAAGAACATGACATGAAATCAGACAGCCAAAGCTGTTGGAGAAGTATTATACACGACTGTTGCTCTGTGGAGAATTCTCCAATACTGTATTAGTATACACAAAGCAGCAAAAGTTTGTTCAAGGTTAGCATCTTCTATTCTTAAGCCTGGCTAGGATAGAATAGCATCTTAAATAAGAAAATATTTGTGCGGTGTAATGTCGTTACTGTGGTCTTCTTCAGATCTTGTCAAGATCCTGGCAGAAGTATCTCCAATAAGGAAAAAAAAAAAAAAAGGCAAGCAATTTTAACCACTTATTAACCTTGTGGCAGTCTATACTTACACAGAGGTAGTAAATGTCGTACAAACAGTATCTCCTCTTTTGTTCTCTGAAATCAGGATGGCTTCTAATTAGCACTTATTAGTAAGTGCTACTGTATATCTCTTAATATTTTACAGAAAACTGATAGTAGGTGAACTACAGAGTTGTAGAATTCCTTACAGTTGGGTATATCAGCATTTCTGTAACTTTATATTTTCTCAGAAACTAGTCTTGTAGGATGCAACAAATGTTGGATAATTCAGGAACAGATTTATAAGCACTTACACCTGTCAGTTACACCATCTTATTTTCTTGCTCATGAATATGCCCAGCAAGACACTGAGTTTTTTTTTTAATCAGAAATTCAAAATGACTTGGAATTAAAATCCTTCCAATTAAAAAAAAATAACTGTAATTCATTGCACTGAATCATGCAAACAACTTTGATACCAGAGGCACTGCTCCTTTATCTGGTATCTGAATTTACTAGCGGATAGTTTCAATTTTGTTTTTAAAGTAACTGCAGTGCACATGCAAATTTAGAGTTCTGGATAGGGGCGGAAAGCAACTGCATCTTTACTCCACCTCATCCTATAAAAAAAAGTTTTCCACCAAAGCAGCAGGCTATATAAGATCCACAATAGTTGTACATGTTGTACATTTTATTAATCTGAAGCTGAGCCTTTTCATCTTTACACCATTTTACCTCCAGGTCCTGTAACAGCCTTGCACTGGGTCAGACACACGTTTTCCAAAGAATGCCCCAGAAAGCACTGTGTGGGTGCTTTATTATAATTCTGTATATTCCTACAATGGCGCAGTGTGTCTGTGTAATGGGATTGGGAACTTTGCTTTGGAGAGTTAATGTGAATGCCAAATGATAAATAAAATGCAGAAATGAAAAGAAAGCCCCCAAAAATGGAAAGCATCATAGTAAGTCAACATTTATCTTTCTAACTGTGGGTCCTGTGAAGTCTGCAGAAAGGGTTTATGGATGAGACACAACCAGCAGAGAGTATGCAGCATTGTTGCTAAGAGCAGATCACCAGAACCCTGCAGAATCACAGAACACATGGCTATTCAATGTTTAAGTTAATAACTCATAGAGCCTTGTGATATTCAGAAGCATTTGGCAAACATCTAATATTGCTGGACTTTTTACAGATGTTTGCAGGTCACATTTACAAGTGGATGTCTGTTATGCAGTATTATTAACACCTCTTTTTGCTGTTGTTGGCACACTAACCCCTTCCCACTGTACCAGGAAACTGTATTCCATTCACAGATAGCTGACTCCATCCTCTAATTTTTCATGCATACAGGCTATAGCAGAATATCTCTTTAGGAGAGGTTTTTGTTATCCTGTGTACAAATCATTATGGGTGCTTGATAATCAAAGAAAACCTTACCAAATATACATTTTTTTCAAATTATCTATATAAACAGCTATGTTACTCTTCTTTAAAGTTCAATCTATGTCTTCATCATATCACTTGTATTACTGAAAGCCTTTTCTTTTGTGTTCATAGCTATCTTCCTATTTCCCTTTAAACACAGTATCCTCCACCACTTTTTCCAGCTGTTTAGAATTCATTGGGAAGAATTTACCTTGTTTTCTTAGTAGTAGTTTTCCAAGTGCCTCAACGTGCTGCAGCACATTTTACAAACAGTAGAGGATTTAAAATGAATAATTCTTACTAAGTTTCACTTTTAAATTAACTTCCTAGTATTATTCATAAAAAGAGCTACTGGTAACTACATTTGCTCTGGAATTTTTACACAAATTTCTGAACCTAAATTTTACTTTTACATCCTGAATTTTTCACTTATATGTCTGAGTGCTGAATAAGCCCTTCTTGGGAGGGTTTATTGAGTCAAAGCTCAATATCCCAGTAGACTGGCCAGTTACCTGAGATGCAGGAAGACGTCTCCATTCATTTTCATCCTATTTTCATCAGAGATTAACACAACTAGTTATATGCATTATGCTATTAATTTTTAAAATGGGATGAGTGTAGTTCAGCATCTAATTTGTACTCACATGCTTAAGTTTCAGCATTGCTCAGCAGCCATAGAAGCAACGAATGTGCTCAACATGTCTGAAAACCAGGCTATGCAGGTGCCCGGAAAATACAGAATCAAATAACTAAGTATAGGCATCCTAACTGGAAAAAAAATTACCTTTTTTTTTTTTTTTAATTTATTGAATATGGGCAAAGTATTGGTTCCTAGCAGAAACAGAGCATATAACTTAATGGATCCTATGCTCATTCAGATGTGGCAGATCTGACCATGTACATTTATGGTGTGTGGCAAATGTAATTATTTTTCTATTTAAAAACTAAAATGTAGTTACTAATCAAGATAGTCTGATTTTACACATTTGTTTCACTTTTTAAGTTTTAAAAAAGGTAGTAATATGGTCCCTAAATTTTGGGGAGAAACAGCTTGTAGTGTGAATAGTGACGATGTATTTTACTGATCATGGAAGCTTAGTTTAGGCCCTCCTAATTACATGAAGTTCCCTCTTCTCACATAGCCTTGGGATAATTGGATTGTATGGCATTCCAAAGCCTTTGGGATGCTAAAATAATCATGCCTCAACCTTATAAACATAATTCTGCTTTGATGTTCTCACCACTAGCTGCTAGCTGAATAATTTCAATTCCCTTGTGATCAACTTTCGTATGATAAGAGTGATAGCAATGATAAAGAGGATGAAAAAAGTTGCAAGACCCTTGACAAGTTCATACAAAGAAAAGACATCAATTTATAGGAACTGATATGGAGTGGGCCATGCAATTAAAGCTTTTGGTCCCTGTTTCATTACTGGAGGGAAGTGGGGCTTGCACTGAGTGGGGTGGGGGGAGCAGCCACAGGAACTGGTTGTGGCTCTCTGGCTGAGATAAGTCTATGCTGTTCCCTTTGGCAAATCATTGTCTTATAAATTCCTCAACGCTTTGTTCGAAGTACAGCTGTGTTTCAGTAATAACTTATTTCTGTATAATTCCAGTTCAGTGGTTTTTATTACATACACTGCTAACATTTTCACACGAGTATTCCAGCTGTACAGCAGTTCTCTGCAGTCAGCACTAGCCTAAAATCATGCCAGGAACTATCTGTATTAGGTTCCATGTTACCAAACTTTTGTATCCTGAACTACAATACATCACTCCCATCTTACTTTCTCTTCATTCCACTGTTGTCCCAGCCCTGGACCACTTTTATGCCAACTTAGCCTCAATTTACTGCCACAAGATTTTGCTGTTGTTCCTATTTACACACAATATCATACCAGTACCAAGTTTTGCAAGATCTGTCAATTTCCAGATAGGAAATCTGAGCCCGCTCATTCTTTTCCAATGTGGTTGGGTAATATGGTGTTCATCATAGGGCAGGACTAATGATACCAGCTCTACTGAATCAGCACATGCAAGCAGACACAAGGAATATCTCCTCTCTTTCGCTGTGTCAGTATCCTGGAGTCCAGACCAGAAACATCACCTGGGGATCTGTCTTTGAGATTATCCCAAGAAAAGTATATGGACTGCAGTGAATCGTGTCCATTGGCTCGTGGGTCAGGGATCAACACAGAAACATCAAGCAGGGTTTTCACTGATTGACTCTGTGCCCAGAGAATGACTGACTGCATCTTCTGAGGTGAATCATTCCCACTTACACCAGAAACCACAGTTCAGAATTTCAAGTCACTTAGGCGACTATTTGCTACTCAGTTATTGATTACATGTAAGTATAGCCATAGCAAAACTCCTATAAATACCAGACAAAAATAAAAGGAAACAAAAGCAAGCTTACTTTTCAGTCAGAGAGAACTCTCATGCAACTTTCCAGCCTTGTTTAGCATGTGTGTATGTGTGTGCAGGGGGATAAGCAATTGTGGAAGACATCGTCATCCTTCAACATGTGGACCACTGCTCAGGAGGCTCTGAGGTGAATTGATGACATTCGTTTTAATGTGTATTTTAAATCACACTTTGCATCCAGATCTCAAGAGGTAAGAAGACAGTGCTCCAATCCACTGTGCTACTGAGCACCTTAGCAGCGTTCTCCTGAGCCCTTCTCTTAGACGGTCTGCTGTATAACTCTTAATCTTGTGACATTAGGCTCTACCCTCAGGCCTCTTCTTGGTTTTTTTTGTTCGTTTCTTTGCTTTTAACCATTTAAAAAATCATTTTGCTGAACTATTCAGGCTGCTCATTTGCACTTTAAGAATTAACTTTAGCTGCTTTTGTGAGGGAAAGAACATAAAAGAAAACAAACAACCTAATGAAACAAACTCAGAAGATGTATGTGAAGTGAGTGTGTAAGATTGCTCAGGAAATTGAGAAAATCTTATTTGCAGTTGCCATTTAATCAAAATTCGTAGTGGGAAGATTATTTCACTGGTGAGTTTAGAGAGCCTCTGCAGTCTATTATCACTTCATTAGAGACTACAGGAAAAATTTTGCATGACTGTTAGGATTTCAGGATATTTTCACAGACATTAATCCCAAGCAGTTTAATCCTTTGCTGTAAACACCGACTACAAGCTGAAAATTTGGAGTCTAAATGTCTTCTGCCCTTTCTAGTTACTTGTAGTTCTTTTGAGGAGGAGGTTGATGTCTGTGCCCTGTTCTTAGAAATCATTTGTTTCAAGAGTTGAGATTTCCATTCAGTGAATCATTTCGGGTAACAGCTCTCTTGCGCTTGTTTTGATAATAGTGGTTTAGGGTTTTTTCCTTTTCAAGTTTCATTTTAGTTAGAGCACAGTTCCATTTGACCACCGAAGTAATTGAAAACAAAAAAAAAAAACAAACAAAAAACCAAAAACAAACAAACAAACAAACAAAAGTTTAGTAGCACTTTTATCTACCAAAACTTTCCTCTCTAGATGCTTGTTAAGAGAGTTTTCACCATCTTTGTATTGCACAGAAGTAAAGAAGATGATGGAACGTATTATCTATTATCAAAGTTGAAGACAGGAATGCAGAAAAATGTATCATGAATATTTTATTCTCAAGCATGCTTTACTCTAAATCAAGTGAATGTTGAGTGATAAATGAAGGTTTAAGTGTCAATATTAGGAATTAAATGCTCTTATACATATTCTCCTAATATTCAGACACTTTGCAATTATTGAGAGCTTTCTTTTTGTAGAAGCAAATACTTTCTTATATGAAAGCTCTGGTCCACAAAGCCTCTGGTCCACTTCTGCCAGGAAAAACCTTCTGCTGACAGTTTTTGCTGTGGTTGTGGAAGTCATACTGTCAGTAGAAGAATTCCTTTTGCATCTCTTAATCATGACTCCATTATGGACAATCTGCTAAAACAGCATGGCTGTTTTGACAAGCAAAGAGCTCTACTGCTGTAGTTATGCCTCTATATGCTGCAGCAGAGTATATCTACCCTCAATACAATTTACATCAGCAAAACTGTACTTTTGCCAGGGTGGCTTGCCTGAATAACACAAGCTGCACTGGTGAAAGTATGGTTCTGACTGCATAACTCTGAACATTCACTGCTTTTGGTATCGGAGCTCGGTTTTCACCTCAGTTGCAAATCATATATCCCTTTGTACATCTGACCAATGTGCGTATGCCTGCACAGCTTTATGGCATAGACCTGTCCCAACACAATTTTTCTTCTGGTTTAAGGAGGAACAAAGCTCAGTTTATGCAGGTACAAAAGCATAAGTGACTCTCTTCATGCTCATTTACCTGAGCCCTACCATTTTCTTCTGCTTCCCCCTCAATTCCTTGCCTACTGCATCTACTGGCCATTTTTTCCTGGTCGTTCAGTTCCCCTCTACTCTTTCCCAGATCCCGTAACTGCAGCCTCCCCCAAGTAATGTTAATCTCTGCCCTTGAAAATTTTCCTGCTTTTTCCTTCCCTGCAGGGTAACTGCTTCCTTGCATACTTTCTTCATGACTGCTGCATCACTTCCTATTTCTTCACTTCTCTGCTGCTTGCTGGCCCCCTCTGCCTATTTTCTGCTGCTTTGTGGGTGCATCTCAAAGCACTGTCTACCATACTTTCCCTGGGCTGGTTGGGGTTTCCTTCTTCCCACCCCCTTTTCTTGCACTCTCTAAGCTAAAATTAGCTGTGGCATGAAGTTAAGGAAAAAAAAAACCACATGTAGGCTGGAAAAATCATCCCAATAGCAAAACCTGCAAGAGTATGGACCAAGCTTCCAACAGTAGCTGTCAAATCCTTCATAACTGAGGATACTTAAAACTGAACCAAGACAGTAGAGAACAGTAAACTGCATAAAGAAATACCATGGCAGCCTCAGGGAATAAACAGCAGGCATTCTCCATTTCTAGCCTATAACACCAACAGATAGTAAGTGATGCTTCAGCTGCATATGGCTGCCTTTCTTTAGCCCTGATGTCTCCGCTGGTGCTACTGCAGCCCTTTGAACAACTGAACATGAAGAAGCTGCTGTTAACATGAGCATCTATTTGTGAGAGGTTTCAGAATCCACTCTCCCTAGCAAATGGGACACAGGGAAGCACACAGCTGGCTTACTACTTGCCTTCAGGAGGGAAAATAATCACATTTAAGACAACAATCAATTAGGTGTGAGAGGCTGGGTGGGCAATAAGAATGAAACATGTCATGTTCAGTACCAAATCACAAGCTGGGCATTAAAAACTGACTTCTTTTTGCACACCTGTGTTTTTTGCATTACCTGGGTAACAATGCAGAGTTTTAAAACAAGTGAAAGTACTGCAATGTGGGGTTTTGCTTACTGTTGTTCTTTTTTCTGCTCTGTCTCTACATAGACACACTTGTGCATGGGTTATACAACCTGTTTCTGTGGCGCACATTAGTGATCACAGAACTGCTTGAGAATGTAAATGTCAAACATGTGCCCGCTAGTTTTTTCATGCTATGTTTTTAAACAGTCTGAGGAATAAGTAGGCTGTGCTGTTCCAAAATGTGGTAAGCAATTAAATCTGCAGGGGGGAACCTTACTTACTTTTATTCATTTAAAACAAACTATTTTTAAATCCTCCTCTTTTAAGAATTTTCATTACTAAAATTGTAATAACACACTTTTGTGCCTCTGGTGTTTCTTTTGGTTACAAGGCTGTTTATCAGTTGATTATCCCTTTAGCAATTCTCTACAGTTATGACTGTATATCTTGAAAGAATAGGTGTAGGTTGGTGAACTTCCCCAAAAGGATTTAGAAGCATTGGTTATTGCTACAATAGGACAGGGGAATAATTTATGCTACTTTTCACATCCTGAAAATCAGAGCTGGGGAAAGGGACTAGTTCATCAAGCTTGTCCAGTCCCAGCAGCAGGGCTGCTCTGCATTGCATCCATCGGCTGGAGACTCCCACAGTGAAAGGAGAGAAGGAGATAGGACCAGCAATTATTGCAGCCAGAGACTTTAAGCAGTTCTGCAACATGCCCTACAGACTGTGATCTGGGTGGGGAGGAAAAAGCAGTGTGGGTTTCAGAAATACTGTCTCCATATTTCCAGATGAGTCCTTAATCAAAAAGCTGGTTAGGTGAGTCAGCTCAAGGTCAGTTTTCCACTATTGAAATGTCTCAGAGCAAACAGGGAGCAAATAATTATACTTGGTCTTTTATTTTTGCTGTTTGTTATCGCTAAATGTCTACTGAAAAGAGTCACACAGCAGAGTGGCTGACTTTGTGCCTGAAGAACTACATTGGTATTTGGGGAGAAATGCTGGTTTTAATTCCAAACTTGCCACTACCAGGCTGTTATGTGAAGGAAATTGCTTAAGCATGCTGGGATACCTCAGCTTTCTTTTACTCTGTGAAGGCTAATGTTAAGATAAATTTGGACTGAAACTTCGGCCTTGACTTTCTGATCATCCAAAGCTGCCCTTGGATATTGTGGGTGGGGTTGCTGCAGGAGCAAGTTCCACCACTCCCTCACTCCCCAGCAGCCCGGTTTCCAGAGGCCAAGGTACTTGAGCACAATCGTGCATCACATTTCCCTACGTGGGGAAAACGGTAATGCTGTATGATGCTGTGTCATCAGACAAGTGCTCTGAGAGAATTTGCAGCTGGTTCTTATGTGATGTGCTTTTCTGTGTGGTTTTCCCATATACAGATTCACGAAGTTTAATTTTCCAAGAAATTTATAGGAAATATATTTAATTGAACTTTTTCCCTTTTATTCTGTATAATTACCCTGCCTCAATGGTGGTCACACCTGTCAGTTCTGCATTAGTTTCTAAGGGATTTTTGATCCAAGAAACCCGCGTCTCAGTTGAAGGACAAAAACCCTCTAAAGCAAAGCAAAACCCCAACCCATGAGAAGGCTCAGCAGTAGCATGTTTGTTCACTTAAATAAATAACTGGTTGAAACATAAAGGAAATTCAAGCATTTCTTTTGGTCTTAGGTTTTTAAAGACTTAGTTCTCAAAGCCCTCAGGGCTGTATTCTCTGATCCTCCAAGCAGGCTTTGCCCTGCATTAGTATGTCATCTGAGTTCTGCCTCTTGACACGAGTGAGGACATCAGGAAAAGGATGGCAGCGAGAGGACTCCGCATGCTGTGCAGGCAGGCATAAGCTCAGGCAGGGCATGGGGCTTCTGATGCCTCTGACATCCTCTGTGGCTGGACAGCCACACTGCAGGGCGAGGAAGCTGAGGCCTGCCAGCTGCCCTCACCCAGCAGCCTTGAGGTGTTAAAAAGTCAGGGTCCAGCCCTGCCTCTTATAGCATATGAAATATTCCTGGTTAGTCAGAGAACTCCCTCATTTCGAACTGTTTTGGCTGAAGGGATGTGTAAGTTTACAAGACATTAAAGTAACTTCTAAATACCATGATCTAAGGCAGAGAACATTGATAACGTCAAATAAGATGGAGGAAGGGGGAAAGATCTTCTAGCTAACCTTTAACTCCTCTTTTAATGCCAATGTTAGCTTTAGTCTCCATGCTTTAAGACATCCTCAAATTGCGGCCTTCATATAAGCTACACATCCTGTTTTTCTTCTCTCCTTGAATACCTTTAATCAGCATCTCTGATATTTGAATTGTGGGTGGGGGCTGAGTTGTCCTTTTCTTGGGACCACAGCAGGTGGCTTTTATGTCACCAACAAGGCTGTGTCACCTAGTGGTGTTAATGAATTTGATAACACACTAAACACCTTCACAAGACTATTGTTTTTATTTCTGCTATTGCTCATTGTATTTAACATCACAGTGTAGGATGAGAGCTATGTGAGGCTTATATAAAAGCTTGAGAAAGTCTGGCCCCTTAGTGTGTTTACCATCACTATTAAGTATTGATATCACAATATCCAGAAACTTGATACTGTATAGAAACCGAGTAATCCTAGAAGAAAAAAAGACTTATTACTTAAACTGTCACAGAGTTGTCAGAGGAGATGGGATAAACCACAGTAATGCAGATGGTAGAAGCTGCAGCGATGAGAATAGCTGTATCATGTACGCCATGCAGTAACATTCTGGGAGAGTAATTTCATTCACAAAAGTGGGTTTTATTATACAAAAAGTATCTCTACCTTCTCTTTCACTCTAATAAATAACAATAAAAAAACCCATTTGCCCCAAATTTCATATTCAGTGTTAGACCGCAATGTTTTTTTACCTCCCTGATGCATTATAAAAGTTCAAAATGACAGAAAGTTGGAAAACTGAGTTGTTTTAATTTCTCGTCTTGCAATAGCTCAGAATTATAATTAATTCCTAAAATATTAAAAGACATATAATTTATTACTATTTCATAAACCCTGGTAGTTAATCGGGTTTTTTAGTTATTACGTTACCCTTTTGCATTGTTGGGGGCTTTTGTGTGTGTGGTTTGTTTTTTTTTTTTAATTTCTAGCATTAATGTAACACGGTATGTACTGGTTCACCCTTCATTACATCTTTCTGAAAGAATAGGGATGTTAAAAACATAAACGCAATTAAAAAAAATCTACATATTTTCTCCAAGTACTAAAATCCTATTTTTTTTCCAGTGTGAGCTTTACATTTTTTTTATCTGTTTCTAGAGCAGATGGTCAATTGAAAAACTCTTGTTCTTCTATTCCATCTATCTGCTTGCTAAACTTCCCACACTGAAGGCTCTTCAGCACCTCCGAAGTTAGAAAACCGATCAAGGGTGGATGAGAATCTTCATGCAGAGGTAGTCTAAGATGCCTCCAAGACTGCTCTAGAGATATTAGCCAGAGGTCAATGACACATGCATTGCTAACCTCCAAATACCATTACCCATACAAGAATTTTCACCAGTTTCAATTGCAGCCACTTATGTAAATGGCTGTGCAAACCAGGCCGGTCTCTGTGAGATGTATGTGCTATGCAGGCTTAAATCACAGCAGCCTTCCAATGGGAATAATATGTTTTAAGGGCTGAGCCTGAGACGGACAAACTGCTCAGGTTTTTGTTTAATAGGATGCCTGACCACAAGAGATACTGAAGTAAAGATGTAAGCTGGCTATAAAGCTGTTGAATTTACCAGCAGTTCTGCCACTGCAGGTTGGCAGGTACAATGGGGACATAGATGAAAATGTTAAAGATGCTTCGCGATCAATTTATTTTTAATGGCTTCCCTTGACTGTTTTTGGTAAAATAAGAACCTTAGTACAATGAGAATGTGCTTTCTAATGTTTGTGGCTCATATTGTGGGGTAAAGTATGATATTGCTCTTATGTCAGTCAGCAACTCCACTTTAACAGAGCTTAATGGTATTAAAATTTATCTACAAAGCTCATGTGTAACACTGCACAAGACTCAGGTGACAAAAATTCAGCCTGCAGAAACCACCACAACAAACACAAACAGGTTAAAGCTGTAGTTTCGTGTTCTGAATACACACATGTGCACCTTTCGGTTTTGCAGTTTTGGCTTTTCCAAGTTCCAGCTCACCGCACCTGCAGGTGTTTCACTTGGGAGTCCAGAAGGGAAGAGAGCTGTTCCTGACATGAAGCACAGCTCACGTCTTTGAGACAGGACCTGTGTATTCCTGACGTGTATGCCTTTATCCAGTACTTGAAAGGAATGTTGCAAACGAAGTTAATCGTGACATTCTACAGGCAACAGACTATTTCTGAAATTAGTAGGTTGAGGGCTTACTGCCACATACCTGGAATTTAGCCTTCTTTTCCATGTGAATCCCTTTTCAATGAGGAGATAGGATACCACATAAGCTGATACAAGCCTTTTGCCCAGAGGTCATGACTTGATTTCTTTAAAAAAGACAGGCAGAGACTTTAGGTTCCATCTCATCAACAGCATTAAAAGCATTAAAAGGCCTAACTGTAGTAGCTGTAGACATAATGTAAATAACCATTTCCGTAAAGTGTAAACTGGTAACTGGTTCCTGCTATGCTCATTAGGACACTCCTCGGAAGCAGGGTTGGTTTACTTTTTTTTTTCCCCCCATCGAGCTTTCAGGATGGAGTGCCACCAAATATTTTGGTTTTACGTGCTGTTATTATTTGTCACACAACTTTAAATCGGTACTGTCTTTAAAGTGAAATCCCCACGACTCTGAACACATCTCTCCATCACTTGTTGAGTCTTCTACACCTTTGAATTTCCACCGCAGGGAAAGTGGAGGAAGGACCGTGCATGCAGTGCCGTGCACAGCGCCTGTGCAGCGTGTAACTACCTGTACTTGCAAGCAGCCGCATCTTGCCTTTGATTAGGAACAGCATTTGGGCCTCCTGTTCCTACGCTGATGTTCATGGTCCTCTTAAATTTCACGCCCTTTAGGTTTCGTCAGCTGGATGGATGACTGACCCCAGCTGAGACCTAAATCGCGCAAGGACGAAAGTTTCTGAGGGAACAAACAAACACAACCAGAAGCCGACTTCTGCCGGCGGAGCAGCGGGCTGTTGCCTGCGGACGCTGTACCTGGTGAGGCACCGGGCTGGGAAGAGGAGGAGGACGCACAGACATTTCCACGGGCAGCGGAGAGCCCCGATGAATTCCTTAGAGCCGGCAGCGCGACACTACCACTGGCGGCTCCGGATGCGCTCCAGCCCCGAGCCGGGGAGAGCCGCCGGCTGCGGGGGACACGCACGCCCGGCCCGGGCCGGGCAGGCCCGCCTGGGAGAGCCCCGGAGAGCCCCGCGGGCGCGGCCGCCGGAGCAGCGGGAGGGCGCGGGGCGCCGCGTGGCACCTGGCCGCCCCCCCGCTCCCCCCGCGCCTGCCCCGGGCATCCCGCTGCTGCGCTGCCGGGCGCAGGAGGGAGGGAGAGAGGGAGGAAGAAGCGGGCGGGGGGGGGAGGAAAGTTGTGCTCACTCCTCTCCTTGGAGGCGCCCCTCCCTCCCCGCGACGAGGGCGAGTTAGAGATGCTATTTGCAACAGGCTGCTGCTGCCGCGGTAGCGCGTCCCCGGGAGAGGAGCCGGAGCGACACGTGATGTGTCTCCTTATCAGGGTGCGCGGGGCAGCGCGGGGGCGGGCAGGGGGCGGGGGCGCCCGCGGAGCGCGGCGCGGCGGGGTCCCTAACCGTGCCCATCTCTCCCCTCCAGGGAGGCGCGGAGGACGGGAAGTTAGCGCGGAGTTGATGAACTTTGCACATCCACAGAAACGCCATTTTGATTCCTTTTTCCGGAACAAGTTTGCGGCTCTCTCCCGTGCGCGCTCCCCCCGGCGCGTCCCCGCGCCCCCCCGGCGGCCCATCCTCCCGGCATGTCGCGGCGCAAGCAGCCCAGCCCCAGCAAAGTCCGGCGTAAGTACCGCGGGGCTGCCCGGCCGCCGCGCTCCCTCACAAAGGGCAGGAGCGTGCCTTAACTCCGGAGGGATCTATATTTTTTTTTCCTCTTCTTTTATTTTTCTTAAGGTGACGGGGGGGGAGAAAAAGGAGGAAAAATAAACTTTTGGAAGGGGGCAGGCGCGTGGGTCAGGACGTTGCAGCGTGTCGGCTGGTTGTGCGACTTATTTTAAAAAATTAAATGCTTGTTGGTAGGGGGAAAAAGTTTCCTTTAAAAAAAAAAAAAAAGGAGGAAAAAAGTTTGGCTGGCAGCGGTGGAGATGATGATGAGTTCGTGCAGCCTCCCTCTTCCCTTCCCCCGCTCCTCCCTCTCCTCTCCTCTCCTCCCTCCGCGGCGCCTGTTTTTTTTTTTTTTTTTTTTTCTCTCCCCTTCCCTGTTGCAGACTTTCTACCAACCAGCGGCACCAGCCGCGGCGTTTTGCCTTCAGGACCTGATGCTCATCCATATTAAACCGTCTGAGCTCAGGAATCCGGCCAGATCATCCCCCCCCTCCTGCTGCAAAGTTTATTTTTAACCAGCCACCGCCACAATTTGGATGGGGCTGCGAGGAAGCAACATCTTCTAGCCCGGCTCGCCCCCGTCTCCTGAGATTGCCTTTTAAGTTTTCCTTCGGGCTTATTTTCCTGCCGGCGGTGGCGGCGGGTCCCGTGGCGGCCCCTGCCCGCTGTTCCCGGCCGGGAGGGCCGCGCCGGAGCTGGGAAGTTGGGATGAAGGCGCCCCTTCTTCGCAGGTAGAGCCGGCTTGCGCTGCGCATCTCTCCGCTGACTTTCCGCCCCCCCGGCGGGGCTGGACGGTCTGTGCCTGCCCTTCCTCGGCACCCTGGTACCCCTCCCCTCTCCTCTCTCCCACTCTTCCTCACTTTATTTTATTTTTTCCCCTTTCCTCCACTTTCTCCGCCCGCTCCCCCGTCCTCCCCCCTCCCCGTCCCGGTAGGGACGTGCGTGTCCTTTCCCCTGCCGGCCTGCGCGGCGGGGACGGGGGGGCAGCCGTGCCCGGGAAGGGTGGGGGGCGCTGCCCCCCACGGTTCCCGCCCCCCCCTCCAGTCCCGCTGCCTTTGTGCGGTGCCAGGAACACATCCCTGCGCGTAGGGGCCATCGGCGGGCAGGGACGCCTGGGCGGCGTCACCCCTACAGGAAGGAGCCGGGCAGCATCCGAGGCTGAGGAGGGGTGTCCGGGCCCTCGCTCCCCCTCACACCCATCTTGGCGGGGGTAGGGGGACGGACGGCGAGGCACTGTTGACCCCCTCCCCACCCCCCCCAGTGGCGGTGTTTGGGGTGAAAACAAAGTTGGGGGGGGGGCGGCGGCCCCCCCCCCCCCCCCGCCGCGGTGCCCGGTGTGGGTGGGAGCCGGCCGAGACCCGTCTCTCGGGTGACTCCGCTCCCTCCCCATCGCCGTTGCTACGGGCCGGGACACCCCCCACCGCGGCTCCGCGGGGTGAGGATGTGAAGCAGCTCCTCCTGCCCAGTTTGAAACACAGGGGCTCGGCATCCCCCCCGCCCCATCCGCTGAGGGTGAGGGGCCGCGGGGATCCCGGGCCGGGGGGGGGAGCGCGGCGAGCCGAGATGCTCCAACTTTTTTTTTCAGCAGAGGAGGGAGGGCGGTGGACTGAACTTTGTCATGTCGCAGATAAGTTTCCTCTGGCTTCTTCTCCCTGCACTTCTCCCCCACCTCCCCTCCGCACGCACGCTTGATTTTTTTTTTTTATCTCCTTTTTTTTTTTCCTAATAATTTTCCCTCTCGTTTCACCTCTCGACTGCTATATCTTCGCCTGCTCGGCATCCTCGCAGGGTTGCGCAGGAGGAGGAGAGCACTTCTCCTGGCTCAGCATATTTCCTTGCCCGGCCCGCTCCGCTCGGCTGCGCACCCCGCGGAGGCCCGGGCGCCTCCGTGCCCCGCCGCCCTCCCACGGCCGCGCCGGGGTGTCCGGACCGCGGCTGATGCTCTGGTCCTGCCTGCCCAGGAGCCAGCATCCTGCCCGAGAGCCACTGAACTGATTTCTGGTGGGGGAGACGGGGTGGTGGTAGTGGCGGGGTGGGAACCAACTATCCGGTTTTAACCCCGACTCATTCTTTCGCCTGTCTTCTCTTTGCGATAAGATCAAGTGTGTTTACGTGTTTGAGAAAGTAAACTTCTAGTTCGGTGTGATTTGGGTGCAGTGGTCTATGAGATACAGCAAAGGCAGTTGATGTTTCTTACCGTACCAAGATTCAGCCCCATGCCTTGAAAAAAACTTGCCTTTTAACAACAGGAGCAGTTGCTAAATAATGCCGTGTTGCCACCCCTACAGTGCAGAGTAGACAGCTGTTATGATGGCTGAAGTTTTTTCGTTGAGGTCTGTCGTTTTGACACAAGCACCGAGTTTTGTTACCGCAGTTCCTGTTTTCCACAGGGTCAGCGTGCGTGAAAGGGATGCAGTGACTCAGGGTCAGGCCAGCCATATTTGTTTTAGGTTTTAATTTTCTCTTTGAAGACTTAAGGGTACATAGTCTTTTCTTGGTGTGCCTGCATAATGCCGATTAGCCTTAACGGGAGTTGGGTACATCCAGGAAAGAATAGGCCCTTTTGTTTGTTAGAAACCCAGAAACAGCATGAATCCATCATCCAATCAATCAGAGTACCAGGGCTCTCCCTCACCTGCCGGCAGGGACACATCCAGCTAGCTTCTCTTGCTGCGGGGCAGCTGTTCTCGACCGAGTGTGGCCTCTTTTGCTCCCTCACCTTCCTCCTCCTGGCATCCGTATTTGGTACTGAATTCGTATCATGTAGCTGGGAAAACACCATCCCTAAAGTGCAGTTGAGTAAACTTTTATCGTGCTCTCATTTCACAGACAGCTTCTAGTAGTCAAACTTGTTTGCCCATCAGAAGTGACTATGTAGCCACTTTTACACATTTATTTTGAAAACTAATGACTCTAAATATATATATAAATATATGTATTTGGTGTGGTATTAAGACAGAATCTAATAGGGAATTTGCAGACTTTGTTTTTCTGGGGTTTTTGTTTGTTTGGTTTTTTCACCTGGACCAGGGTGTTTGAAGCTTTAGTTGCAGATTTCAGTGTAATGAAGTATCTTATTCTGACTCAGCTCACCCAAGTTGTGTGTCCATTCTTAACTCTGCACAATACTCAGTGACCCTCTGGCCAAATGGCTTTTCTTTTTGATTCTGAGGCTGAGGAGATACTTGGAAGTTTCAAAACTGGGAAAACTTAATCTCTTTGTTACCCGTTAGTAATATCTGTAATCTCCTTTGGTACCAAAGACAAGTGCAGTGTTTCCCAAGGCGTAGAAACATTGACTTCTGTAGTGCTTTCCTCACTCCTTAAGGATTTTATCGTTTTTCATGTGCTGAAGTCACACTACAATCATAACAGTAGCTTGACTTTAGTTTGTGAAACTTTCTTCTTGAGAAGAAACAATTTGAATTGCTCTCAGTTGCATTTCTCATTCAAATAAAAACTGTTGATGTATTTAACATTGTATAGATTAAAAACATATAGATAAATCCCTTTGGTTATATTCATTATCCCTTTTAAAAGTAGGTGGTGCTTAGAAGGTCATAGGATAAGTGTTGCTAAGCAGCTAAACAGAAGGATGCTAAAATTAACCTGAGTGTTTTTGAAAGGGATTCACTTTTTATGTTGCAATTATTTTTTTAATTGACTTAAAATATATGTTTTGCTAGTAAAACATGAAAAAAAATACTTAGATGCATGAATAAAGCTTTCCAGGGGACTGTATTAAGTGTTCAGGTTATCTACATACAGGAGTAATTCTACCCTCCCCCAGTATGCCTAAATTTTACTTGATTGCAAATGTCCTTCCAGGGTTATCTGTTCCTCCAAGAGCATCTGATGTATGTCGGATAGCAGCCTGTAGGGACAGTCTTGGGAAAAAAACTGCACAGGTTCCCCAGGAACAGACAGAAAACAAGTAAATCCTGTTAGTCTGAAATCTATGCATGTGTGGAAAAAGCCCCTTTTAACTTTTTGATGAATGATGCCTAAGTTTGGAAATCTGTGTTTTAGGTGTACACTCTTTAAAACATGTGAAATCATGTCGTCTTCTTTCAGCACAATAAAGGTTGTTTTGAAATGAGTGTATTGTGGGACCGTGTTACTGGACCAGTTTGCAACGGCTGCCTTGTTGATGTGGTAGCTTCTTGCTTGGGAGATAATTGTAGAGGAGGATGGTAGTGCTGCATTTTGTTCTCCTGAAGGTAGTGAGAATGCCTGTTGCTCTCTGTCTCTGTATTTTAACTCTTTTTCTGAATTCAAGCAAGATGGTCAGTCATAGGATTACACCTTTAAAATACACCTTGTCAAGAGTATTCTACAGCTTGGAAAGGGGCCAGGAACTGCTTTGTGTTCTTTCGAGTACAGATTTATCATGGATGGAGTGCTCAGGTACCCTGCAGTTTTGCTGGAAAGTGTCTTAAGGAGCAGATGTAAACTTTGAGGGTGAAAAGGAATTATTTTCTGAGACGACACAACAGCTCGTTTCTTGCTTTGGGGTGGGAGATTGGGCTTGTCTAGCTGTCGTTCAGCAGTAAATCAGAAGATATTCATTGGGGAGGCATATGAGGAATCCTGTCTCTCTGTGGGTTGTTTTATTTTGTTTGGTTGGCTGTTGTTTTGTTTTAAATATCCTACATAACATACATAAATATCTTAGCTATGGCAGCTGCGGCTTCCCCCCCCCACCTGCACATTTAGAAGTATCTTTATGGGCACTGATTTCAAAGGCAGGTCTTGGGTGTCTTTGGAAATGCCACTCTCTGGTGATACACTGGAAAGTTAGCTATTTGTGCAGAGCCAGGACAGGCTTGAAACCTGCAGAGCTTTGCCAGGCCAAGTTTGGCTATCAGCATTTGATTACAAATGAACATAGGTGAGGTTGGCTGAGGTGGGAAGTGCTGGCTCTGTTCTGGGGTACTTCTGAACAGGAATTTCAGGAGCATTGGCTCTTTGTTCTTCTTTGGTGCAAGAAATCTGATGATGGCTTATCTTTGATGTCTGCCAGTCACGATGTTTTTCCCACCTGAAGGTGTTCCCTCTACCTCACCCTACCGCTCTGTTTTGAATAGCAACATTTGAAGGCCAGTGACTTAGAAGAGTGCAAGCTTCTCACAGCAGCATCTCACCCCCCTTTCCCTCAGCGTTTTACTCTGAGTAGGGTGACAAAACTTATTTAGAGCTTGTGCTAATGCTTTATTATGAAATGTTGAAAGTAGAAATAATTGCCAGCTGGGGCATATGCTCTGGACTCCTGTTGGGTGGCTTGTTCCTGTTGTGGTGAAAAAGGGGCAGAACAAGGAAAAGGGCCTGGACAAAAGGGAGAAGAGTCAGTGGGATACTTGGATCGTGGCTGTGCTGGTATGAAACCTGTTAGAGCAGCCTCCTGCAGTCAGAGAGGAATTGTCCTGATGTCACTGAGCAATGCCTGGACCTGTGCTTCCTTTAGAAACAGCACAGGCCTTCAGGTGTATCCTGCCTTTTTTTTTTTTTTTTTAATAAGGACATTTCAGCTTTCAGGTTAGCCAGCCTAGCAATCAATAAAGGTGGTTGCCTTTGAATAGGTGCCTTACCAAAATACGTAGTTGATGGGTGGTGACTGTTTATTCAGAGTGATTCAACTAAGTAAGGCTAAGAGAATCTGAATACCTCTTTAAAGATGTAGAGAGAGGCAGCTGTTTCAACAACAGGATTCATCTGCAGAGTCCCAGCCATCCACAGAGGTGCTACAGCAAGGGAAAAGAAAAGCTGTCAAAATCCCCCAGGGCGTTATTAGGCTTCTGAGCTAAAATAGGTATTCCAAGGACCATTAGAGAGGGAGGCCTTTTAGGCCTTGATGGCCTCCTCTGTCTACTTTGCGGATCTTCCCGTAGAAGCTTGTGGAATGCAATTTTAAATTCGTTTTCCTGCACCTAACCTTACTGAGCAAAAGTGTTTTCTGTTTAATGTTATTTAAGTATTTACTTCTATAATCTCAGGATTTTTAGAGATCCTTTTCCTTTTGAAGAAAACATCCTCATGTCCTGCTGTCTGAAATTTCTTTGTAAGATCCATTTGCTCGAGAGATGTTATTTGTATGGAGCTGTGAAAAAGTATGGGAATGGTGCTTGCACACAGTGGCCAAGTGAATTACCAGTGTCATTTCTGTCAGCTTTGAAAAGTGGCATTTAGACTTTTAAGTTACTCTGGGTAAAAAGTGTGTTAGGCATCGTGGGCATTTTATATGCTGATGTGCCTGAGTGACTTGTTAATTTGGTTCTAAAAGAGAAAGGTGTTTTGTGATTAATAGTGGAATTGCCAGCCTCTCATAAATGTAAGACTTCTCCACTTGCCAGCTCCTGGTAGATATTTTAACAGGTGTTAGCATGTGCTCTCTTGAAACACCACAAATGTAGGTGTTTCAGGAATGGGGGCTTGCGTCATCTGTCCTTTGAACGTGGAGGATGATCAGCCATTGACAAACCTTTTTTTTTAGTTAATTTAGGTATGTGCTTCCTCCCTGAGGACGAGAGGAGCAAAATGTTCACACTGAAGTGTAGGTGGCCTTTGGTTTTATCATTTGTGATTAGCTGACTTTAACTCTAGCCCTTGTTAGTCCTGTTTCATACAGCAGGTGATGTCAGTGTTCAGGTGTATCGGTACCTGGGAGTGCTTTGCTCAGAGCACTTGCATCACAGCAATAAATTCCATTACTCCGTTCAGGCTGAACACCTTCGAACTGGTAACATTATGGCCTGGACAAGGGAGAACTGCTTTGGAGTTTGCACCAATAAGCTGCAGTACTTCCTTGTATTTCCTTTAGGGAGCAACATCACTTTCAGTTTGGACTACTCACAGATTTGGGTAGGGGAAGGAGCCTGCTGTAAGTTCCTCTTTTTGTTACACAAAATGTATTTACTTCATTAAATTAAGTTCATCATGTCTCAGTGCTCTCTGTGTTTTGAGAATGAGAAGCAGCCGGGACATGAGTATCTGTGTGCTGTTTGTCATTCCTGTGTGCATTTTTTTTCTGATATTGATGCACTTGCTGGTTTATTGAGGAGACACACAAGGTGTCTGTGATGTTTTGCGCATGTGCTTGTCTATTTCGTCCCTTCCTTCTCCCCAAATACATTAAGTAATCCTGAATTGGTCTTCAGCTGGATAACTTGCAGCACATACTTAGCTGTGTATACATCCTTATGCTTTTGGGTGGAAGGAAGGAGCGCTGCAGGAGGAGGGTTGCTTTTTAAGTAGATGCTGAAGATTCAGGAAGGGAAAGCATGTGCCATAGAAGCCAGACATAGAAGAGCTGTAGCTGGGTTACTAAGCGCTTCCATTTGTGGGGTTTGACTGTATTTTCCAGGGGAAGTACTATGAGTGCCATGGCAAGTGCTTCTCTGCAGAGTTGCAACTTATGTCTTGTATTTAGTTGGTTTGGAGGATATATTTCTTTTGGTCTGTTTTCCTAACCACTGCAGGTATCATTTGTTTTTCCTCTTTATCAGATGGCCCAGCCAGGTGTTGCTAAGTACATCTTACTACATTTCCAAGTAAGGTTCAAGACAGTGGTCCTTGGCAGGTTCTGGAACAAATCTTGGAGAAACTTCCCAGCCTTTACAGCTGATAGGTGGCCTTTCTGCTTGGTAAGGTCTCCTGTCAGTCTTTGAACTGTCTGACTGTCCATGCTGCAAAAGGGTAAAGAGAGCAGTACCACAGTGCCCCGTTTCTCTGTTGTAAACTTCCTTTTTTGTTGGAAACTGTTTTTCTTCAAAAAGTAAAGAATATATTTTCGTATCAGTGCTACCTACACTTTGTGGGAGAAATACTCTCCATCCTCTGTCTTTGTTCCTCCCTTTTGCAAAATGGCAGTGTCTTTTAGCTGAACATGAAGCGGCTACCATGTTTGACATAAGCAGGGGGTGAATTTCTAGGGGTGAGTGAAATGATCCGTACCTCGGAGTGGATGCCAGTTACCTTGGGAGGAAGCCATGAAGATTATAAACTCTGCAGGAAGGAACTGGTGGATTCTGTAAACTCCACAGCCTCCGTAACTGCAGTTTCAAGCAGTTCCCGATCTCTACTTGCAAAGCTTTTGGAACTTGTAAGCTCTTTAAATCTAGTGACTGAGGATTTTCCATGGTTCCCTTATCCCTTAGGAAAGAAAAAAATTAGAAATAAATGGCAAGGTTACTCATTTTACGTGCTCAGAAGCCAATAAATGAAAGTTAAGGTGTTCACAGAACAATTAGGTGGACCCAGCTGAACACAGATTATGCCCTGTTGCAGTTGCTGTTACATGTTTAATAAATCAATAGATGTGTAAATAGTATGTAGAAGTGGAAAACGTGGCTTCATTTGAATCAACAGCAAAATTCTTTCAGGCTTCACTGGACTAAGATTTTATGCAGCATATGTGCAGCTGAAAGCTCTTGAGCATTCATAGCATGACAGACGCCAGGAAACCTTGGAAAAACTGAAACACTCCTAGTGTTTTTCTGGGTTTTTTTGTTTGAAATTCCTACAGGTGTAGTTACAAAATCAGTGCATCTGTTTTCAGTGCTTGTTTGATAAACAGCAAACTGAATTTATGATATAATAGCCTATTTTGGCTAAATTCTCTTCCATCCAGATTTTGGGCATAATTGAAAGTATGGCAAGTGCTGCATCCCTTTTCTAAATCCTAGAGGCTGTGCTTTACACTTTCTCAAGTGTATTCACTATGGTGAGTGGGAGGAGGACTTGCCCTTCCCAGGCCCGTCCTTCCCTGCAGGAAAAGGGGAATGTAGAGAATTCTCCCCGAGGATGGATCTGGGACAGAGATGGCCCCTGTGTGTTTGGGGCCAGAGTTTTTATTTGCACCATTGCGTAACTTCTAATCTCCATAGGAAAAGATGTGGGTTAGTAGATTTGCAATGCCACAGACTTGCCTATGGTCGTGGTCTGCCTGATAGCCAAGTAGGTGCTAGTATTGCATTGTAGATGTACTGATGCCTTCCTGGGATCATTCTAGAGATCCAGAACAGAAGGATCTGCTGTTGCCTGACTTTCGACCTCATGTGTTGGCAGCCTCTCTCGTGGTTGTACTGCCTGAGTCGACTGACTTGCAGTAAATGTTTCCGTTTGTGTGCTCACTGTCTTTTCAAAATGATTGCTAAAAAATATTTGGGCCAAAAATAATCTACATTGGACAAGAAGATGCCAGCAGCATGTGAAAATTGCATGCTGTAGTTACTGTCCCAGCTACTAATTCAAACAGAGCTGCACAGATGTGGATTAGGAAAGTCCAGACTGCCGATTTAAAAATTTCCACTATTTCTGGTAATGGATGTTTATATGAGCTGCCTAGTCCAAAGACCCAGGAAATGAACTGGTGGTGGTCTTTGTTTAATTCCTGGTATACAGATGCCAAGTGTTATGCTTTGATTTCCTACTCTGTAAACTCTTCAGGGCAGGGATCAGCATTCAATTACCGAGTTTTGAAAAGCCACCTAACACACTGTGGAACCGACCTGCTCGGCACTGCCTCAGTATAAATGTTTAATTATAACTATCTTCTTACCCCATAGTGGAGCCTTTCCAGATACCAAGGTAAAGGCATGCTGGGAACCTGCACTGCTGCTGCTGAGGTGTCTCCTTATAAACAGACAGCTTTGGTTGCAAGGTGGCATTTGGGCAGCTCTCATAAATGCCTGTTTTGCACATGAGGGAGAGATTATTTATTTGTTTTCTAGGTACTATTGGTGGAAGTATATACACATATTCAGGGGTCTGTGTCTGGTTGTTTGGTTTAGAGGCAAATAAGCTCCAGGATTAATACATGTTTTAAACCATCATAGTCAGATCGTGTCCTCTCTCCATTTTGCTTTAAGTCTGCATGTAAAGTGGCAAATGTCAAGGTTCTGAAATTAAGAAATTAGAAGAAGAAACTGGCAATAGAAAGATATCATCCCCTCAATACATCACCCTTCTAAGACTGAAATGCAGTATAGTTGCTCGCTCTTACCGTTCACAGAGTAATCTAATTCTGTTGCCTTGAATGACTTGTGTTGTAGTTTTGAACGGAATTCTTAAATCATCCCAAAAGTGATGGACATATCATTTGTTGTGTTTATATAGCATGAAAGCATATGGAGTAATGGAAACATCTAGAAATCAGACCTCCAGAGAAGACTGCCATTTTAATCAGGTTACTCACTTGGATTAAACCAACCCAAATTTAAAACACATGGGCTCGAGTACTAAACTAGTTGCATTTTCAGCACTCCAGGGGTCCGTCTGGGAGTTTATCGGTGTGTTGTGGTAGTCTGCCAGTTTTGTAGAAGCAGTTTGGTGTTACTAAGGTTGGAATAAGCTGATGTCAGATTTTTGTCTACAGTGCATAGCAAGCAGAGGTCAAACACTTGTCCAGCCGGTGATACTATGACTTGTTAAGAATGTACGCAGCAGGTCGCTTTTCAAAACATCTTTTGAAAAGCAGCCTGTGAGAGCGGTGCCATGTAGAAGCGACACGCATCTTCCTCTGGCATCAGCAAATGGATGCATCCTATCACACTGGAGTGCTGAGCATGTTTAGTCATGTTACTGTAATAAGCTCTGGGAACAGGAATGGGTTCTGCCCTGTTGTGCTTCAGGAAGATTTGAATGAATCTGACTGGTTTGTTCCAAGGAAACTCATGTTTCTATCTGCTGCTTTTATGCTCAATACAGAGAAGGAAGGAACTGAGTTTGTTTCATGGCTGAAGGGGGGCTTCTTTGCAGTTTAGGGTTGCTAACATTATTTAAATTCTTATTCCTTAGAAGAGGTAAAACTAAAAGTGTGACTCCTAGAATTATAAGTGTTTCTGGTACTGATAGTGTACAGACCTGCTTGGTTTTGAGACTCTCCTTTGCTGAGATAAACTGCATATTAGGGATCTTCCTTGTACCTCCAGCCATAGCCTTCAGGCATCCCTATTTCTCCTGCCCTGGTGAATCATCCTCCAACATACACTGATGTAAATTTTAAATATGCCATGGTGGGGGTTACGATCTTTATCCTTTTCTTTTTTTGTCTTAACGCACTTTATCCTGATAGCTCTCGAGGTATTTTTTGAATTTGCTGGGGGGTGTGTGTGTATGTCAGTGGCAAGTCTAGGTCAAGCCAAGCACTGATCCTGCAGACACTTTAAACACAGATATAATTCTACTTCAGTATGTTGTTCCATTTAAGTCAAAATGCTGGCATGGGCAAAGTTAGGGGAAGTGTTTCAGGAGTGGGGCCTGCATTTTACTTTCAGGAAAAGTATTCCTGACTCAAACCAGAATCTTTAACCCATGTGAGCCACAGCTCAGAGTTCATTTCACTGACTTGAGTTCCTGACCTGCGTGAGGAGGCATTGCTCAGCCCAAGGAAGTGTCACAGGTTTTTGGCCTGAGGAGAGTTGGCTTTGAAGAAAGCCAGCAAGAAACGTGGCTGTGAAACCAAACTTCTTCAACATACGGTGTGTGCAAGAGTTAAATCAAAGTACTCCAGCAGCTCATGTGCTCTCTGTGTGCGCATACTTTCCTAATCTTGACATGGGGTCTGAGCTGCAGGCTCCAAGGGTGTATGTGAAGTTGGCTTGGCTGTCACCTTTTCACTCCCCGGATCTGGCTGCGGCTCAGCTCGGGGACGCACCCTGCCGCTGGGATTACCAGCTGCGGATAGCCAGCTGCCGAAAACCTGCCCTCGTGAGACTTGCTGGGCTGAAAGGTGCCCTGGCACACCTCACCCGCCCTCACACTGTTTCTGGCCCTTGCAGGGAGCAGTAGAGGGAAGAAGTGTTGCAGTGGCCCCTCTCCTGTGCCTGGAAGATGTCTTGCACCCGCCTTTTGCATTTGGGTTGATCTGGATGTGCTTTCTGCTGCTCTGCTATCATGGTTTGGCTGGAGAACAGCTGCCTCCATGGATGGGTCTGCTTTAAAATGGGAACAGCTGTGCAGAGTGGTCTCTGGTGCTGGCGGGCTATCTCTGCACGTGGGGGAGAGGAAGGGCAGAGCACATGTTTTTCTCCTCTAGGTGACAAAGTCCTAAGGGCAACTTGTGCTTTGGCTTTCCGGGAAGAAAAGCTGCAGTTCCTTCGATCCACAGTATACTGTAAAAAATTGCTGAGCATTTCTGCCCAGAGGCTGGAAATGAAAGCTGCCTTTTTTCCACTTAGGTTTCTTTGGAAAGGCTGCCAGTGGCCACCTCGCCCCACCCTGCAGACGTGTGGGCGGGTGTGGGGGTAGCCGGCAGGAGGGAACATCACCAAAAAGGCAGAGCGACTTGGCTCGTGGCCACACACAGGAGCAGGAACAGCTGCCTAGATGGCCCCCGGAGCCTCACTGATGTCAGCATAACCAGCGCTCCTTAAAACACAGCACTGTGGGGGGGGGGGGGGGGGTGTGAGGGGGAGCAAAGCTAGGAGCAGCTTTAGGGGGTTAAACAGTACATAAAACAATCTTCATGAATCTTCCCCCCCTTCCCCCCTTCAAAACAGACCTCTGCTTTCTATAGGAGTGGGAAGGTTTTGAATGAATGAGCGAGAGTTGAGAGAAATTCGTAAAACAAGTTATGGAAAGCAAAGAGCAGAAAGAATACGTTGTAAAGTTTGTGTGTGGCTGCAGTGTGTCTGTTTGCTTGGGTTTTTTCCCTTTAAGAAAAGTGTGGCTAAGAACAGTTCGGCACTGTTGGATAAATCTGTCAGTGCTGTTCCCTTCCCTCTCCCCTATGTTGTCTCTGAGAACCTGTCACACTGTGACAGATCATACTGTCAAACATCATACCGTGATTGAAAAGGAACTGGCTTGCCTTGGGATGCTGTATGAAATACGGCAGGATGTGGCATCCTGCAGGGAGCATGTCATGTGTGCTTGCCTGGCCTCCTGCGCGTGGTTGAGCAGAGGAAGGGAATGCACATCAGAAGAACACAGTTGTTCACAGCTTCCTTCCACTCCCCTCGGTTGTTCCAGAGAGACAGCACTTGGCATTACCCATGAGATTTACCGATGCTGCCTTTCCTCGTACGTTGATAACCAGGTTCCCTGATGGTGATGTCTCTGCGTGGTTAAGGGGGGTGGAGGGGGCTGTCTGTGGGCGCTCCATGGTGTGGGGTCAAAATTACCCTTGTCACAGGTACCATACAGGATGAATGTGAGTTCCTCTCAGGCTTGAGATGGCTTCTTCCAGTATAATAGCTAATACAGCAGTTTCCAGAAGTCGCAAGAGAATCTAACATGTGGCTGGAAGTGCTGAGGGAAGAGGATACCAGCTTTTCCAGAACTGTGCAGCTCAGTCACAGAACGAGGTTGGACTGGACATGGAACTGGATTCCAGGGTGACGTGGTGATTGCAGCCTCTGCCGGCTTTGCTTCTTCCCACAGCTGGGGAGTTGATTTTCCCAGTAAGCCTGTGCCAGCACAGTGCTGCTCCGAGTCTTGTGGTGTTATCCCAACACAGAAGTCGTGCTTGAATTGCTTGCAAAGTGGTATGCAGCACACAAATCTAGGCGACAGGGGTAATAAGCCAGCCTCCCTGGGCTTGTTGCAAAGCTGAGTTTGCAAAATGCTGTCTCCATCAAGGGCGATGTAGTAATAAGTTGCAGAGATTCCGTCTTGAAGAACAAGCAGCGTAACACAGGCGTTAGTGGAGGAGGGTGTTGTGCTCTTTTATAAGGTTTATGCTTTTTGTTAAAGCAGGTTAACTTTACCGGTTGGATTAACATTTCCTATATCATTCCAGAATTCTTGTAGTAATTAGGAAAAATGACAGAAGGTCACGGCCCTTGTATGGGACCGAGTAAGCATCTGATCACATTCTTTTCATCTGGGACAGTGGCATGAAGAATTTCTTTACCGAAGGTCACAGAGATAGAGACAGTAAGAGAGGCAGAAAAGGAGTTCAAGTGCTCTAAATCCAGTCTTGTGTCTCCACCAGTAGATCATGCTTCCCATCTAGGTAGATGAACCCACGTAAAAACCTTGGTTCACAAACAGATGACATTCAAGTACTACCAGCATTGTAAAATACGGCTAGGACTAATATATTTGCTCTGACTTTCATCTTGAGTGCCTGCTGGAACACCTGTAAGTATTTACATTTTAACATGAGCTTTTGTGCTCGTGAAAGCAGACAGTTTGACAGCATTGACCTCTAGCACAAAAGCCTGAATAAGTGATGAACTTCCAACAAATCCATGACCTGAACTCTGCTGGATGCATATTGAAGGCGACAAGTTAATATGGCCTGGGGTAATACCACAAGAGGACTGGCTCTGTGCTGGGCTTTTCTGCTAGAGGTGGTCCACAGGCAAGCCTCTAACTACTGTCCCTACTCAAAGGGCTGGAAGTAAGTGTGGCTGTACTCACTGGCTAGGTGAGGTGAGGGCCTCAGGCAAACGTCTGATGCAGAAAAGACTTAATTTTTTTTCCTGGAGGTTTCTCATCCTGCTACTCTGCTCTGACCCTGTGTGATGGGCTTGGTTGGTGCTGCTGAGAAGGCAGAAGAGTGGATGTGTCTCCTCCCTCCCAAGCGGTGCACTTCAGAGTTTACTGTGATTAAATTGAACTGAGTGTTAGTTAAAACTTCAATTATGGGCAGCTCTGGAGTTGGACGTGTCTCTGCTGCAAGTGTGGTAACCACTGGCCATCAGACAGGGAAGACAGCCCTGGTATAGTAACCTCTGAAATCACTCTGACCTGAATCATGTTGAAGCTGTGGCTCTGGCGACGTTTCCTCAGGACCGCCCTGCCGTGGAATGAGTAGTTCCTGGTACCTGCTTCTCCAGTGAAACTTGGGTCCAGAGCGGAGGATGCTTCCTCAAGCTGACAGAAATGCCTCTGGATCTGTGGGGGAAGGTTTTTTAGTTCTGTGCTAAAGTCTGTGGAGTAAGTCATACTGCATTTTTTGGCTGCAAAATTGAAAACCAGAGGGAATCCTGCTTGTGACTAGTACCAAGTCAAACTAAAAGCCTGTCTAGCCCAAGATGCTGATCCATCTGGATTTATCAGAACAGAGTATGGCAAGAGGGCAGCTATTAATGATGCTTTCTTGATGCAGTCTACCAGCAAAATGCAGCTTCTGGAATCTCTTGAGCCAAGGGTTTTCAGTATTATGGTTCAAGAATCCTTTTTCTGTGAGGTTGTCCAGTGGCTTTTTAAACCTGTACTGTCACTTGGCATGTTGTCGTGCTGAGTTTTGCTGTTTCTCTACGTGCTCCACTGGAAAGGAGGTGAAAAATCGATTTTCTAAACCTGCCATTTTATGCTTCCACTTAATACCATTTAGGACTTAGATTAAGGGAAATAGCAAGTATTCATTCACTATTAGCCTTCTCCAGACCTTTCAGGATTTTGTGGCCCTCTGCTGTATCACCTCTGTGGCCTTTCCTCCCAGGCTGGAGTCCTGATCTGAGTATCCATTGTTATGCAGTTGTTCCATACTTTTAATTACGTTGTTCACCAACACTTGTTAAAGCTTTGGTTTGCCTTGTTAACATCTATCACAGGCACATGCCAGAAGTACTTTATTTGCCTACATATTTATGGCTGTAAGACATATACTTGGACAGGCTTAAAGATTTCCAGGTGCTGCTATGATTCTCCATCAGCTTTTTTTGGGAAACTTTCTCAATGTTGACAAGTTGCAGTCAGAAGGTGCTGGTTGGTGAGGTTGTTTACAGGACTGGCTCAGTTACTTCTATCCTGATGGCTTGAGAACTGCTTGTTTACATGGTGCTTTGTTTGCTGCTTTCCTTCACAAATGCACTGCTGGTTTCTAAGAGTAATGCCCCTGTATCCCTCCACTTAATAAGCCCCTTTCCCTCCCCCGCCCCAGTCCCTCCCCTGCTTCCTCCCTACAGACAGTAGCCTGAAGCATGCCTTGTGTATCTAAACCTTGAAGAATGCAACTTGTCCAGAGACAAGGGACATTTGTCCTTGCTGGTTCTGGGGGTATTTCTTTAGGATCTACTCAAACCAAGTGATATTACGCCAGTAAGGTTTGCCTGCTTCCCAGCGCTTGACTGCTGATTTGGGATGATGACTAGGGTTCATCCATCCGTTTAGTCTCAGCAGGTATCAGAGGAATTGTTTTGAGATCACAGAATTGTGACTCTACTATGTTTCCATCCCTTTTTTTTTTTTCCAGTAGTCTGCCAACCCACTAGTCCACCTGTAGGACTGACCCGTGTTGGTGGACTTCGAGATTTTAATTTTTGCAACCAAAAGAATTTTGTTTCAGTACTGACCTTACCACTACTATTTACTTAGATTAGATTGTTCCCAGGGTGCTTTACAAATTGGTGCCTACAAGGCTAATGAAATGCAGTCCCTTCTGAAGTGGGGAGTGAGAAAGGAGAGGTTTAGATCAGGTCATGCTAACCCCTTTCTCTGTGTAAAGTGCTGTGCATTCTTCATTACTGACATGGCCTAAAAAGGAACCTTTTGCTTTTAAAGCCCTACCTTAACCTGCCTACTAAATGATGTGTACTACTTGATTTGTGTTTAGCTGATGAAAACTTTATTCCAACTTGCCAGAACTGGGAACTTAGTTGCAAGGGAGACGCTAGTGATTTCAAACCTTTTGGTATGAAAGCCTTTCACAATGAGGACTCAGCTTTATCTAGGTTACTTACTCCCTTTATTAAAGCCTCTCAGGATTGATGAAATGTAGTGGTCGTAGGAGAAACAAGCGTTGTTCATCATAAAGTACTGATTTATAAGTATAATCTTTGAAGGTTGGTGTGTGTAAAGCCATTCCAATGAGCTGTTCAGCACTTAATGCTGAGCTCTGTAGCGTTTGGAAGTAGCATACGCATGTGTTTGGAGAAAGGCAGGGGCTGTCCTTTGAAACTATCAAGTTGTGGTTGTATTTCTCATTGTTGAATTTAGAGTTCCTCTTTTATTGCTCTGTTGCTGCTCTACGCATTTAGTATCTTAAATTTAAGTTTAATTTCCTAAAGTCCATGTGAGGAGCAAGGAATGGAACCTTAGTATGGAATATGCTTTGCAGGTGTCTCTTTGCTCTTGGGTGTTAGATCAGGAAAACCTAAAAATAAACATAAAATTAAGTCATTGTGTATGTGTAAGCAGGAGGGCATGTTTATGTTGCTTTAATTAGAACTATTTTCTCAACTGCTTGTTTTCTTAGGGTACGTATTCCAAATAATAAAGATTTTAAATATCTTAAAGGTATGCCTTAAAGTGCTAGGCCAAAAAGCTGATAAGGACTCGTTGTATTTGTCCCTCTGTCTTCTGAAAGTTCAGTTTTGGCTTGATCAGTTCTTTTCTCTGACTTGCTATGCAGCTGATTAAGTTGTGCTGGCACAAGGAGGCAGGAAAAGACATAGCAGAGGAGGACAGGACTTCTGATTGCAGTCCAGGTAGAACAGATTTTAAAAGCTTGTGAAAGCATCATTAAAAAGGCTGGTGCTCAAACCATCAGAACCATCATGTTTTTCGACTGAAACAGGGGCCAGGATGAGAAGTGGAAGAATCAAGTGGAATGCCTTTTTGTCAGTTTATCTTTGAAGGGGCCTGGAGCCAACTTCGGATGAAACAAGATGCATTGCCTCCTAGGATGGACCCTTGAATCTATGCAGCAGTGTTGCTGGGTTGATGGATTTCTGTACACAGAGCCTAATCCAAGCTCTGCTCCATGGGTGGGGGGTGATTAGCAATGTCTGTTTTTATCTGTCCTTCTATGTAGGAACTGCATCTGCTGTGTTGTTGGGCTTAGGATCTTTGCTGGCTTAGAGCTGTGGTGTTGTTGAAAAACCAGCACAACCATTTTGGATTTTTTTAAAAGATTTTTAACACGTAGATTCTTACCTTCATTCTGGCTTCCAGCTTCGTTGAAGGGAAGAGTGAGCATCCATGGCTACTGTGAGTTCATGAGTATCTCTATACTGTGATTCCAGTACCTGTAAGAGGGGTAGGCTTATGTTAATAGAGTCACTTTCCCCTGCCCCTCACCTTTTGCTTTTCCCAGTTGCCCATGTCAAACTTGCCCCCCTCAAACATTGTGGTGTTTGCATTTAAAGATTGTATTTAACACCACTTCTATTCAAGCTTTTTCCCTCCACCACTTCAAGGCAAGTATTCTTCCAGGTATGTGACTACAAACAATGAGAAGGGAAAAATCTCAGTGGAGATCTGTGCATGATGTTTTTTATCTCTTTGAAGCTGCCTTTTTTTTTAAGTCTTTTGATATTTAGGTATTTCCTCCCAGCCTTCCCCTTTCTGGTGTGTCTTTGCCTTGATAACTAAAAAAATTCATAATGATGTTGAATTAGTGACTTCAGAATGGTGTCCTTGGCAACCTAAATGGCATTTGACATCACAGGATGAAGAAGCAGCAAAACTAGCTTAAGGAAGGATGTTTGGGTTTTTTGTTTTGGTAATTTGTTTACCCCCTCACCTCTGGCAGTTCATTACTGCTTTGTAATCTTCCAAGACGCTGATACAAGGGTTTGTGGGGTTTCTCTGCAAGCCCTATCTCTAAAATGTTCTGAGTACACAGTCCTCTTTCATTTTTTCTGTCTTTCAAGAAGCCTACCTCACCAACTTTTGTTTTTGTCAGTAAAGGGGAAGCAAACCATAGGCTTTCCCTGGCATGGGAATGAGCAGCTGAAGGAAAGGAAAGAGCTTCTGGAGAGGTGCTGACCCTCAGTGCAAGTGGCCCAGAGCTACGTGCTGTTTGTATCAAGAAGCTTGAGAGTTTTGGCTGTGAAGATAGTCTCGTCTTGCCACCTTACCACACATTTTTTGTTTGCCCTCTTGATGCAAATCTTATTGTTGTGTTAGCTGTGCAAAAAATTCTAGAAATCAAGTCTCCTTTAGCTGTTCTTTCTGTTTGCAAATAAATCTCCATCTTTAGAGAGTATCTTTCTTGATCATGCTTGATACTGTGTAAGGAGATCATGTTTCATCATGTAAGATTGTGGTCCAGGTTTTGTTCTGACTGGACTGGTTGAAATCTGGTTCAGCTTTGCCAGTGACAGCGCAGCATATTTTGTGGAAGAAGCCAGTTTGAGTAGCCAGTATCAATCAAAGCCAGAGACATCAGCTTAAAGAAAACAGGAGTGAAAAATGATGTAGATTTTGTTGAAATGCCCAAGATAGGGAACTAAAGGAACTATGCTAAAAGCCAAGTAAGTGAAAAAACTACAGTGGCCCATTTCCAAAAAAATTGTCTTGTTGCAAAGGAACATGGACTGTAAAGGGTCCTTATGGCATCTGCACACTTAATACAGTCTCTATCAGTAATTATCATCAGTTAAAACAGTCCTTTTTTATTTTTTTTTAGATTTTTGCACTTTTTCTTTAGTAACTGTTTGAGGGAGTAGCATGTAAAACAGGACAGCATGCAGAAATCTAAAACTGCAGCCAAAAGACACCTCCTTTTTGTGTCTACGTGTTGCAGCTGTCTATCTCTTGGCAGCAGGCAGCCTGTGTAGACTGTGAGGTTTTAGCACTGAAGCGTGGAACAGTGAATTAAGGGGTTCTGAACTCAAAACATTCTTCTCTTCTAGGGAATTTCAGTCCTCACCGTTGCTTAGTTATTTATTTGGAGACTGTGTGTAGGGTTGGTTTTTTTTTTTCTTTTAGTGATTCCTTATATTCACAATATGGTAAATTGAGACAGGTTGGTAACTCTTCATTTTCTCAGTTATTCTGCAGTTTAGTAATCAAGTGAATCGGAGTCAGTTGCACGGAAACACAGCTGGGAAGAAATGCAAAAAAAGAGCATGCATCTCTTTTGTTGCGGGAAAGAGAGGAGGAAAGGGGGGATTTCACTTCTTCACCGTGAAGTAGACTTTTGTATAAGCCAAATAAATGCTTTGTCATAGAGATGTCAGCATGGGACGTTTTGTTTCTGCATAAATTATGGATAGCATCATAACACCTAGGGCATTGTTACATCTTTTAATCTCCCCTTGTTACACCTGGAAAGGCAGAGGATTTTGTGAAATGAGCCAGTGTAGCAGTGTCACTCCAACAACTTGACTCTGAGTTTTCACATTTTGGAGGAAGCAGATGCACAGGTTCGTACCATGCAAGCAAACTGACAAGGGCAAAGTGTAACCACTCATTGTGAGACTTTCCATTAAAATGTACTTTTTTTAAAAATTACTTTGTGCATTCAGTTACACAGGTGTTGTCAGAATAGAGAGCGGAAACTGTGTCCATGATGCTCTAAGAAAAAGGATTTGGGTGATCATCTCCATCTTTCTTGCAGGCTAAATCCATGCCTTTTGCCCAGGATTTTCATTATTCCAGCCTGACCTGAGATACGGTTTTCCATTCAGCCGAGACATTTGTACTGCTGTGGTTGTTACATCTGTACTGGGCAGGCAGAGAAGGGTGGCATGGGCAGTTCCATGTGCTGATGGTACTGCTGCCTTGCTGTTGGGGGCTGGGTTTCTTCTCTGACTTAAAAAGGTACGGTTAAAGTCGTTCAGCTTTCCTGTGCGTGGATGAAAGCAGACTTTTCGCTTCGTAGAAAAGGTTAAACCTTGTAAGCATGTAGGTTTTAGCGTGCAAAGGCTGTGTGGCGGTGCTTCAGCAGGTTTCAGCTTTCCTTTTGTTGTTGTTCGTAACTTTTCCCCCTAACTTTTTAAAGCCCTCGCTCTTCGTGAGGGTGGTATTGAAGGGAGTGGAAATCATCCCGGGGGGAGGAAAAGGACAAGCTAACCTTGGCACCTGGGGCCTGGCTATTATGTTGCACTTCCTCTGCGGGGCGGCGCGGGGCGCGGGGCCGCCGGAGTGATGTTCTCACAGCAAATGGAGGAAGTTCCTCCAGCAGCAGCAGCAGCAGCAGCAGCGCTTCTGGATCTCCTCTCGCCTGGGGGATGGGGCAGGGTGGTGAAAGAGGGT
>JAWWES010000081.1:65379051-65476785 GCA_035583135.1 Lophotriccus pileatus | reverse complement strand
CAGCAGCAGCAGCAGCAGCAGCAGCGCTTCTGGATCTCCTCTCGCCTGGGGGATGGGGCAGGGTGGTGAAAGAGGGTTATAGAAAGCACCGAGGGGAGGGGGAGGAGAGAAAAGAAAAAAAAAAAGAAAAAACAAAACCAACAACCCGGGTCCGTCAGCTACGTGCAAAGCTCGACAAAACTTTTCGGAAGTGTAAATACTTCGGGAATCCACCGTTTGGCGAGGGCTTGGGGAGCAAGGGAGTGTTTCCCCGGCGCTGCTGGCGGCGGGGAGGTACCACGGGAAGGAGCTGGGGAAGGATGGAGGAGGGCGGCCGCTCCTCTCCCTGGTTGCTGACTAAACAGTTATGTCAGCTGGCAGTCGGCGCGGCCTGGGGATTTGCGATAGAGCTCCTGGAGGGTGGGGGCGGCTCTGCGCGGGGGAAGGGAGGGGAAGGGCTGGCCCTGCTGCAGCCGCTGCTGCTCCTGCCTCTCCGGTCGCCCTCGTGGCAGGGAGGCCCGCTGGGTGCTGTGCCCTGCGGTGTGACCCCGGGAAGTTTCTGCGGGGATGCGCCTGCGCCCGTGTTTGTTTGGACACTGGTGCGGTGCCTGGAATAGCAACCCCAGCCCGCTGGAAGGCTGTCCTGTGCCGGGAGCGCGTTCCCGACAGACTGGTACCGGTGCCTTCCTCGCCTGCTGCGTCAGAGCTCTCTGGAGCACGTGCCTGTGCCAAAATTGCCAGAGCCTGTTGCTGGGGCACGAGTAGCACGACCTCGGTGCTGCCTGTGGATGCTGGGTTGCTGGATGAACTGTCTGCCCCTCTGCCGGGCTCTGGCTGGTGCTCACAGTGGCAGTGCGAAGTGCGGAGCTGCAGCAAGGCTTGGGCAGTGCCCTGCCAGTGGTCTGCCGCAGGTAGAGACTGCCCCGCCTAAACATGGCCCGGCACTGTTAGGAAGTAGACAGGGAATTCTGGCTGCTGTTCAAGTTTAATGTTTCCTTTCTTGGCCTTGGAGGCAGATGGAGCCCAGGGTAGCCCTTGAACAGAGCAGGAGGTATTTATAACGATTCTCTCAAGTCAGTAATGTTCAAATCCTATTTTTCTGTTCTTCTTGTTTTGTTTTCCATAAATCGTGTGCTATAAAGCTGGAACAGCCTTAGAACAGCTGTGGCTTTTCACCCATATGCTTCCCTCCCCTCCACCCCCTATTAGGTGTAAGTGAATGATGGGTTGAATGTGAATCACCTCCATACCTATTTCACTTCTCCTGTCCCAGCAGTGCAAGACAGAGAAGGACCCTGTCCTGACAGGCAAAAAGGGTGTGTGTCTCAACTGTTTGAGGTCAACTGAGTTAGCCAAACACAACTTAAAAAAAAAAAAAAAAAAACGCTATCTTGATGCTCCTTAAGGTACAGCCTACCGTGTCCGAAGCCATGTTTGTGGCTCTGCTGGACTAGTTAATGTGTTAACCTGCATCTTAATGAACATTAAGGTAGACTTTTAGTAATGTTAATCTGACTCAACTGAGCTACCATGTTTGTAAGTCATGAGTGAACCTGTCTGGCCACATGGACAAGCTTGCTTTAGTTAGCACCAGTCAGTGTTTCTGATGGTCTAAAAGTGATTTGGCTTTCTTTTTTTTTTTTTATTTTGCCAAAACTGAGAGTGCTGTGGACGATGAGTGAAGGCTGTAGAAAAATGTTTATATTGCGATGTGGAAATCTACGGATCTCGCCCAAGAGCTGCTTTGTTGTATGGCCTTTGTACGGCCTCTCATCACCTCAGTGCAGTTCTCAGCTGGGTGTGTTGTGCCTGGCACTCCTTCACAGCGCACCTGGGTGCCCTTTTATGCACGAGTCAAGCAGTAGTGTGGTTTCATAGGGCCTCGCAATCCTTTGCCAGGTGGTCTTACCGATGAGCTGGGCAGCTGGATTGCTGTCAGTTCTCAACAGCATAGGTGTCTGCAAGCTGCTGTGGGAAGGTTATAAAGCACTGAAGTATCCAAGTGACACCTCAGTCTCCATTCTGCTTTAAACACTCCACTTGTGACAGGCCACAAGAGCGAGCACTTCATGAGAGTGTGTTCAGATTGATAAAACTTGAATCCTTAAACACCTAGCTTCCGCCTCTGCTTATTGTAGGTAGAAATGCTTTTTTTTTTTTTGAGCAGAGAAAAAGTCTCCAGGAGACAGGAAGCCACTCAGAAGTTACTGTTGAGCCAGATGTACATCATCTGTATTTTAAAGCAGGCAAACTGCCCACAGCTCTATGAAAATGGAATTATTTTTAAAGGAGAAGGGTATATAACTGTTTGAGTGCTTAGACCTACGGTCTGAAATGCTGAATAACCGCAATACTCTCTAACTTCACAAGGAACAGTTCTGGAAACGGCTCTTGATGCATTGGGTACAAAGCACTACAAGTGCGGGTAAACAGTTCTTTAAAATATTTTGGCACACTGAGAAAGCTTCAGAGAGTGCTACTTGGAAGCTGAACACTTGACTTTTTGTGGATAAGATCAGTTTAAATAGGTGTGTTTTTCTTCCTTCTGTGTGCATGAGAGAGGGGAACAGGAGGGCACGTAAAAAAATCAGAGGAAAAGACCTCCTTGCTGACTGGGGAGACTTGTTTGACCTTCTGAGCCCTGTGCACTTGTCTGTGGTTTCCAGCCAAAGGCTCTCACTTTGAGAGCGCCTTGCTCCTCGTGCTGAACTATTTTTTGACGCACTGAATGAATGCAATATGTTAACACTCCTGTAAGTCCCAGAATTGCTTGGCTGCCCCTTGCCCTGCCTGCCTTGCGCTGGCTGAAAAGGTACCATTGTTTGTTCTGCAAACAGCGGGTGATGGTTGTTTCCAAGGTGACTATGGCACTGTTGCTGCCCTCTAGTACAAAAAAATTGGCATTAAACACCTGAGAGCATCCCACTGTCACCAGAGACGGTGGGAGGGAGGGAGGAAGGAGCAGTTTGTTAGAGCTCTCTAGACTGGATATTAGAATACAGATGGAGAAAATGCCAGTAAGCTAAGAAGGGGCGATGTATACATTGAGTGTATGCTATTAAACATTTTTCCTAAATAGTGCACGGATACAGCTGTTGAAACCTGGTTGTTTCTAAGGATGTGTCTCTGCTGAGAAGAATTGATGATAAATTTAAGGTCTTTCAATCAGCTGTTTTAGTTTGACTTCACAGTAGTAATATTCTACTTTTTCACTTGATTGATAGGATGCTTTCAAGGCTGCTCGAGCAAGGGTGCTTAGACTTCCTATAAGGAAAGCTAGAAGGAAACACTCAACAGTTCTGCTTGACCTGTAGATTTTCAGAGTGTTTTGGAAAACAGTTATTAGGGGATAAAATATGCATCCCTCAGAAAAAGAACCACAGCAGTCAGTTCTTTCATTGATTTTGTGTATTCTTGAAAGGCCTCTGGTACTCAGAACAGGGACTTATTTTGAAGTGTCTAGGTGGATGGATTGGAAGCATTTTTTCAGTCTTCTCCCTGTGCTGCCTTCCCATCTACTCATGCAGCTGTTTAGTTGGGGGGTGGGGGGAGAGGAATGACTTTAAGAAACAAAACAAAACAACAGTTCTTTTTAATTGGTCATGGATGCTGCTAGCAGAACTTTGCCTCCCCCTGCATCAGGTTTAGTACAGTTCAGACGCAGGTTTCAGTAAACATTAACCACTTTTATCAGGGCTCGCAGCATGCTGAATGGTTAGCAAAGAGCATGCACTGAGAGAGACAGAAAAAATGAACAAGTCCAAGGTCAAAAGGATGGTAGGTTTTCCTTTATTAAAATAATGGGTGGAGAAGGTTGACAGCAGTTTGTGGATAAAGCAGGCTTGTGTGAAAAACGTCGTTCTTGTCCTTAAGCTTTTGTCTGGGTGAGTGTTTGTGGGGGTACTGTGCATTTTGAATTTTTCTTCCGCTCCAGTGAGATGACCAGGACACATCAGCCCTCCTCACAGTCTTGCTGACTGACAGCTTGAGCTCCTCGTGACTCAGATCAATCCAGAGCAGAGTATGAGTTTTGCTGTCGCTTGTTACATCTTTATAGGGGCCTGTTCCTACCCAGCATCCACAAAGATCCCACTGACTTGAGCACTGCACAGCTAAACAGAGATCACAATTTCCTCCCTTCCGTGCCTGCAATTACACAAAGCCATCCTGGTTAGGGAGGGTGATTAAGGAACTGTGGTCTAGCATTTTGCCTTGTCTTTCTTTCTCTGTGGATGTTTCTTTATTGCTTTTGAGAGGTGCAGTGCTGCTAATTTTTCTGCAGAATGAGTTCTGTAGTGATTAAAAAATAGTTGATCAGCTTAGCAAGGAAAATGGGGTAATTTGTGGGTAAATTAATTAAATGGTTTTGAGGTGTGGGAAAAAAGCCATTTTGAAAAGAACATGTGACCTGCCCTAATGAAATTTGTTGAAGCATCTGATGCCACAGTTCAAATTATAAGTTATTTTTAATTGTGCAAATCAGCATATCCTGCCCCTCCTAGCTCCATTCAAATAATACTTTGCAAAAGAAGGAAGCAGCAGCATTCGCCTGCATATTTCCTAGAAAACAGCATCATTGAAAAGTTGTACCTCACTGGGAAAACACAGGTTTCCTTAAGTGATACATCAAACACAGAAGAAATCCAAACCGTCTGCGGCTGGTCTGACAGTAGTTTGAGAAACACCCTCTGCTGCGTGCCCCTCAAATAAGAAACGTGTGCTCACAGTTAAAAATCTCATCTTTGTGGTGACACAAATGATTCAGTGCAGGAAACGAGAGGAATCTCATTCAGCAGTTAAGCATTTGTGGGGCGGGGGTGTGAGGAGGTCATGGTGTTCAGCACACCCAGTTAGAAACCTTCAGGCTCCTTTCCCTACTGCATTTTATATTGATTTCAGTCAGGGCTGATACTAGACACATCAGCACAAGGGGCAAATCCCATCCTGTTTGATCCACCTGGGTCAGAGAGGAAAGAAAAGAAAGACAAGAAGAGACTTTTTTGTTAGTTTTAAATTTTAATTACAGGCATTAGCCATCCTACTCAAAACCATGGCTTGTCGTGGGAGTTATAAGGCTCAGCTCTCGCATCCTGCTGGAACTGAGCTGTGGGGTGGCTGGGCCAGTGCATGGAGGAGGGCCACCACCAGGGCTGCAGTGGTGGCCCATGTTCCTTCTCCTGCAGTGGCTGCATGGTCTCAGGGCAGGCAGAAGGAGAGTTTTAGATGCCGGCTTGCAATTATAGCTTCTTGAAAGATGCCATAGTTCATCTAAATATAAAATATGGACTGTGGTTTTGGTCTGAAATATTTGTGGGATTTTACGAAACCACTACAAACAAAGTAAACAGCAGTGAAAAGTGACAGATTTCAGGCAGGATTTATTTTTTATTTTTATTTTGCAAGGTGGAGACCTGTATTGTGTGATTCAGTGTTCAAAGGAAAGACATTTCTCAAATGGAATAGTTCTTTTTTCATCTCTTATTCACAAACTTCACAAAGTGCTTTATATTAAAGTGTTTCAGGAGGCTGGGATGTAATTTCCTTTTTAATTCTGTTGATGTGCTCCCATGACTTCCCAGGTGTTTTTGCCGCCTTCTCCAAATTTAAAACAAACAATTTCCTAATATGTCGATCATTTGTTGTTTTAGAAGCCTTTGTACGGCCTGTAGAGGGAAACCAAATCGTGCGTGCCACTCGACTTCTAAAATACATTCACTTAGTACTAAGGGCAGATTTAATGGGACCATGTACCAAACATTAAGCGTATGTGTAAACTTTTGCCTTGCTTGGAAACTGGGAATAAAGTCAGTTTTTAGGTTGCTTTGATGTCTCTGCAAAAGCATTTGCAGTTTTGTATTTGCTGTACATCTCCAACTGATAACTGGCACTAATGAAGTGGCTTTTTATTGAAATTCTTTCTGCAACTACAGCACAAAGTTTCTTGCAAAAGAAATCATTTACAGTGCACAGCTGGTAAACAAAAGCATTACCGTTCATTCTCCAGTGCCCCAATAGCTATTGCTCAGTTCTCACCACTGTAGCTTGCCATGCGCGCTCCTAGTGTTTATTCCTCGACTCCAGCAGACCTGCAGGTTTTGGCTGCCCATAGCACTGAGATGCAGGAATGTCTCTCTTTCTCTGGAAGAACCACTCATCCTTTTTTTTTGTATGTTTGTTTGGGCTTTTTTAATCTCTTTTAATGTCAGTCTGTGGGACCACAGTCCTGTTCCACTCTGAATCATAAAAGGCTCTCAAAGGACCATAAGGTGCACTGGAGGTAGGAAGAATTACATGCATCCTTTTTTTAGATACCCTTGCAAAGGCTTCAGTGCAAGAGACAGTGCAAGATTCTATTAAGTCTCTTTACACACACAGTCCTTTGATGATAATATAATGGAGGGGCTCTTTCTGTCACAGCTATTACAAAAAATTTTTGTCATCTGTCCTTCAGCTGGGCTTGCCTTTGCCGGGGAAGACAGTCTCATTACTCCAAAACTGTTGTGGTTAGTTTTTGGCTTGGTAGAAAACTCTTGTTGGGTGACATACGAGACCTCTGTGCTGCATGTGCGCCGGGAGGAAACAGGGTGTGTGCCCCACTGCAGCCTCGGGGCAGCCAGGAGTGGTTGGGGAGACTTGTTTTTTATTTCCTATCAGTATGCAGGTGGGCCTCAGTTTCTTTCGCCTCCTAAGGAAACTTTCACTGACTCTCCCACTGAGCTTTAGTTACAGTGTACGATTTGGGGTTTTTTTTTGTTTTATTACGGAGCTCAATAGAACAGAGCAGGTGACAGGTATTCATTAATAAGACATGCTGCTTAGCTCCAAAAGAAGCACTTTTGCATTGACTTGTGTGGGTGTCTCATGGATCTTAGGGGCAGGCCAGGTTCGGTTTCAAAGATGCGGATGGCAGGTGTGTTTGAGGCAGGCTGCAGTACCCAGCATTTCAGCTTCAGGAGACAGAGCTCCCTAGGCCAAGGGCAGACTGCATAGCATGCTCCCATTCTGCATCAAGACCTGGGCATCCACAGACCCGTCTGGGCTTCCCAGTGCAGGGTGCTGACCAGATGGGCTACACGTAGGCCACTGGTCATGAACTGAGCATCCCCTATGCAAGGTAGCTTGGGGCTTGGAGAGATGGCTTAGCGCACAACAAAGTCACTGCTTTGCACAGCTTAAAAACCTGGATTGTTTCAGTCTTTAAGCTCTCATGGAGGGTCTCACATTCAAAGCACTAATGATTTCCTTGTTGAGACCCAGACTCTTTAAATTTTTATTAAAGGGATTGTCTGTGCTGACATTTAGCTAGCACCAGATGTTGGCTTTTAGTTACCAGTGTGGAGGTGGCGTAGCTAATAAAGGCAAGGATAAGAAACTTGTGAGAAACTGACTGTCAGATGTGGCTTTGTGTACTGCAGCCTGCGTGATGTCTGTCGCTTCTTCATGGGCCACAGTTCTACAAGAAAGCTTTTTTCTTTCCTTCTTCTTTTTCTTCTATACTCTTGACTGGCCAAGGGTTTTCCAAGCACATGTCTTTTTCAGGTGGCCTTGCTCTTTTGTTAGAGACTAGCTAATGGAGGGAGAGTGCAAAGAGAGCTCAGTGGCAGGTTTGGGGTTTTTTTCTCTTAAATTTTGGTATTTGTTCTGAACATAGCTTTGCTGTAGATCATACTTCTCCCCCTCAACCTCTTTTGGCTATACCCTCTCTCAGAAAATGTCAGCAAGTGATTGTTTCCTTTGCAGAGCTGCAGTCCCCTAGACAGAGGCTTTTCCAGTTTTATGAATGCACCATTTGTTGCTGAGGGCACAACTGTTCGATATAACTGGCTGCATCCCACTCTGCTTGGGACCAGCATGCACTACAGCCAGGCTATGCATAAACCAGATTTTTGTGTTAAATGGCACCATTTTGTTCACAGCAGCAGTCTGTCTGTCTTTTGTGTGCACGCGTGTGAGGCTTGCAGTTTTCAGATGCAAAATACATAAAGAGCAGCAGTTTTGCAGAAATACATGTTAGTGAGCGTACGGTGCTATTTTAAGGTTTATTTTTCTTAGGGAGTTCCTGACGAGTGATATTTCTTCATTATTTTGTGTAGGCGGGCCGAGGCAAAAGCACATTTTGAAATATTTTATAAAATGGATGCATGGTATAATATTACAAATGTAGTTGTTTTCTTGAGGACATACTCAATTATAACTTAACTGAAAATACATGTAGCACTTTGTATGTGCTCATTTATGTTTTATTGTATGTCATCAACCACATCTCCACCCCCTCTCCCTCCTTAAGTGCCACAGGGCTGGAGACTGTGTAGATATAACCACTTGAAGATACGCTGTGCTTTATATTTTTAATTATGTCTAGGAAATGTCATCTGATGTCAAACTTGACACTTCTTCTCACTGCCTGTCCCGCTTACCCCCCTTCTAAGGTCAGCACCATTTACTGTTTTTGGAGGGGCTGCTGTGCTGGGTCAGGATGTGTTGGGGAAAGTTGGAGAGGCTGCACGTCCGTCAAGTGAAGTTTCCATCCTAGTTGAGTTGCAGTCTTTAGTTTTGCCCAGCCCAGGTTTCTACAGTGCAGGAGTAAGCAGATGCACAGTTGGGGGTTAGTGGGTACCATGCTGGTTGCATGCCATTTCTCTGTCATTTCCCTCTCAGTCCTGAAAAGCTGCTTTTGGAAAGTGCCGTCTCTATTCTTAGTTATGTATAGCAGGGATGCTGCATGAGGCTCTGGTCCCAGCAGCTGAAATCACAGCTTAGGGTTTGAGTTCATGCTGCCTGTCTCATTTGTCTCAGTGCCAAGAGTTCCTCCTCAGAAGCATAGCGGGCTCCTTTCCCTATCTCTATTCTCTCATACCTGTTGAGTCCCCTCCAACAAATAAGAAATCTTCAAAGCGAGCCCACCAGTTTAGAAATTGCTCACTTGTGCTTCAGTAAAAATACTTTTTGTGCTCCATCATCACTGTGTTTAAGAAATGGGGAAAATTGGAAACCTCTGATTTCCCCTCTTCAGTGAAGGTGGTACTGATTGGAGATGAGGATTCCCTACCTCACCCTCCTTTGAGGGCCTGAACATGTCTGGGCATTGGTCAGGCTTGCCTGAAATGTCCCTAATTTGTCCACCAAAAAGAAAATATAATTAAAAAAATACAACTGTTGCAGTCTTTCTGTGGAGGTTTCCACACACATCCCTGCCTCACCATGCTCCTTCATATATTCACTGCCCACATAATGTTACCCGCAGGATGAGGGTGGGAGAGGGAAGCTTGTTCTCTCTCATGTGACTGCAGCACAGTTAATAATTGTACTAGCCTTCAGGGGCTCTCGTGACCAAAGGGGCTGATCAGATTTGTAACCGGACAGAAGTTTTTCAGGCACATCTTTGTGCCTCAGCATCCCAGCAGATACAGAGAAGGAGCCAGATCTGCTTACGCTGTGATTGCTCATTTGTTATGAGCTGGCTAGCATATAGCACATAGAGACAAAGGCTGCCCTGGCCTGAAAAGCCCCTAAAGAGAAGCAGTATCGTAAATACATCTGTAAAACTGTGTTCAAGTTATAGACTGTGTGTGTCTCATGTGCTCTTGCTCACTCGCTCCATCTCCCTGCCCACTCCCTCCCCCAGCCCCCCCCCCCCCGCTGCATTAAAAAAGGGATGACAAAATATTTTGAGAAAATGCATCAACTGCTAAACTGTTGATATGATTTAAAAAAAAAAGAAAAAAGGAGTCTTCGCTCAAGCATATGTTTCCAACACTTTAATCTTTTATGGACTGCATACTTGCTGTGGGAGTGGAAGGGGATGTTGCAGGCTTACTTTCAGTGTACTTGGAAGTCTTTCCCACAGCACAAAGACTCCCCAGAAGACGTGAAACAGCGGCCTGGAAACCAGGAAGTTTCTGATGCCTGGCACTTACTGCTCTGAGGGATTTTCTGTGCTCTGGAGGTCATGGAATCATCTTTGTTCTTTGCTGGCTTCTCCAAGTTTGTTTTACGCACGATGGAGGGGTATGTGTGTGCTGCTGAGCTCTTCAGGGTCCTCATTTCTGTAGCATGTTTTTGCCCCTGGATCTTCTGTTACTTCACTCCCACGATTAATATGTCTGCTGCTTAAAATGGCTACTGAACCACCACCAAGTTCTTGCCACTGGTTACTAACTGCTTAACCTCTGTCAAAAACCATCCAGCACAGCTTTGAGTTGATGCTTTTATTGCTTAACAGGTATATTTCTGATGTTTGGGCTATCCATTAACCCTGTGAATACTGTACACAGTGAAGACATAAATCTGCTGTGGTATGATGGTATGTCTTGGTGCTGTGATGGCTGCTGCTGCTCCTGCACTGTGCTCTGGTTAGATTTGCGTGACATGCAGTCTTCTGGGTATGTGGTTTGAGGGTTATTTTTTTTTTTGCTTTGTTTTCCCACCCCTTTACCACTTTGTATAGTTTTGAGGGTTTTTTGAGGAGTTGCTGATATCAAAAAGCAGCAATGAGGGTGAGAAGTCTGGCACTTGAGGGCTGATGGTCCTGGTGAGTTGATCCAGTTCCTTCCAGTAAAGAAACTGTGCATCCAGTTTCATTCCGTGATGAACTCAGTGTTTTCATTTCTGGCGTCTCCTTCCCGTGTGCCTATGTTTGTGCTGGAGTGTGATGGAGCATGAAAGGAGTCAGAGGAGCGAAGGGGCTGCAACTTGGCTTTTGGCTGCCAAGAAACCAAAAACATTGAACAACCTCAACCACAAGGAGAGTTAACCGGAACATACCACAAAACAGGTTAGGCAGGACACTGAAGCCAGGTACGAACCTTCTCCTGTGCTTTAAGGCATCTTCAGTACACCCTCCTCCCTCTGCCCTTTCAGGATTTTCCCCCTTGCCCCCCGTTGTGAAATAGTGCTGTGCCCGCCTGGGTTTGAACGTGGGGCAGGCGGATGGTTGCAGCGCCGGCTGTTCCTTAAGAAACAGAGGGTGCACTTGTCCGTACCCATCACCCCGTCGCAGAGGCAGCGCAGCATGTGCCTGTGTGTGTGTGTGTGTGTGTGTGCCTTCCTGCCCTCTCCGCAGGGTTGCCTGCCGAACGGCCCCAGCAGAAAAGTAGCGGGGGAGGAAGAGCAGCGAGGAGACAGGGAATGCTGGCGGGCGGAGCTTGGTGGGCTGATCCTCCGCGTAGTTAATCATTACATGCAGCATAACCTGTTCCTGTTTTCTAGAGGTTTCACTGGCACCCGCAGCCAGAAGCGTATGAGGAATATATGACAGACTGCTTTCCGAGCAGGATGGTTTGCCTTGCAGCAGGAAGCCCAGCATCTAATACAAGACATCATTTCTTCTGTAACATCTTTATGCCTAATCGTTCAGTAAACATACCATATATAGTCCGGTTCGTGCTTGCTCTAACACCCTGCTGCAAGGCAACTTTGCTAGTACCACACAGATTCCTTAGCTCCTGGTAACTGGCTGAGAACTAGGATGTTGCCATATGTAACGTAAATATTTCACACAACTGGGGTTTTTTATGCTCCTGCTCATAGTGCATAAAGCATGTGTTTCTAAACATGACAGTCTTAAGTCTGGCACTTAAAAATGAAGAAGATTATACAAAAAAAGGTACCTTATCAAAGGATGGATCAGGTCCCACCTGCACATATTTGTTGCAGAGTAAAGATTCCACTCTTTCGATAAACATCATATGAAATTTTTATTTATGAATCAATGTTTGGTGGTCTTTTTTTCCTTTCTTTTTTTTTTCTCCTGTTTCCACTTTAAATGCCTGCTGCCTCCTAGGTGATGGATCCCAAGCTAGAGCTGTGGTTCACTGAGAACTTTCTCTTTTCATTCTAGCATCTTTTGTAGAATTTCTCCCCTTCCTATTTCTCTGTGCCCTCTTTCTGTTTCTGCTGGCAGGGTACTAAGCATGCCAGAGGACATGAAGAGCAGCAGTGTGGCTGGATTCACAGCTTTCCTAATCAGCTGTTACACAGGATTTGCCTTCAGGTTTTTTATTTATTTGTTTGTTTGTTTTTAACATTGTCAAATCACTTCAGTAACATTCTGCCTCTTTCTATGCTAGCAGAAGAGACTCAGAAGAAAGAGATGAAGCCTGCCTACCTACACCCTACAAGGCAGGGTTTTTTTTCCTTTTTGTGCCTTCTACATCTTGCCCCATTCATTGGTGTGTGAGAAGACAGCACAGTGGTGTGGACCCTGGATAACCTTGCACAGAGCTTTCTGGCTGGCTGCTTGGTGATGGCTGTTAGTGCCTGAGTTCAGCAGTTTAGTGACTGGCAATGTCTCCTGTACCACTGAGATGGTTGCTTAATCAGAGAGGGTGCTGGTTTGGATGCAGCATGATACAGGTAGATTTTCCTATGCTGACTTGCTCCTTAGTTAGGTAACACTTCCAGAGGGGGAGACTTTGCAGAGGGGAATGTTTGGGTGTTACATAAATGAACAGGACATGCATTTCTGGGACTCGTCTCTCATTGGCCTGGTCAGAGTGAATTATGTCTGACTGCTTGGCAGTTAATTGGACCATCCTTCCCATTTCCTAAGCTGATAAGCCCCTCACTGTCTGCCTCAATCAGGCTTCTTTGTTTGAGAAGTTACTAATGCCACAGAAGAACAGAATAACTACTTTCCTGTAACCAAGTGAGGTGCTCTGATTGATAAATCTATGAAGATTCACTGTATTTCTTCAGCAAAATCCTTTCACGAGGCTTACTTGTACCGTAACACCAGTAGCAGTTGGCAGGTACTGAAAAGTAGGTATAGCTGATGTATTTAATACATACCTTGACCCTTTCTGAAAGAACAGTATTTGTGATAAAGTTATGCTGTGAACAGCTTTATTCTGGCAGATCCTAGTAGCTGTGTCGAGTACCACGGGGGTTTGTAGATGCCTGTCCATCAGGATTGGGTCTCAGAAATGGCTCTATGTTAGCACAAGGTCTTCAGACTGGGGCTGTCTTGATGTGTCTGGATGGTGCCTAGCTTAGAGTGGGTGTTGCCAGAAGGTGAGTAATAAATGGTGATTAATCGTCTCTGAGCTATGGATGTTTGTATGAAAAAGCACATTGCTAAAGGCTGTGCTTCAACGAGATCATCAAAATTAACCACACGAGAGACAGTCGTGTAGCATCCCAAAGGCTTGATATTTATGCCTCTTGACTGGTTTTGTTTTGATTTTTGTGGATTTACTAAATCTGATTGATGGAGAAGCATGGGTCCCTTTGTCTCCGAAATATCAGTAAATATCAATTAAGTGATATCAGTATTACACATATCACAGGGCTGAGTGATACAGAATCAGGGTGCACTAAAAGTAAACACCCTTTTGTTAGGTTGCTCGCTAATCTTCTTAATGCAGAGGTGTGGTTAGGAACCTTACAGGTATGCATCCTTGTGTTTGTACCGTTGAGTCTTTGATACAAATGCATAGGAATGATGCAAAGGTACCAATTCCTATGTTAATTGTATCTTGAAGATAAAAAATAATTTTATCTTACAGGAGACCATTTATGCTTTGCAGTCAAAATATAAGAAAAGAAATATAAGGAGAAATATAAATAGAGAACATGTAAAGAAATATAAGTAGAAAACCTAAAGCCATAGTGATTTTTAAAAAAGTTTTCGTTCTGAGTTTACGTACTGATTTGAGCAATGCATTGCATCTGTTTGATTGTACAGTTACTTCTAAAACTTTCTGAAAAGAGGGATTCATCACAAAAATCTTCCGTCTCCCTCCATCCTTCAGCTGTTTCTGGCAGCTTTCAGGACCCTTAGCACACAACGTGGGTATCGGAGGATTTGCTCCTTGTACAAAAACTGGAAGGACTGGGCCTCTTTCTTCTTAAAATGTGGGGTTTGTCTTGACTTAGTCGTAGAGGAATGTAAATTATACAAAGAAAATAAATGCATAATAAATGCGAGCTGGTGTTTGTAGGTACTCTCTGAGCTCGGGAAGCGACCACCTGTTTATTTTTCGTAGTCCCTCGGAGTTAGTGGTGTTGAGTCCCGGTATGGCTGCAGCGTCACCAGAGGATGGTGAGGGGATGTAGTTGCTGTTGAGTTCAGGAGGCCGTTGGTGGCCCCTCCAACGTTGTTATGTCCGAGGGACGTAGGAACGGCTGAGCTGAATGTGGGGCCTGGTCCGTAGGGTGGGATCTGCCGGAGGGGCTGTGGGAGGCAACGGCCATCAGTGGCTGGATCGTGTAAGTTGCTCGCAAGGGCTTGTCTGCAGTCATCAGACCCCAGGCAGGGAGCTGGTGATGTCTCCTACTGTGGCTTCTTGTATTAGCGCTTTCATTGCCTGACGACAACGTTCAAGGTGATGGGCAGAGGATTTGCATTTGGATTTTAAAGTGTCTGGAAGAGTGTGCTCTGTGAATTGTCTGAACCTTACCCAGGCTGGTTCCAGACCAGCCAGCAGCCATGGATTCAAAGACCTCGCTGTCTACCATGGGATCAGCGAGCCTCAGGCTTTCTGAGTGGAGGTGACGAGGAATGAGGAGGGGGGAGGAGGTGTCCGTGTCTTAAAAAAAAAAAGAGTTGAAAAGAAAAAACTGGAAAGCAAGCAGCTACTGGCTTGTGAATTTCTCATAAAGAAAGATGCTGTGTATGAAGGGGTTACCGCGATCACGCCCTGCCGTGCATTGGGCACGCTGATGTGGCTTGGGGGAGGCGGCGTGGGTAGGCCCCAGCGCCGTCCTGGCAACCAGGAATGGAGAGGAAGCAGGAGGCTGCCTGCCTTCCCTCAGAGAGCCAGGAAAGCATCAGGGATGGAGTTTAAGGAAGTGTTCAGCCTCAAAATGAGGGCAGCTTGAAGGTGTATTAAATCCTGGGCCTGTAATGATCTGCGTGTTCATGTATGTATAGGGCCTTAAGCACAGAAAGGTTTGGGGTGAGTCTGGAAAGGGTCCATATTTAAGGAATGTAGTTCTTCTGGCTTCTGAGATAGGTTTTTTGTGTAGACAGCATGGAAAACTATTACAAAAACAAGTATTGCAAGACACTTAATGAGATGGGAAACTGGCAGTGCTAAGGCTGTGGCTCTTGTACTCGAGTGATTGTGAGAGAATGTCAGCTTTTTTCTGCTTTCTTTTCCCAAGCATTTTCTGATTTTGAACTACCACTAGTGGAGTTCATCCTGTGGTCTTAAAGTCAGCAACCCCAAAAATGCATGGAAAATACCTCATGACTTTTGGAATGAGAGCCTGTGACAGCAACTGGACTCGAGGAAAAAGAGGTGCTCCTAATGTTTGCTGCCAGTTCCATCAGTGCTGTCTGAGATGTTACACTGTACTTTCACTGTTTTGGAGCAGGGGTGACTGGGACTGACCAGACCAGTTTTTAAGGACCTTAGTCAGCTTCCTAATTTCCAGGTGTAGTGAGAGAGTCATCAGGGACAAGAATGGAGAGAGAATGTCAGTAAGTTCCTCTTCGTGAAAGGAGATGGGCTGCCAGGAGGATTTCCAATTGGAGATCACTAGGCAGCTTTTATTATGGACCCTGTTTTCTCTTGTTTGCGGCTCTACTGAGCTTTAACCATTTGTGCTGAAACACTACATGTCAGGTGTTTAGCTTCAGGCCACATTTGTTTTTGAAAGAAAAATAAGTAGTAAAAAAAATTCTTCGGCCATTTCTGAGAGTGAAGCTGAGGGAAAAGTGAGTTCAGGTTTTGAATTACTTTTATGTCTTCTCTCTTCTTATTTGAAATAGAACAAAACCCACAACAAACGTAGAATCCTTACAAAGGGGGAGAAAGTCTGACCTGTTCTTCTAGTCCTCAAAGCTGTAATGCAGGGACATTGAGATTTGGGAAGGGTGAAGTGGGTGGGAGATTGCAGTTATAGCTATCAGTTGAATAAGTTAGCTCTTATCATAGCTGATAATAGCTAGCAATGGCAATTTCTCCAGTGCATTCTGTTCTTAATGTCTGTTGCAATTTAGAGGTAAAAAGGACTGTGAATGACCCGATGAAAGCTAGGCATTATCATGTCTGTCTTACTCTGGACCAGAGTAAGACAGTTCAGCTCTGTGAAGACTGAAGTTGGTAACCTAGTCCCACATCTTCAGGAAGCAATTTAGCAACCTTTTATACCTCTATATTTGTCTGCTCTTTGAGGTGCAAAACACACATGGGGAATGCATGATTGTTCCTCTTGCACTGTGATGTACAGGTGTAGGTATAGAATTTCTGATTGAAGGGTTTGTCAGTGTAAGATGAAAACGCTGTTCTCATGAGTGCGCTTTACTCTGCAGGCACTTCGGTTCCATATGGAGTAAGGGTAGCTTGAAGGCTGTCTGACAAGATTTGTACTCCCCACCAAACACCCTAGTCTCCTAAATAAAAACAAAGGCCCAGAAGTTCGTAAATACCTGTGCATGTGATGTAAACAAACTTCCTGATTCAGTGACAGCTGTTGAAGCTAATGGATCTGTTCCACAGGATGGACCTATTAGTATCAGTTCACTAGCAAGACTGAGGCCTTGATTTGTAATGACCCCTTAAATGTAACTTGCCTTTTGACTGTATCTTCCTAAGCTGCTGTGGGTGCAAGAGGGAAACAGATTGAGCCTGGAATAATATTTACCTTCTCTTCTAGTCAGGAGTGTCTGGAGCAAAAAAGAAATGTTGCCACACCTCTAGGATCTCCAGAGTTGGCTTTCCTGAGAAATGAAATACCCCCGATGTTGTGTACACAGGGCAAAGGCATCTGCTCTATTTAAAAATATGCATATGAAAATGGAACTGGAAATTACTGCAAAACTGCATTTGCAGTTATCATAGCAAGGAAATTTTTAGAAACCAGACCTGAAAGACTTTACAACTGAGAGTTTCTCAGGATACTCCCTGTCATTTCTCATTTGCTTTGGTGAAGTATTAAAAGAACCCCTCATTTCTGTAGTTATAGCCAGCAATTAATAAATTACTTTCTGATTTTGTTTTGATTTTATACATGTATATGTGTAATACATATTTTAATGTGCATTTAAAAACTGCTTTTTTGCCTGATTATGGAAGGGGAGACTGTGGAAAGAGAATTTTAAGTTCTTTAACAAAATATTTGATTGAAGTAATTTATTCATGTTAAGCACCCCAGAGCAGTATTTGATAGTTCTGTCGTCCTCTATTTCGACGAACTCTTTAAAATGGAAGAAAAATCCCTTTTTTGTTTATTTTCTAAGAGGGGGGAAAAAATAATTTCAAAATGGTTTAAATAGTTTAGTGATTCTTATTCCGTTTCTTGCAGACTTCCCCCCACCCCACCCAGAGCCCAACCACTCTTCCCTTCTGCACCTGCCCACAGAATTACCATGCAGCTAATTTTAGAGGTGGGTTTACACATTTGTTTTAAAAACACAGCAGTCTCCATCTCTGGTAATCCACCAGGTGGAAGCAGATATGTAGAATATCTGTACATGTATTGGTAAATCTGGATTTGAGCAGAGGGTTTTTCTAAGAGGGCAGTGTGTGCAAAGGCAAGGGAAGCCTTGGCAGTGTAATACCATCAGTAAAGCAAAAATTTGCAGTTAACCAGTAGTTGGATTCGTTGCTGGGTTTTGTTCATGTGGTGGGCTGAGTGACATTGTATTAGCCAGTTCTTCTAATATATGGTTGGACATCGGTTGCCTTGCTGTTCTGAATTACAGTAGGAAGAAGGGTACCAGGGAGGGCATGAGGAGAATAAGATAGGATGTGGTTTTTTAGAGGTGGATGCTCTTCTTGTGCTAACAGAAGTTTTGGTCTATTAGCCTCAAGTGTGCTTTTCTGAGCTGCAAACTCGTTCATAGCTTACTGATGTCTTCCTTCTGCCATCTCCCTAGTAACCACCTGACTTTCCTGTGCCTCACTCCTCTTGCAAAAAATGGTGTCTTTGAAGTTTGGGCGATATCCCTGTCGTGTTTGTCCCTCAAAATTATTTTGCTTTGAGCACATCTTTGTCTGGAATATGCTTAGTGCTTAGATTTTTATTTTGGTTGGTTAAGGGGCGAGTGGGAGGCCAGAGGGGAGTCCAAGAAGTGTCGTACAGGAAGCTTGGGGTTGAGGTAGCTTGAAGTGACCTCCTGAAAGCATCACTTCTGGTCTGTGAGTCCAGATAGCTGGGCTGTCCAGCTGTGTTTCATAAATAACAGAAATACTGTGGCTGTGTACTGTTGCAGGGTTTTTGTTGTCATCCTACAATTTTTGTTATTGTTTCTCTCTTGATCTCTTGCACTAAAATTCATGTCACTGCCTGACAAACTGTATTCTTAATAAGTTAAGGTTGTACTTATAGAGCAAGTCCTGGACAGTAAGACATGTTGAATATACATTGGCCTAAATAATTTCCTTGCTGACTTGTACTCTTTGAGCTTTGGGTAGTTCTGAGCTTGTTACAGAAACAATCAGATTGCTTAAAAGTGAGGCGTTCCTTTCCAGCTATGCCAGTGAAGATATTTGCATTTTAAGTCCAGAGTTGCAAAACCAAGTCCTGTACTTGTACTCTGTGCATGTTAGGACAAAAATAAAATGGAGGGAGAGCTGAAAGAAGCAGTTTGCAATCACTTGAGGCCCAATGTGAGCTGAGGGTCAGAATTGCTTGGAGAATCAGTTCAGTAGGGAATATAATAAGGAAATTATGATATTGCAATAAGGTTTTCAGGGGTTTTTTATTAGTAGCAGACACTTTAAAAAGAGAGAGAGAAAGCCTAGGAGCAGAAGTGACCTGAAGGAGAAATGACCAAGACCAGCTTAGAATTTCAGAGAATGATGGTTCAGGAGTGCTGCTTCACTGCATCTTCATGTGAAACTCCTTTCTGTCTTATGAAGGGGGGTGAAACAGATCACAGTCTTGTGAAATCTCACTTCTTAATGCTGTTTCGAATAATGTGAAATAGTTCTGGGCCTTATGCTTTTCTTGCGGATTGAAGATTTTAAACAGGGAATGCCGGGTCTGCAAAAAAGTGACTGTAATCATAAATGTGAAAGCGGCATGTGGCCTTTCTTGTCGTTTTTAACAAGCCAGAACTTTGCAGAAATCTGCCCAGGCAAACTTTTGGTCCTGCTGTGCCCCAGTGTAATAATTATAATGCAGAAACAGCTGATGGGTCACGTCTCCAGGCCTGCACAGCGTTATGACTTGCTACCTACATTCCATGTTTAGCTTTGAGTGATCAGATGGTGTAAGCAACGTGAGATAGTAGCGCCTGAGGACATGCAGCCAGGCAACACATCCTGTCCCTCTGCAGCTTTGGTTTCTTTTCTCTACTTATGTCCCATCCTGTTCCCTTAAGGTGATGTGTTTTACAATAAATACCACTCTCTGCAGGAGGTCAGCTGCCTGTGTGGAAGCATGTGTGCTGTTCCCACTGTGCTGTATGTTAAATCCAAGCGCCCAAGGTTTGTAAATATTGTTTCTAAAGTACTTGAAGGCTCCAGGTGAGCTATGTGCTAGTGGCTCTGGGGCTGTGGTTGGTACATGTGGCACACGGTGGCAGGCTGCTTCAGCATTGTTACTGATGTGACTTAATGAAGCATGAGTGGTATTGGAGGGGGTAAATTTTGTCTTTCTGTCTGGGCAAAAGGTCACTGACAAATGTTTACAAACAAACAAATGAGTTGAAAACTGTGCTTAATTCAGCCGTGTAAAGACTTAGGGAGGCAGGGAGGGAGAGCAATATTTTCGAGTTATGTTTGTTTTGTGCTTAGCACTGTGCAAAAGGTACGCCCAGCTCTTGATGTAGGAAAAATTGGATAGGTAAGCAGAAAATTACTAACTCGTTGCCTGAGACTGCTTTTGCTCTCTTGCTACCCTCATCCAGGGATGCCATGGGACAAGTGCAGTGCAGATATTTTAATTGTGGTAGTTTATTTTATTGTGAACTTATTTTCACTGAGGTTAATCAGAGAACTGAACTTCAGGTAGACCTTTAATAGGAGTGTTTTCTGCGGCAGAGAAGTTGCAAATGAGCTCTGAGCTAGAGAGAAGGGAGCGAGCAGGAGCAGGAGGGGGGAGTCTGGAGATGGAGCCTGTTGTGGGTTCATTCCACTACATCTTTTCATCTTTCCCCGGTACTGCAGCACTGCAGGAGTAGTGTTACCAACAACATTCTTGCTCAGGTCTCTCATCCCTCACTCAAATAGAGGGTGTAATTTGACGATGTCTCAGCTCCCCCGTGTGAAGGTTGTTGATGAAACCGTGTGTACGTACATTTTTAAGTGCAAACAGAAAACAACCCAAACAAACACAAATTCCAAATCAGATCAGTTCCATGATCCTGGATCACTGTGTGGTTGTTCAAGCTCTACGACTGGCACAAGGCTGGAGGGAGAACACAAGGCCAGAGCTGTGGGGTAAAGTGAGGACTGGCAGCCCGTCCTTCTGAATGACAGCCGTGGCTTACATCAGGTTAAATCAGTCTGTACACTGAGAGCTGGAGTGAAGCAGAATGGATTAAAAACAGGTTTTCACTTCTAGCCTTACGTTTCCTGCAATTCTGCATCAGCTTGTGGGGGTGCATGTATTTCTGCATCCCAGCTGCTGGAATATGAGAGGCATTTTCTTACAGGACAAGTCTCCGAGTCAGTATTCACTGAAGTTTTCCTTTTTTTGAATGGCTGTGTCCACAACTTTCACAAATAGATTGTGAATCTGGATTTTTATCTCCTGCTTCTCCATCCCTATCAGCTGTTATCAGCTGCAAACAGGTTAACAGTGAGGCCTGCTGGGCTGCTTAATGGGTGGCCTGGCGCTGCCTTTGGGCTGATGCAGATCATTTCTATTGGCCAAGGTTATCTCTTCCTGACCTTGTAACCAGAACTCAGCCTCCTGGTGGCACGGTAATTGTGAAAAGAAGGGCTTCTGAAAGAATTCCTAAAGGCTGGAATATCCTTTCTGGTTTTGTGAAAGCCATGTTTTGTCTTCATCACTGCTCTGAATGGGAAAGTGCCTTGGTGTTATGTTTGCAAATTCAGAGAAGGTTGTATTTTAAGTTTCTTGTCTTCTGAAATCCACTGTGGAGACTTTATACATATAGTATGGCAGGAGGTTGCTGTACCACAAGCAACTTTTACTACTGGGCTTTCTTGGTCGCTTGCTCACTGAGCATTAATAGCTTCCTATCTGTAGGTTTTCATACCAAAATATCTTTTACCTTGGTTGCAGTTGGTTTGGTTTACAGGACTAAATATGTTTGCATGCTTTTGTGTTGAAGAGGGACTTCTGTTAGCTGTGTAACAGAATGAAGCACGGGGATTAATGGGCGAAATGGGGAGAGAGGGAGGAGTTTGGTGGGTTTTCTTTTTTTCCTGGAGGCATCAGGCTTCTGTAGTGAGAGAGAGCATAGTACATGGAACCTAAAGACCTTTAAAGTACATGCTGAAATGGATGCTGGGAAGATACAGTACAGTGCTTGGGCACAACTCCAAGGCTCCCAAGGCAAGTAATATTTAAACAAGCTGAACAGCCCCTTTCGGCAAGCAGCAGGAAATCCAGCGCTGAGCTTTGTGTTGTTGCATGGTCAGCAGAAGATAAAAGCTCAGGCTATGCAGCTGGGGTCCCCTCCTATCACTGAATGGCAAACTGTTAAGGAAAGATAAAAGGACAGAAAAGAAGAGGGGGTTGTCTTATTGAAAAAAGCATTCCTTCTTATTTTTAAGCCATTGGAGTACTTTGAAATACACTGAGCCTGATGTAAGTCAGGAGCAGCACCATTAGCAGCTATTGGGGTGTGTGGGAGCTTTTACATCAGTTGGCAGGCAAAAGGTGATTTCGTCCCTGTGGTGATGCACGTAAGAGCCTCACAGCTGGCAGGAGCTTCCCAGACCATTTTTTTAGGGGCAGGGCATGTAATGCTGGGACTGCTCTTGACTGGGGATTTCGTTCTGAAATGCAACCAGCATTCAGCCATATATAGCCTTTCCACGGCCTGCTTTATGCAGCTGGTCCTTGGTAAGGGACGATTTTAACAATGAGGAAGAGAATTTAAATGAATGAGATTACTAGTTCAAGTTAGTATTTACTCTATTCCTCCTCTCTGTCCCTCCTCCTTTTTTCCTGCATCACACCACTAGTGTCTTGGGAGAGAAAATGCTTCAGAGCATTTGTTACCAATTTAGCATCAAGTACGTGCTCAAATTTGGGATTTCTGAGATCTGTGTGTGCCATATGTAGGCAAAATGTAGTATTTGCTAGTTCCAGTAGAAGGGAACATACACAAATTTGCTGTTCTGCAGATAGTGTTTCCTTAATCTAATGAGACTTACATTTGTGCAGCTTTTTTGTTTTGGTAAGATGGTTAACCGTCCTCCCTAGGGTGCCTAATTGCTTATCATGAGCTAATCAGTCCCCTGGGTATATGAAGGGATGAAACACTGCCAAGATAGAAGCCTGCGACTTCCCCCAGAGGTGTGATAACCTTCCCAATTACCCCACCCTTTAGGGAGCTTACTTACTGCTATTTTGAAGACCTCGTTACTTCAGAAATTTTCCATGTTTGGAGATTGTAGGAAGTTTTAGAGGAATGTATTTGCTGAGAAACCCTTGAACTTGTCAGCTTTCATGGTTTTTTTTTGTCAAGTCTGTATTGAATAATATTTCAAATTTGTTGTGAAAATGCTGAACATGTTAGTACTGCCACTTCTGTTTATGAAAGTGCCTACCTTGACAGCGTTCGTGGCATGCCAGACCTGAAGAGATGAGGAAAGGGCCATTTTCTGTCTTCAGTTGCCAGTAACTAGGGATGGTGAAATCTTCAGAAACTCCATCTGAAGTTCAGATGAAGGAAAAAGTGAGACAAATCTGGGGGTGACTTGTTTCTGATTTTTGGTAGAATGATACTTGCACATTACCATATGTGAAATAAGTGGGTAGATTAAGAAAAGTTTTTCACCTTACAGTAAAAAATAATTTATTTTGTGTTTTTTCTTTCTCCTTGTAGTTTCTTGTTTTAACTCATTCAGATACATGCTTCTCTGCCCTACAGGTTGAGATGGCTAACAATTTCTTGAATTCTTCTCTTGTATCTTTCTATACTGAGTGCTTGAGTTCCATGAGGCATATAAAACTTACTACAAAACAATAATGTCTAAACTGGAAGCAGAAAACAGCTCCCGCTGTTTTGTTTCTGAGGGAAAACAGAACTTCTGGTGTTGAGGTTTCCTTTGTCCTTTAACTCATGAATGTAATTTTTATGTGAAGTTTGGAGAACGGAATGTGTCATTTAGGTAGAAATACAGTTTGGTGCTTGAAAGAGTTGTAACCTAATCAGTGAATAATATCAGATTTATTTATTTTTCTTTGTGGTTCTTTTAGAACACTTAAGGTCTACTTTACCTCTGGTTGTAGAGTAGGTTCTAAGTGACCTTAGCAAGATCAATGTAAATATAAACATTTTCATAGAGTGTACTGGCTTAAAACTAAAAAAAGGCAAGGTGATTTCATGCTTAGAATTAAAAGATGGTGGCTCTGTGGGTGTGCATGTTTACATGACCAAGAAAATGTTAATGTGGAAGCATTACTTCTCAAAAGAAGTGTGACTTTCAGTATCGTAGGTCTGATTATGATATTTCAGTGTTGCTTCACTGTGTATGCCTATACGAAAGTGATGAGTCAGGTTTCCACTGGCTGTCCTACTGTGGAAATTGAGGTGGATGCGAGTGGGCACACAGGCCTCTTGATCAACTTTTTTGTTGTCATCATTCATTTTTCTCTACTTGCAACTACGGCTTTACCCAGAACTGGGTTGAACCTCTGTATAGTTCATACTGGTTTGTTTCAGGCTAATGTTTTGGTTTATTATATGTCAGTATATGGGAGTCAGTAGAAGGAAATTGATTTCCCTTTTCATACGTGAATTTTTTCAAGAATTGTCTGTACCATCTGCTTGATGGCAATGTGTGAAACAGTAGCAGTGGAATTGGGATTTTGGAAAAAGAGGGTGGTTTTGGACTAGCAGCAGATGTTTTTGGCTGGAGGATTAGCAACTTGAAACTTCACTTACTGAAGAAACCTGTTCACAATTTTGTCTGTTTTGTTTTGTTTTTTTTTTCCCCAGCGTTCCTGAAATAAACTTCCTGCAATTCTTTGCAGTGTGCAGGTGTCCAGACTCCCCTTTACTCATGGTCGCCTGTGAAACCCGTCAGGCTACTGAAGGCTGTACCTAAAATTCTGCTGGCAGTGCAGCACACAGCAGTGGCCTTGAGATAGTTACGGCTGTAGCATCCCCTCGTAGTCCGAACAACTGAGTATTGCGGTCCAGGAGTCTACACGTGTGGAGGACTGCCTGGAGTAGAAAAAGGAAAGCTGCAGAGATTGTAAGCTGCTGCTTGATCCGTGTGGCTGTTGTGCCGAGGAGCATCAAAACATTGCTGGATGGATCCGACAGCTCGTTGCAAAGTAGAGGGTCAGTCTCGCTGGTTATTTGCAGTTATTAACCTTAGTGGATTTTAAATTTGTTCGTTTCCTTTGTTTTTATATTTTTCTCTGTATGTATAAGAGGATTGTGGCCTTGCAACCAGAATGCTCATGTTCAGGAAACTTAAGGCTGTTCCTACTGAAGGGCTTTGAAGATCAGCAGGCATTTCCTCCAGGGTTTTCAGCATTGTTGGAGGAAACAGTCACTGCAGAAGTCTTCAGGCCTATCCCCCCGACTCTGATCATTCCTTACCTCACCAGCACATGGATTATGCTGTTTGCAGTCTGTCTAAGCTGCATGATGACCTCCGTGGATTCCTCATGAGCTTTTACAAGGCCAGGCCAGTGTACTTTGTAAAATCCTTTAGAAATGCCTGCTAGGCCTTTAAAGTCCCAGAGCAAAGGCTATACTGCAAGGAACTTGGAAAGTTAGCAGCTGGATATGGTTGTGGATGAAGAGGGATTTTTGTGTGTGTGTCTATGTAGTTCTTGTTTTGAAAACATATATTTTTTCATGTCAGATAAAGATATCTATTGTTTCTGAGAAGGCTTCTTTTACTCTCTGACAAAGTTGAGAGACTTCTGAGTTCCATAAGAAATTATGTACAGGATCCCCGTGCCCGTTTTTGCATGCATGTTGCAGTCTATGATAATTAACAGATGCTGTTTCACTTTGATAGTATGCTGGAAGCACCTCCTACAGGTTAGTTTCACTGTGTGTACTTCAGAATAGAAAGCAAGCTCCTACTGAGGAGTGCCATTGGCAGGTAGCACTGCTGTTTAAAATTTTCCTAGTGGCTTTCCTGTGTGGATCTTGACTTGGAGAGGCTTGCCAGCACTGTCTATTGCTGTAATTAATTTACTTAACTAAACCAAGAAAGAAACTTTGTATTTCAGAATTTAGAGCTCTGCAAACAACCCCAAAGGTTATTGGCCGAGCTGTTATAAGCCAGTGGGTGTGCTCACAAAACTGTGGCAAGTTGTTCATCAGTGGTGGGACAGAGATGTTTTTCTGAAGGCTGGGTTTCTCCTTCACTTGGAGGAAGCAATAAACCTCAGTTTGAGTGATCTGTGGTACTCTAGCATCTGTGGCAAATATATATCTGGGACAACTCCACATAAAATTAAAACGGCTAGTTTGTATCTTTTAACTCACGTTCACAATAACAGGAGAATGGCAACTGAGGGTTGTCTGTGCTTAATATCTCATGGAGATTATGTAGATGGTATATATCTGTTCCTGGTCCTTAGCAGACTGTAGGACGTGGTTGACTTGAGACCTATTTGTGCTTTATACAGTGCAGGGCAGATGTTGCTTTGGCTTGTGGGTCCCCAGAGCATTTGTCTGGTGTGGAGATAGAAGATAGGAAGGAGTTCTACTGGTTGTCTGGCTCACGTAAATGCTGTGTAGCCTCTTGGGATATTGCAATCGGAGGCTGACATTACAAGGGCCTCCCAGGGTGGATGGGAGAGCAAGAGCTGTACAGCGTGCTTCTGAGTCCCTTTGCTTCAGCACACCTCTCTCCTCCCTATGGCATGTGGTTTCCCCTCTGAAAATTTCAAGTTAAAACCTTCCAATTTAAAAATCTATTTTGGGGGTGTGGGGGAGGTAGGAATATTATGTGTGTTTCTAAACTTTTTTAATTATCTTGATTATATATTTTGTTGTTGTTGTTTGGAGAATATGATAGGGGAAATAGTTCCTGTGCTGACCAGAAGCAGAAGACAGGAAGATAATGATGTTAACAAGGTGGGGGAGAGAAGGAGGTGTTTGTTTAAAAAAAGCCTAGTCACTAAAGCCTGTGGAGCAGAGGAACCCTGCTGATAACACAGATGAAACAGTCTGCCTCTTTCCGAACTTTAGAGGAGTGGAGCTTTGTAATAAATGGCTGCCATGTGGCAGCTGTCTCCCAGCTTCGTGAGCCTGGCAGTAGTTAATCCTGTCAGCAAGTCATGCTCCCTGGAAAAGAGCAGTGAGAAGAGCCACAAAATCTTGAATCATTCTCTCTTCAGGATATTTTCATGTTGAATCTCTTTCTGGTTAAAAGGAGTTTGGTAATTTGGTGGAGGTTCCCATCTTTAAATAGCATTAAAGTGCAGTAATGTTGGCTTTGAAGTAAAATGTTAGAAATATGCTGAGATGTTGTGATTCTTTTCTCTCTTTAAAAAAGACAATTTAGTTTTGGAAGGTATATTTTCCAGGGTAAAAAATGTGCTGTGTCGAGAAGGGGCACTCTGTGTTGCTATCGCTGCGTATTAAGAAATTACAGGTTGAGCATCTGAGATCACGATTATCCTTGAAAGCTTGGGGCTTTAAAATTAATCTGTTCACTTCAATATACTTTTTGTATTTTGCTGGTCACGTAATGTCTCTTTCCTTCTTCCGCAACTCAGAAAACTAGAATTTTGACTTAAAAATCTTGAGATTGTTGTGCAGTAATATAGCAGCATCAGATTTTACAGGCTCGTGATAAAATCATGATGATTGACAATACTACCACCAGGAAATGGGGTTAAATCCCTATAATTTCTACTTTTTCTTTGCTCATTTTACTGTGTTATCTTGTGAGGTGTAAAATGTTTTACCATGCTACCTGATACAGTGCTCCAAGCAGAGAGTGTGCTGGCATCTCCTGCAAAGACAGTGCAGTTGGACTGCAAAGAATGAGTTGGGGGCTCTGCAGTAGGTGAACTGCTGCTCTCTCCCTTGGGCTTGCCTGTGTAAGGATGTTTGCTAGCATATGGATGCACTTACAGCCATGTGAAATGCCATTTGGGACATAACTACACCAAAGGGAGTCTTTTCCTGGTTTAGCTTACCCTATTTTCAGAATGATTTTTGTAAAATTACCTGTGCATTCAATGCCTTTTATGAAGCTCTCTTTAAATCCTCATCCTGGAGGAAGAGGATTGCAATCAGAGCACCGCACAAGAAGCAGGGCACTAGCACAGGACATTTTCTGTATCTTCCTCAGCGTGATTCATCCTGCCTCTCTAATCCCTGTTGAACCCGTCCTGCGCACATGCAGCTCTGGCTACATGTGAAGTGCAAGTGTGAGGGAGTGAAATATATACTTGTTTCTTCCTCCAGAGACTTGCTCTAAACTTTCACCTCAAGTCCTGAGTCCGATGCTGCCCTTGGCTGAGCTGCTGGCTGTCAGGATGAGGGACAGAGATTGGGATGGGGACTGGCCCTCCCTCCTCCCCCCCTCCCTCCCCAACAGCTGCAGGCACCAATTGCCAAGGAGCAGCCCCGGCCGCATGGTTTCGTGGCTTTTCTTCCTCTTGTTACTAATGTGCCGTCTTGTTTCCGTGATGCTGTGCAGAGGAACAACCGGACAGATTGTCTGCTCTCGGGGTGGGTGCCCGGGCATCTGCACAGCCAGTTGGTATGGCACAGGATCCCCTTCGTTTTTCAGTGACACCAGGGGCTATTGATGGCAGGCTGGGGCTGTGCTGCTGCTGCTGCACAGATGCTTGCTCTTGGCCCACCTTAAAAGGACAAGATATCCCGTGGTTTAGACTGGCCATATATTGTCGGGGTTGTCAGCATCTCCGTCACAGCTACCCAGCTGAGCCCAGCGTCCTGCTTTGCCTGCCCTGCGTGCCTGCAGCCTCTCCTCAGTCAGAGCCGAGGGGTGCTGGAACTCGGACTGTTTGAAGAGGAGGTTGCTTTTCTTCTCTGTTACTCAGAAATGTTTTCCATCTGGCTCTCCCTAATGCAACGCATCTCGCTCACCCCTTGTGCTCTTGGACAAGTTTCTCGTTCCCTCAGCACAGTGCTTGCTTGGCAATGTAAGTAAGTGATGGGACATAAAACTATAGCTCCCCCCTCACTCCCCTCCAGGGATTTAAATTAACAGGTTTTGTCAGGACAAAGCAAAAATGAAAAAAAAAACAAAACAAAAAGAAACAAACAAAAACCAAGCAACAAACCCACAAAGTTACATTTTGATTGTTTCCTCGTTTTGCATCCCTCATCCCCTCTTGCTCGTCTCAGATGGCAGCAGCAGTAGATGAGGTTTTGTGCCCTGGGGCCATGCTGCCCCAGGGTTTCTGAGGCTCCCCTTGGGCAGGTGCATGTTTACTTCTTCGGCCTGTTCGGCAGGGAGACACGTGTGATGGGATTGCCCACTGGTCCTCACTTTGGCTTCCCCCTGCCCCTTGGCTCTCTTGTCCTGTCCTCAGCTCCTTTGGGGCTGTGTGGGAATGGTGGTTTTGGCAGGCAGTGTGACACCACCTGCCTGACCCGTTCCTGCTTTTGCAAGATATCTCCGTCCTGCCTGCTGAGGGAAAGCGCTTTCAGGGCCGCTCCCTCCAGTCTCTGACTGCGCTCTAAGCTCCCACCCTCTCCCACACCATGTCCCAAGGCCATCCCCTTGCCCGGTAGGATGTGAGCCAGCCCTGACCCAAGGGAGAGATGCGGTAACTGGAGTGGCGAAGGCTGATTGCTGTGGGGAGAGACCCTGGGCCATGTCCCAAGGAGTGCTGTCCTGCTGCAGCCAGTGCCAACCCAGGAGAGACCTGAAGGGACTTTCTCGGGTCCCCACTTCATCTAAGGCAAATAAACTGGAGTTAAAGCCAAGAAACACATCGACTTCCTGGAACTCTGCGAGCCGTCCGCACAGCTGTCCCCACTCCCTGAACACATGCAAAGCAGAGCTTACAAGGACAGACAGTATTGCTTTTGTGTCCCTCCTCAGCCAGTGGGGAGGGCGCAGGGGAGGGGATGGGCTGGGTAAAGCCCAAGGCCTGCCTTGTTCCGTGTTCCCTCTGCATTGCTGTGGTTCCCAGTGACTAAGGGAAGCCAGGCTCCCATTGGCATCCTGACAGCTGTGCAGGCAGGCAGGGATGAGGATGGAGCAGTGTTTGCAGTTGTCTATGTGGGAAGGAGTGGAGGGATGTCTGCTGACGGCCACTTGTTTTACTCTGATGTTGCCCCGACTTTATTTTTGTGCCTCAAAATGATGCTTGTTGTCCCAGATTTGTTAAGCTGTCTTCAAATTTCAGTATCCTTTTTGCTTGAATGAACTCTTGAAGCTGACTGCAGTGTGGTGGCAAAGGGTTCTGGAGGGCCAGGTGCTCACCAGCAAGCTCATATGGACAGTGAAGATGAGGAGCAGCTTGTAGATGTGTCTGTGGTCAAGGGGAAAGAGTGCTAAGGTGTTAGAAAAGTCTCAAACGTCATCAGCACCTGTTGATCCTAAATACAGCCACAGGTTATTGCTGTGCATTTTTTGTGGTGCTGCTGTCCCTGAAAATGGCACCGCTGGTCAGGAATGTGATGCAGGCTCAGATCAAACCCTCTGAAGTGCTTACCAGATGTGCTCTGCTTTCCTATTGGGAGCCAGAGGTTCATCGGGTTTTGCTTTCACTCTCGGTGCCAAGCAGCTTATGCCTTGGTTCTCTTTTCTAGCCTAGCAAGACCACAAGCTCCCACATGAGGGCTGTTCCCACAGCACACAGCACTTGCAAAAGGCGCACATGTGGGTTCCCTGTTCGAATTAGCTAATGGAGTGCAGGGCCAAGAAGATAGGCATGAATGCATTTTAAATTAAGGCTGCCTCGTACCTGCGTTCATTGTTGTGAACTAGTTGGACCATATGGATGAATTTCATCCAGGAAACCCCTGCTTTGCCAGTGCAGCGTCTCACTGTTATATTAGTACAGCTTTTTTGTTTTCAGCGTATTGCATCAATGTAATACTAGAGTATCCTGGTGATTCAGAGTTGTCATTCACTTCAGGCATTAGCTAAGTTAAAATTCTGGTGTGCTTTGTGGAGAGAAGCTTTTGGTCACCCGAGCCAAAGTCCTGAGGAGCACTACTGGTCCATAAATCACCAGAAAGTGATTTTCAAAAGCTACATAAAAAGTAAGTGCACACGTGTATCACTTCATGCTTGCAAGAAGATAAAACAGGAGGCGTAAATATGTTTGAGTATTTAAAATTTAACCTGTTAGGTCTTGTCACAAGAGCATACAAAATAATCTGGAAATATGGGGGTCATCTTGTTCTTGTTTGGTGCTTCTTGCCCTGCCCCATTCCCACACCAGAATGCGGTCCCTAGCTCAAGGCATGGCCATGTTTATTCCATGTTTGGGTGTATCTGTCTGTGTACAAGTTAGGTAAGAAAAGGCGTATGGGTGTTGTAGAGTCATGGGGTTATTTTAGGAACATGCACTAACACAGGTAAAAGAATTGTGTCGCAAATAGTCGGATAGTTCATAGAAAGAGGAGCAGTCCGTCTTTCAGTACTCAGAGAGTACCCTTCAAGAGATGTTACTCCTTTTGGTTGTTGTCTTTTAGGGGGTTTTTTGGTTGGTTTTGTTTTACCCTAGAGGAAAATGTTACTTACAGGTACAAGTTCAAAACCTTTGGGGTAACATGTTTAATTTTTTAGGGAATGGTAAATGAAAGAGCAGCCCCTAGATACTTCCACGCCACTGTGTTTCTCTGTTTGTGTTCCTTTCCTCGTAGGCTGCTCTGCGCTGGTGCTCCAGCAGTGGTGACAGTGAGGTGATGCTCCCAGTAAATTCTCTACCTGCTGGTGTGCCCAGTCAGCACCAATACTTCAGTAGCAAGGGCAGAGTTTGGTTTTCCTTTGCCTCGAGGCAGTGCCTTGAATAGTGTTAACCTTTTTTTCTTCCCACACAATGCCTTCTCACCCTCTTTCCTTCCTGCCAGCTTTGATGCAAAATCATGTTCAAAAAGTAGTGCAGGTGATAGTGCACGTCTCTTCTGGGCTGGGAGCAACCATTTGTGCTTGGGATTGTTGCCATGTTCTCTGGGAGCAAAATTTGCTCTTCTGTGTAGAAACTTAGTAGAAAACCAGTGCATCAGAAACAGTTTGTAGTGTGGTGTGGCGATTCTTAGGTATTATAATCTCGAGGGTAAACGGTAAATGGTAAACTTTGTTTATTCAAATGTGATATACCTCTTTGAAGTTCTGTTCTTGTCTAAATTTGTATACTAGCAGGTCTGGCCTTCATTTAAATGATCCTTGGGGTTTTTTTCTGCCACTTAGAAAAAAAAACAGTGGGAAAGCCTTGACTAAGCTAATACTGTTGCTAAGATGGAAATGATGAAGAAGGCTCAGGATTCCTGTTTAGGCCTCATGGGAAAAAGTGGTTTGAAATGCATGTGTGTGGGGGTGCACATTCCTAAACCTGTCATTTCTTTTCCCTGTTTCTCCTCCCCCACCGTGTTCTGAAAGAGTACTGCGGCATGTTTAGTGAAACCAATAAAAGTATTTGGCTGAGAGTGTTAATCTTTCCCTGGCCCAATTAGTGCATGGCTTCTACTTTAACATTAATGTGGATTTTTTTCGGAAGGCAGAACAATGAGCAGCTTTGTGCTACGTACCAGGTTTTCCCCCTTCTTGCCTGTATTGTGCATTTCTTCCTATCTATTCCAAAGGGAGAGCTCATGTGCAAAGACAGTGGAGCAATCTGGAGCAGAGACTTGTACCAGCTCCCAGGGGCCGGGACTGCTGCTCCATGCTTGTGTAGCTGCCTCTCAATGGCAAGTCAAGTGACTGTATCTCCAAAGACTCATCATTTCTTCTCCTTTTTTCTTCCTTCTCCTGTGGCCTGTGTTCTTTCCCCTTCATCTGTGATGCTCTTCACCAGAAGGAGAAGCAGCTGTAAGTCTTTAGAGTGGTCTTCAAACAAACACAAATAAATACGCATAAGCAAAGGGGGGGAAGTAACTGTTGATGGGCTAAGCTTTAACATACATTGGAGTCACACTTTATCCCAAAGGAGGAAATAGGTCTGGGAAGTATCTTCCTGTACAGACTGAATGGGAAGCAACAAGTTGGGGTTTTTTTATTATTATGTTGGTTTTTTTTTTAAGCTCTGCTTTCACAGCGACTCTCCCGTTAGCTGGTTGTGTGGGGCATCAGGGGTGGGCCTTTGTCAGGAGCCTCAAATCTCTCTGTGGGGTAGAAGTTGCCCCAGTTTCATGTTTTCAGCAACGTCATCAAGTGGAGGGAACATGTTCCTGCAGACGGCACCAGTCTCTCGGTGTGGCTGTTCAGAGGGGGCTGCTGCATTTTTTTGTTTGGTCCTGTCCCCCCTACCATGTGTTAGCACTCTTGCTTGGTTGCTCGCTCTCCTCTTTTCCTCCTTTTCACAGAGGATGAATGTGGCACTGGGGGGTTTCTTCAAAGTAGAAGATGACTTGAATGCCTGTGACCACTTCCCGGTTTCCTAGAGGCTTTGGTCCAGTGTTGAATGTAACCTGAGGCTGTACTGTTTGCCAGCTTATTTCCTGTTTGTCCTTTTTCCTGGAGATCTTTGTTTTCTTTTGGGGAGAGGGAGGAAGGAGGCTCCATCAGCACAACCTCCAAGCAGGGACCTTTGGTGTGAGCTGGGAAGGTTTACAGTCCTAAAGGCAGTATGACATAGGGCATCCATGCTGGTTGCTGCCTGTCTGATTCGGAGTTTCATAGATACTGTGGAAAAAACCCCCGACACTTCCCCATCCTCAGTGATGCATTTTTTTAAGGAGGGGGGGGATGGGAAAACCCAAACCAAAAAAAAAAAACAAGGCTGCAAGTGAAATCTCTCAGTTCCTGCCTAAAGGCGATCTGCCATGGGTTTTCCCACAGGAAGGAGTGATTTGGCCCAGTATTCTTATTGTTTCTATATCCTATTGCAAATAGAAAGTAATGCTTCTGAAATTGGTACGTGCTGCTCATGCAGTTGTCTTTGTTTCAGTGGTGCATTTTTGCCACATGCAAGAGAGTGGAAAATACATAAGTAAATAAAAATATGCAACAGTTCAATTTCAATATTTACACTGCTTTGAAAATCGGAAATTTTTTTAAGGTGCGGAAAATGGTTTAAAAACAAGATCTGTGACTTCATATATTGGTTTGCCGTAGCAGGAAGATATTTAGATTTAGAAATAAAAAAATAATCATTGGTTCACAGAAATTATAAAATGCTGTAATAGTATAATACATAGTTTTCCTCCTGAAAAAGGAACAGAGAGCAAGCTGGCACGTTTTTCCTTTTCCCATTTTCAGTGTTGCTGAAAGCAATGCTAGGAATTCCGACTCTAGTTCTCTGGGAAGCTACTCAGCTATCTGAAAATTACCTTGGCAAACAAGGGAGTCTTCACAGTTACACAATAGATTTTTTTTCCAGGATGTATCAGTGATGACATTAATGTCCTAGGTATTAACTGAAAGAGGAATGAATATGTGTATTTTGGAAGGAAAAGTTCTTCTGTTTTTTTTGAGGACTAAAGCACTTATTTGTTTTAACAGAAATTTCTCCAAATGATTTAAACTGATCTTTATTTTTGGTGGTGCTAAGCAGATAGAGCAAGCAACTTTAGATTTAGGCCAGTCTCAAAAACAATTCTGATGTTTTTTTCTATTCAAAATTAAGTCAGCTACCACATAAGTGGTTACAAAAAGGGGGGGAGGGGGGCAGGAGGGAGAAATTACTATGTTGCTCTTCAATGAGATGGACCTTTTTTTGAAAACAAACAAAATAACAGTAAAGTTACAACCGTTGAGGACAAACAAAATAGAGACAAATAAATGGTTCCCATAATTACTGGAGAAAATACAGAAGAATGGGTGCTTGGCCTCACCTTGGAGGAGGAAATCCCTATGTCAGAGGGACCATTAGTATTTCCTTAACAGAAAAGTTCAAGAATTACTAGGGAAAAGCTACCTTGAGTTGTTCAGAATAATATTTTGTCTGTTTTTGAAGGTGCAGATTGAAAGCAGTGTTAGTTAAGAGGTTGATGTTATTCTGAGCCTTAAATGCTGAGCTTAGTCAGGTCCCAGGTTTTGTCTTTAGACTGCACTGGCTTGCTATGCCAGATCATCTGTGTGGTGCTACTAAGAGGATTGGCAGCGAAATGTGGGAAAGTTGAATCCATTGCTTTATCTGGCATGGTATGAAATGAGGAACTGCTTGACACAAGGTGGGCCCTTTCTTTTTGTCTGTCTCTTCCTGGGTGCTCTAAAATGTTAGTAGTTGGGATAATGTAGTGATTTATTGTTTTCAAATGCTGTCCAAACAGCATTTGAAGATGTGTTGTGTGACTGATTTGCATGACATCCTTGAGAATGCCTTTTTTTTTTTAAAGGAAGAAACCCTGTTGAGTTAACTGTGGTTTGAAGGCAATTGTCTCTGCTCTCTGATAAAAGGAAAACTTGCATTAAGTTTACTGGATGTGATTTGTAAATCTGAGATGATGAAATGTCCACAGAGTATTTCCTTTCATAATGAAATAAATATTTTGCTTGCAAGGTTAAAAAGGTGTACTTCTCCATTAAAAATGTATCAGTAGTTTTTGATATTACAAATAACCTTTTCCATGAGTGCCATGGCAGAGAACTCCTCTGTTTCTCATATGTTGATCCTCCCCCATGACGTCTAAAAAAGATGTTTAACTGCCCTGTCATTCTCTGGACAGAACAGGTATCCTTCCTGAAACCCCAGTGACAGCATGATAAGTTTGTGGTTTCAGAAAGGGGCGTGGAGGAATTCTGTTGGTGCATACAATGGTTGCTTATGCTTCAACTCCTCTGGAAACTTTGGGTAGTGGCTGTGAAGAATGTGTCAAATGGTCCCAGAAACTTCAGTAGTCATGTCACCACTGCTAGAAGGAAGGAGGTGGTCCCAGTGAATTCATGTATTGGACTAAAGGTTAATCTTCCAAGAAGAGGGGAGCAGTGCATGTATGAAATTGAATTACGTAAATTCTCTAGGCTGCAGAATATTCTTCCAACTTCTTAATCAAATGTCACTACTGTCAGTGATATGCTAGCTTGCTCTCTCTTCCTCCTCCTTTTTTTGCTGGCTGAATACTGGTGACGAAGCTGGTAAAGGTTTCCTTTCTTTGTTTGCCCAGGTTTTGCCACTGGCAGAAGCAACAGCATCTCCCAGCTCAATGCCTGGAGTGGGTGCTTGGCTGTGCTGGAACTGTTTACAAGCTTCTGTGCCAGTCAGGGGAGCCCTCAAATTAGAGGGCTGTAGTCTTATTTTGCTAAAATGGCTTTCAGAAAAATTTAGGCCTTTCCTTTTTTTCCCTTCTCCCTCATGTAGTGCTAGAGGGTGCTGCTGAAGAAGAAGCTGAAGAGCCAGACGCTACTACACGTACTACACTAAGTGAGGAGACCAGCAACCAAGAAGAGAGCCACAGTCAGTCGGGGGATAAAGATGAAGGTAACTGGTTCGACTAGCTCTGTGACTCTGTAAATTAGGGCATCGATTAAGAATGTGGAAACATTTCTTACCCATCCATACACCTTATCTGTGTGAAGAGTATAGGATACATTGAGCAGAAGCACTGGTGGATATGTTTCTTTCTCCATCCCTAACTTTTATCTGTCTGGAAAGTATAAAATAGTTTGAACAGAAGCATGGGCCCATAAATACTTGACTACCACTGCAGGCTTCCAAACTAAGATTTTCTTGGCTCCCAGTAACTTGGCACCACATAACTTAGCCTCAGAAAAACCACCTGTTTATAATCCTCAAACTTATGTTCCAAAGTATTATGCAGAGATGAAATGTTCACAGACAAACGTGTTCCTCCTTGTTCACCTTCACATGCTCTTCTGTTACAGTGACTTTCTCACAACACACATTAAAATTCTTTGCTTTCCAGCAGAGGTGACAGAGCAGTAGGTTTGCAGGGTGTTCCTGGTTGTTTGGGAGACTTCTTTCGGGGAAAAGAGTGTTTAATTTGAAAGCATTTTCCTTTTCAAATTTGTAAAGAGCAAAGGGAAAGGCCTTACCTGTGTGTTTGGCACGTCTGTAAGTTGGGAAAGCAGAGATGAGATTTTAAGTGTGTTTTGAATTTGGTATCTGAGATAGGAGCATCCATGCTACATACAGTATGTGATGGACTAGTCTGAATTTCAACATCTTTAGCTGTGACATTAGTCATGGATGTAACACATATGCTCCATGCATTGTATGGCTTGATAGACCAGAAGAGGAAAAAAAAAATTACACAGATGCCAGCTGTAGCAGTAAAGAGGCTATGGGGGGATATGGGGTTTTGTTTTGGTTAGATTTTTGCTGATTTATCTTATTCCATATACAGAGCTGGCTTAAACTATGCTAAAAAGAGTACCCTGCACTGTTACTGATGCCTTAATTGTGCAGTTCTGCTCAAAACACATGCTTACTTGAATGATTGTGCTTACCAGAGCGTGCGCTCATCAGTACTGCTCTACTAGTTCATGGTGATCCCAAGTTACCAGAAATGATACCATTTTACAGCAAGCAAGTGTGAGGTAAATCACTATAAACTCCATACAGAATTAAGTTTGAAAGTTAAGATAATGTGAATGTGCTGTGAGAAGAAATGTATACCTTGTCTTGTGCATTCCAATATGAGAAACTTGTCCTGTTACAAGAACTCCAGTATTATGGGCTGTGGCCTGTGATCTGTGATGATTCAGCAGAGTATGATGTGAGTTACAGACAGCTGAAAATACTACGAGTTGGGGGTTTTTTTCAAGATGGCCTAAGAATTCATGTATGCTGTTGTTTATAATTCCAGAGAAGCAGCTGGAAAGCTTGAACACCTACAAAATATCCCCAAGTTCACCAAACAGTTTGGACGGAGCAGACTTGTCCTCCATTGATGCCATGATGTCAGCAGTGATGAATGTGGGGAAGATTGCTGAAAACGGCGGGAACTCTCAAAATGTCAAATCCCCCTCAAAGTCTCCTGCACCAAATCGAATTGGCAGGAGGAACCAGGTGTGTAAACCCAAACGCAGGGAGGGAGAAGGGGAGACAAGCAGCTGCATGGGAAGTGATAAGATGCAATTATGTTTCTTTGATTATTTTGCCTATTTTCCCTCAGTGGATCTCTCTTGCCTCTTCCTTTGTTCCTCTGTGTATGTTTTCTGGTGTCTCTCTAGAACATAAGTCAGAAAACTGATAAGCAGAGGGGTCCACTTGCTTGGATTCACACTTAAAAACTTGAGCACGAGCTCCAGTGTCATGCAGTGGTGAATTGGTCTAGCAGATGTCCCTAGCAGTGGCAAAGTCACCAAGAATTGCTGTTTCAGTCCAACTGCATCCTTTCTCCAGGCTCTTTCATTTGCATAATCTGTCGGGGGACCAGCTCAATTCATGAAACCAGGAGAAAAGAATGACCTCAGAGAAGAGCAGAGCAGTCTGGCAGGAGGCTTGGCTCAGCCATCATGTGGGACCCCTGATGAGGTGTGCAGCTGTCCCTTGGGAAGACACAAGTGATTTAAGGTTAAAGGTGGTGCTACAACAAAACATCCATCAGGATATGCAGTTGACATGTGTAGTGTAAGGTGCCCTTTCTTCCTTGTTAATAAAACCATGAAGAGCTATTGCAGAATGCTTTATATGAATTTTGCAGAGTAAATATATTTAGGTTTTATCAGTTTTTTCCGTTTACCAGCTGATGGCACCAATTGATAGCAATATTGATCTAAACAAGTGAAAGGAGAGAGTCATATCAGTTAAAGCTGTGGTTATTTATACTCATGTTTTTCTTCTTCTGGGCCAAGCTCTACCAAGGAAGGTGCTGCAGAATATCAAGAAATACCCCAAATCCCAGTGTCCATTTGACTTTAGAGCTTACCGTGAAGCACGGAGACTTTGCAAATGAATCAAGATGTAACAGGGACCAAAAAGGTTGAGAGGCATGACTCATGTGATGTTCCTATAGTAGTTTATTAATAGCTTGCCGAGTAGCTGCCCAGTTGACAGACTAATGACTTGTCTTGGATTTTTAGCATGAAAGGAGTTAAAAACCATTGATTGTAAATGGAAAATCTTACATGAAGAATCTGGGCTGTACACAGAGAACTGTGTTTGTGGGATTGTATTGCCCAGCACTTGGCTTTAAGGTTTATTTGCAGTCCTCACTTGGGGGCTGCCCTGGTTCCTTGATTTCATCATGTGAAATGAGGCACTGGAGCCCAGACTAGTCTCAGTGGCAGTGCTGTTACACAGCTGTCCACCGGTACACCATGTGGTTTGGCTTCAGGGAAGTTTATTAGTGTTGGTGACCTTTATTCCACCTGATAGTTCTATGGGCATCGAATCAAAGGAGGCTCGAGAGTAAATGTGACAGGATTAAGAGGGATTCTTACAGCATAAAAATAAACAAATAGATTGAAAACATAGTAAATAGCCTATTTGTTTTTAGGCTGAAGGATCATTAAGGCCAGAGGGGCAAATGGCTACATTACTGAGAAAATACAAGCGAGATGTGAAATATTAAGCAGGTATCAATCTGGTTAGCAACTTCTAATACAGCGAATTTCCACTTTCAGCATAGCAGAATGAAAGCACTGAATTGTTTTAGTGTGTGGCAGTGCACAGATCTCAGATTCTGCTCATAATGTTCCCCTTATTATAACTTCAAGCATAATAACAGTTAGCTAGTTTTCTGGGTCTGACTGCTGTTTCCCATGAGTTGGCAGTGAAACATTTTGCCCTGAACCTTTGTCCCAAAGTCTGTGGTTCTCTTTATAATGCTGACTTTATCTTGGCTGTCGTCTACCCATACTCTAATAAGCATGTTCTCACATGGACCTGCATCCATTTTAACTTCTCATTTGCTTTGCTCTAGAAGAAAATAAAAAGTGTGACAGAGGTAGTTTTTTGAGCTGGAGAAAAACAAATGCACCTAATATACAACTGCAAAAGCATTCCCCATCACTTGAATGCAGAGTAGTTCTGCCAGGTTGACTTACTAAAGGGAGAGTAGCTAACAAATGATCTGTTAATTTTATCTGTCAGGGTAGGAACTGTGTTTTCCCAAAGGCGGCTCTGGTGGGATAGCTGAGTGCTATGTTCCAAATTTGTGAATGAGGGTGCTTTTACAGTAGAGATGCTGATGCTTTTTGGTCTGGATTGGGTCAGTCGACAGCATTCCTTTTGTAGATACCCTGGATTTGCTTGAGCTGTGTTACGGTATGCAGCATGTACCCTGTCTGACCACTGGAGAAAGTTTGGGTTTTAGTTAATAATAAACCCCAGATTCAATACTAATCAGCTCTGGCTGAGCTATAGTGTGTTTCTGATCTTTGCTTCAAGGTGAACCAGTAGTTACTCTATCTTCTGTTAATTTGCTGATTCAAAGAGAAGGCAGTCTGGAAATCTTAAACAGACTTTGAAACAATCAAGTGCATCATGTAGAACTGCGGCACTCATTTAAAGAGGAGGGGGACAAAAAACAGTAGTGGGTTGATAATTTCACAGAAATACCCTGGGGATTAAACATCATCTAAACTGTCAGCACAGCTGCAGGGATTTTCCTCGTGGCACAGTGTGCTTGTTCTCTGACCTGAACCAGCTTTAACACTCCTGTGTATTTGGAGCTGAACTTTACTCCACGGACAGGTAGCTGAAGTAGGATGGAATGAACATTTCTGAATGACCTGTTTGTATATAGAAATGGGGGAGGGGCACTGGGATAATGCAATTCAATTTTTTTTGGGTGTTCAGACTTCATAGTGGCAGCTTTTCTTGCTTTCTTTCAAATGTTTTGCCAGTGGTAGTACATTAGGCCTTGGCCTGTATGTGTGGCCTACAGTGGGATGTAGAGCCCTGAGTTACAGTTAGAAAAACATGTACAAGCAAAAGAGTAGAGAGGAGTGGGAGAACCTAATTGTTGTAGTCACAATCTTCTTAGAATTGAAGTCACAAGTTTTGTTTACTTCGAACAAAATGGGAAAATAGCTCTTCATCCATGTCCACAGGTCACTGAAGTTAATAGAAAATCATCATGACCCTGTTTTTGAAAACACAGTGTAATATTATAACGGAGGGTTCTCTAAAATGGTCCCTTAAATCATGCAGGAGGTGATACTGCTTTTTTGAGACATAAGAAGAACTTTCTCTAACACTGTGTCAGCATCTTCCCTCCTAAACATGCCAGAGAATTTGTCACAGAGAGACTTGTGTTAGCCATTCTCAATGTTCTTTGTGAATGCTTGTGTCTGACAATCTGCAAATGGTTGCTTCTGAGTTGATGACCTTTGGGATTGGCACTGAGGGAAGAGAATTGCATGGAGAGAGGAAATGCATAAACAGAATCATACCTACCAACTTCCTCCCAGCTAAAGAGCTACTGAGGATGGGTTTTTCTCTTTGCTTGTTTTCATGCTTTTACTAATGATACTTAAAATATTCAGCAAAACAACTTCATTAGAAAATGGCATTTGGCCATAAATATGATACTTTCCTATTGGTCATGCAGAGATGGTTTTTGTACTGTTACCACTAGAGGTGTAGGTAACAAACAGTGTATCTATCTGGCTGAAGATTTGCATTATTCTGACAAAAACTGAGGTTTAATATTCAGTGCTAGACCATCTTCTTTTTAATACACAGGCGTTGGTGCACAAGCCACACCTGGGCTTCTTAGTGAGGCAGTGAAAATACCCTTTATGTCATCCAGTAACCATCCTTGCGGACAAATTCAGGCAAACGCCTTTGGTTCCTGCAAGAGTGCCATTTCATCCTTGGCTGAAAGAGTGGTGGCTTTGTTCAGCGTCCCAAGGGCATACTTAAGTCAGGTTGAGCTCTCTGGTCAGCTTCGTTGTTTGTACTCGTGGTTTGACCACGGTTCTTCCTGATTCTCACCTGGGTGGAGAATAGCCGGGTTCATAATGTGCTCTTTTGGAGTCACGTACACTCCTGCATTGTCACCTCTTTCTCAGTATGATCTCATCAGATCTTGCAAGCTTCAGAAGGGTTGGGCCTGGCCAGTGTGCCTGAATGGGATGCTTCCAGGAGAAACATAGGATACTAAAGGAAATGGTGCTGGTGATTCAGTAAGTGTGGTTCTTCCTTCTGAGTCAGCCATGGAACAGAACATAGAAAAGTGCACCAAGATAGTGCTTTGCCACAAGATGGGGTGGAAAATCTGAAGTTCTGACAACTTGGCTATTAAAAATCCTTTGGGAAGATTAATGACATTTTTCCACATATTCTGGTGGTGTTCCAGGCATTATTCTCTGCTCACCTAAATTCCTCCTGGCACTTTGAGCTTGTCACAATAATTGCTTTCACTTCCTGTCCTAAACTGGTACTGCTGTGTATCTATGTGCTGTTAAAACAGCTGCTGTACTTCTTTGGTAGTTGAAATAGCCCCTAATTATAAATTCAGAAAGTTTCTGAAACTTCCTTGAGGAATCTATCAGATGATAAGTTACTCTGTTAGCACGGGTCTTTTGTACTTAGGATCAGTTATATTTTTCCACCCTCAGCAGTAACAGCTTTTGAATTCTTTTATATTGATATTCCTTCTGGTTGCTTTGTTCTGTTTTGCTCACAGGAAACAAAAGAAGAGAAGTCTTCCTATACCTGTCCTCTCTGTGAAAAGATTTGCACTACACAGCACCAGCTAACTATGCACATTCGTCAGGTACGTAGAGTTACCAGCTCTTGATTTCTTACTTTTATTGAATGTCTGTTTTTCCAGGGTGCAGTTTGTACTGGTAAAAAACAATTCCATGTGCAAGTCAGAACTGCTTCCATTATAACTTTATTCCGTTGTTTTACTTTTATTTTAGTCCTCCTTTAGTCTTCATTTTCTTCAAAAAAGCACACCCCACAAACCTAACTCTGAAGTGGGCAATTGGCCTCCCTTCCTTACCCAGCATTCTGCCCCTCCCCCCCCACCCCCAGCGGCTCAAACAAGGATGTATGTCCTGTTCTGTGTAGCTTAAGGTGTCCTAAGGATCCGGAAAGCTGCTTCCATCATGAGGCAGTAAGTCCTGTTTTGTTATTCTGTTTGAGTACAGATCTTTTTATTGGTAATGCAAATTAAGGAGGAGGAAGACAAAATTTTTAAATCAACTCAGTGTAGAAGAGCCTCTCAGTCCTTCGCAGGATATAAACAATTTTGGGAGGCAGAATTAAGAATATATTTTTTAATGAGTAATGCACTTTTTTGTCAGCTACAGGCCTGTTCTTGCTCCTCCTGAAACATATGCATACTTAATTAGGAGGTTTGGCCTTTTCTGTAGCAGAAGGTTCTGCTTTGGATGCTAAGGTGTGGTGTGGTTGATGACTGTGACTTCACTAGATACTTATTACTTCAGTTTTTTCTCCTGTACTGTAACTGTTACTTAATTTTTTTTTTCTTTCCTGGTGGGTTTTTTTCATATGTGAAGAAATCTTAAGAGTCTCTGAGTACAAGAAAGAGGGGTGCATATAGCACTGTAGCTTATGGCCTTAATTTGACCCTGTAATGCATTCTTATGGCCATAGAAGTCTGCATGTGCATTCAGAAGCAGTTTACTTCTGTTTTCTTACTACGCAGTCATTTTGAAATCAATACCTTTAAAGAGTATTTGTTTTTAAGTGTCTTTCTTCTGCTGTGAAGTTCATAATCATATCCTCTTTCCTTACCGCTCACATAATCCCAAACCACTGCACAGCTTAAAGTGTCCCAAGGTACCCTTTATCTGATGGGTTGTTGCTGGATCCCCTTCTGTCCTCTTTTGCTGCAGATCCAGCAGAAATGCTGCATGTGACAGGCATTGCAGGCTATATGAAACAGCTACTTAATGCTCATGCATTAAGGGGTTAAAAATCGGGGGGGAAGTGGTGATGGAGTTGAGATGGGAGGGCTGGGGAGGAGAGGTATATACAGGGCACACCTTAATATAAGGTATTGTGCTTTATAGAGCGTCTTTTTAAAGCTGCTTTTGAGATGTTTATAGTTCTTGATGATATTTTACTGGCACTTCAGAAGGGACGTTCAATGAAAAAAAAAATCATTGCTTTCTCTAGCATAACACTGACACTGGAGGGACAGACCATTCCTGCAGCATCTGTGGAAAGTCTCTGAGCTCAGCGAGCTCCCTTGATCGCCACATGCTGGTGCACTCAGGTGAAAGGCCTTATAAATGTTCAGTATGTGGACAGTCCTTCACCACCAATGGAAACATGCACAGGTGAGTGCTCATCGTGTTCCAGGAGCTTGAAAAGGATTATGGCATAGGTGGCTGGTTTGTTTCCTTGGAGGGAATTTCAAACTGACTAAAGACATTTACTTGGGTAGACAGTGTGAAGTATCTGGGACCTAGAAATATGGCATGACATATATACACACTAGGATGCTTCGGTAGTAGAAGGAACTCAGAATTGAGACAGGTTTTCTAGCTCTCTTTAAGTATTATCGAGAGTTATTACAGCTTTTTTTTTTTAAGTAGTAATAATGTTGTTATTATTATTATTATTATTAAAAATAGATTTTTCTCAGGGGACAAAAATATAAAGCCAACCTGTATAGGAGCTTCTAATTTTGCAGCTTCAGAATTGTAGATGCAAGTGTTTGAATTAGAACATCTGTGGTGGTGTTGATGTTATGTACTTAGGTATCCAAGTGCTGTCACGAAGATGTCTCCTTGGCACATTTGATCTTGTTTTTAAATACATACATAAGTAGTTGTTTGCACTGTAAAAAAGTTATTGCACTGTAGATCTGGCAAATTCTCTGTAATACAAGTTTCCAAATATATTTAATGTAGTTTTCTTTGTAGGGATGTAGCAAAATATCTAGTTGTCAACTGAGGAAACAAAATGTTAAATCACATGTGTGTTCCTTCTCCTCTCTCATCCCTCAATTCAGCATTCATTTATTTGCATACATGGAACACCTCAGAGCTGATTAAGACTTCGTGGATTCCCACATAGCTTCAGTCCCCATATCAAAGAGTTTACAACCTACAAAGAAACTGCAAGACAAGTAGGGGAAAAGAATGTAGATTAAAAGTAAAATGGCAAGAGTGATGGTTACAGACTGATTCTGTGTGGGAGGAAAGAGATCTTGTTTCCTTGATTATTACCAATCATTTTCCAAGCAGTGTGCTATAGGTGGAATGAAAGGTATGATTTTTATGACAGGAAGAAAGATAACATAATGTCACACAAAGGAAGCAATAGCTGCTTGCAGCTTTACCTTTCTTGTATCATTTTGTCCACGTTCAAGATTTAGTGAAAACAGAGGAGAAACAAGGAGGGAATGCAGTTTTTTAATTCTGTATTTATTTAACTTACAATTGAGTGGAATTGGGGAGAGTTGGAAAGATAGATATAAAATAAGAAGGGAAAAACACGAGGAGATACTGGCCTTAGGCATTGAATAAATCACATATGTGACTCATCTGACCAGAGGTGGTGTGAGCCACATGTTTGCCAGACCGGGTAGTTACTCTTTGTGCTGTGAGAAGGGCAGGGCTGCTGCTGAGTTGCAGCTGATGCCGCTGCCGGTATCCAAGGGTGAGTTCCAGTGGTGGAGTCCTGGAGTGGTCAGTCACTTGTGTCTGGGCTGCTTGCTGAAGGACTGTTCGTGCGGTTTGTTTGGCTTTTTGCTCACTGGGCATCTCCTCATTCTCTCCTGGAGGCAGGAAAGGGAGGCTTCCCCTGAAACTTGACTCCAGGCCTATGAGAGATTGATGTAGTCACCTTTGCTTATGCAAGTGTCCCCATATAGCAACTCTTAGTGTGCTTTTGTAGCAAACTTGCCAGAATTGCTAGGCTCAGTGACTTGTCCAAAATAAGTAAGTACAGATCAGAACCTCCTGATGAGACGATTGTTTGGTTTTAAATTTTTCTCTTAACAAGATGTTGCTTGAAGTTACCAGGATGGAGAGCTGTATTTACTGACTGCACTAAGAAGGACTTCAGTTCATGCAAGGAAAAATCTTCCTATTAAAAGTTCTTTCCATCTGATAGGTTCCCGTCTGCTCTGTAGAACTGTGTGTGTAGGCCTTCACTGTAGCAGCAGAAAGCTGTTGCTGAGTGCTGCAACAAGTGGCCCCAGACCCATGATAAGCAAAATCCTGAGCACACTGACACAAGCTGGTTCTGCTAAAGCAGAGTTGTGGTTGGCAGACTGTGCCATCATTTTTTTTCAGTGAATAACTTTTTCTTGTTGCTATAACAGACTGTAATACTGAATCTTGTTGCTGAAAGCATGAATGTGCAAGTAGGCAAATGAGAATAAATTCAAAGTGAAATTAAATTTTTTTATCTGGTATTGTGACACACAAGGAAGATGTTCATTTTGCCCACCAATACGTCCTTCTGAAACAGATGTTTCTAGTCTTAAGATGGTGTGAAGAAAATTTCTTTTGCAGACATCTCAAACTTAGCTGTAGTGTCACATCCAGTGGACTGTCACTGCTGTGGCTGAATGCCGCTTACATCACATTAAAAACTTTTTCCGCCTCAGGATTCTGGAGAAAGGACCTGCTTGCAGGTCCTGCCTTGTGTGTAACTCCTGTAGGCCTTGCTTGTAGTGGAGCCATGTCTGTTCTTCTGTGCCAACTAGATAGATAACTCAAGTCCATCTTCCTCTGCTGTTGTGTGCAGTGCCTTTATCGATCTCTATTTTTGTGCAATATCTAAGTATTGACAGATACATGCCCAAACCAGCAAAAAAACCCAAAAGATATCTAAGGTACCCCTGGTAGCCAGCATGGTGATGTCCCCAAGGTATTGCACAGTGTGGGGTCAGAGAGAGCAGTTATAAGTTTAGCAGAAACTTGTGAATGTGCTGCTAAAGAATCAGTGTAGCTTGTGAAGGTCATGCAGGAGCTTCTCAAGTATTACTGCACTTATGCCAAACATGTTCAGCTCACCAGAGTGGAGTGAGGGAGAAGTTAGTCTGCCAATATCTGAATGGGGCGGGGGGGAATGTGTAGGCACATGCTATGTACATCCTCCCTTCTCTTTCTCCCCCTCTGCCTTGTTCTGGCTCTTATTTAGCTGTCTATACTATTTTTAAATCCAGACTTTTAAAAGACCTTTTAGGGGAAAAAGTTCAATTGGAATGGTTTTGTCCAGGGAAATACTGTGCCATGGGAGTGCCTAATGCTGTTCCGTCACAGAGAGAAATTTCTTATCCATTTTTCCACCTCAGAGCAGCCAGGCCAATAGATGTTGAGCTTAGTGGAGGAGGGAAGGAGACATGTTTTGGTTGCTTTTTTGGGTTAGAAAATGATTATCAGTGTTGTCACACTCTAAAGTGCCCATCATCTCCGTTGAAAGTATTTTACTATGGGAGACAAAAAGTCTCCAGGGCTCTTATTTGTTGCTCTTTTGCATGACAGCAAAACTTTTATGCAGTAGCCAGACTTTTTTTGTGGAGTGAGAGTGATGTTTTCTGCACATCTCTGAGTGAGTCTGGCTGTGCTGGGGTGTTGAATGTACTCTTCACCTGTGAAATTGGTGCTGCCCTTCCCAACTCCCACAATATATGCATCATTTCGTTGGTTGATGAGTCAGAGCCTCTCACATGAAGTGCAATTTCTTTTTGTTGTGCTCCTTGCCTCCTTGTCAGCAAGTCAAGTTGAATGGGCACAGCAGTCAGGGGTGGAGGGGTAGGTTCTCTTGTGCAACGCTAGTCAGAAAAAACCTGCTTCCTTTTCTGACCAGGGTGACTCTTGGCCAGTATTTTCATCAGGGAACCTTGAGCCCAGGCCATCTCAGAAAACTCTCTTACAGGCTGCCAGTCTGTGGAGGAGTGGCCTGAGCCTTCTGTGAGGATAGTCGTATTTTGAGAGAGCAAAGGTCTCTGGAGAGTGCTCAGGGCTGATTTTCTCATTCTTCCAGATTTTCTCATTCCTCCAGATGTGCCATCAAGCTATCTGCCCCCATATCAAGTGTTACTCCTACTGTTCGGGGAGGCTTGATTTAATCTGGTACAACAACAGGGAGATCCATCAGTATCTGGTATCAGGATAGGGAATTGCTCTGGAGAAGAAGAGCTGGAGATGATGCTGAGTTTTTTAAAGATTTCTTTTTGACCAGTACTGGAAAGAGCAAGTCTTCTTGAAAATAGCAAGCCTTCTAGCATCAGGAACTGATTTGCAGCTTGGAGGCGTTGTTTTCTCAGGGCCTTTTAGGAATTTGGAGGAAGAAGTTATATCACAGTAATTTTGAGTTCAAAGTTCCTGTAACTGGAATGGCACTGCAATGTCAGTCCATAAGGAAATCTGCAACTTAGGATATGCCTTATCCTCACACCTTCATGGTAGAGACACAACTCCTATGGCCTTCTCTTGGTCGCAGTCAGTTAAAGTTGAATATTCTCATATCTCCATCAGGAGCATAAACTATAGGGAGGGGATTGGGGGGGTAACTCTGGAAGAGTTGGAGACTTCTGTCTCGAATCCAATAGACTGTCATTACTAAAGGCTTTCCAAAGGTTTTCCATCTGTACTGTCACAGTAGCTCCCTAGGGAGTTTATCTGAGAATTGTTCCAACTCTGAGGAGCCCTTTTGGGTCTAGACTCTGACACCAAATGGGAGGTTTCAAGTCTCTTACTCCATCTGCAGCACTGCATCTCCCCAAAATGCCGACAGAGGAGTTATGCCGCTGCTGTGGGTTGTAGAGGTGGTTTGTAAGTGTTAGCAAGGGACCTTGAGGTAGAGAAAAAAATTTTGCTTGACTTACTGTATTGCATTCCAGTAGAACATGCATGAGGCTTCGGGGGAAGGGCGATGCCTCCATTTGCTCCAAAAGTGTGTTTTTTTGGGGTAGGACACTTTGCCAGCAGTTCCTTTTCCATTGCTGTCCCTTATGATGGTCTGTGCCTATCGCGTTAAAGTCACATTTTCCTCCCTGCCAAAGAGATGCTCTTTGTGCAACTTGAAAATGTTAATAGGATATAAATGCCAAAAAGGAGGAGAGAAATTACCTTTCTGCCAGTTTCCAGTGGGAAGCTATTAAAGGCTCTGTGGCAAGTCTGAAAAGAGTAAAGGGATAATGTATGTGTTTCAGCCACAGCTTCCCCAGTTTGGTAAATGATAGTAAATTTATTTGGTAAATAAAATGGCTGTGGTGTCCATGGCTGGTTTTCTCCACCATTTAAGTGTGGTAACGCAAACTAACTGAAGTTTGACGTGAAACCAAATCATCACAAGTATCTGCTTTCTTTCTCTTTTCCCATTCCTTGACCATACCTAACAAAATTATTCAAAATGGCTTTTTATTTACATCCTGCTGAGGTACTTGTAGGCTGTTTATGTACCATTTCAGGATCAGGTCTCAAAGTTTGGAGATTTTTTTTTTTTTTTTTGGCACATGCGAAACACCACATGCAACAACCACATGCAGAAGTCTTTGAAACTCAAATTGGAAGATCTGGATCGCAGAAGCTATGCTTTGAAGCATGCTTAAAAAGGGTCCTACCAAAGAAGGTATTTCTTCTTTTAATTAAAAAGGCACTTTCATTCTTAATCTTATTTTCAGTACTAGATAATTTTCCCAAACTTCTCTTTCTAATTCCTTACGGAGAGACAAACAGCTGGGTTTTTAAATCAAGGTATGGTACTATTCTGACGCTTGAGTTAAGTCTTCTTTAAACAACACTTTTTGTGTGTTGTGTGTATGTTGCTGAGTGAGTTTCTTGAGAAAGATAGAAAATGCCCGTGCTGAGGGGTAACCTGTGAATTTTGATGTTTTAACTGGCCATCTTAGCTGGCAAACTAAGAACATGTGTAAGATTGTAATGTGCGGGTCAGAAGATGAGTGTTGGATCCTGATAAAGGCTTAGGCGTCGGGATGCATAAGCTTTAATGGTTTCCCTGCTTGCTTTAACATGGGCCTGTGTTTCAAGGGCAGGCATGCGCGCAGGCCACCTGTGACTTTGCAAATATCCAGTAGGCAGAGTGTCCTCAAGATCTGGCTGAATCCATCCTCTCCCTACGTTTCACCTGTGAATCGCTCCTATGTTATTTATGGCATTGGCCTGCTTCCAGTATGTTGTGTGTGCTTTGTAGGGTGCAGTGCAGTAACAATGCCCAGCCTATAAGTACAAATAGGATCTCTGCAGTGTATCACATGCAGGCTGGCATTTGCTTTAGATGGGAGTTTTGGAGGCAGATCATACCCAAATATGTTGATGAGCTTCTTGTTTTTCCAGAAGAGGAGAGGAACTGCCTTATTACAACATGGTTTGTTTTCTGGTGGTTTGCAAAGGCGGCCAGGTGAAAATCTGGTGTAGCTTTTAAAAACTACATGTAAGATCTTGAAGCTAAAAACAAATAACCAAGGAACTCTCCATGCTGAAAATGATTGACACTTCACGCGTGTGAAAAGGCTGTCCCTTATTGTCTTGCACAATAGAAATGTCTCTTTGGTCATCTCCTAAGGAGCTTTTATTTCACTGTAGCAATTGGTAGGCAATCCTCTGAAATATTAAGAAGCAGGCTGTATTACAGGCTTTTAAATGTATTCTTTATACGTCGGGGATGATTTAACCACTGTCAGCATGCTAGTGAAAGATAAGCTTCAGCAAATGCAAGTGTCCTAATTCTTGAGCAGGGATAACAAACACAAAGGACTAATTTCTGCTTCTGGTAATTGATGATTGTAGTTGTAGGATGCAGGTGAGATGTGATAGCTGTTTTGATTTTCTTTGCAATTAAAAAATGTTTGTTCTATTTTTTGCTAATATATTTTGTAAATAAGGATGGGACAACAGGTGGAGGGAAGCTTTTTAGTTTCTCTTCTGTCAGCAGATACTATCCAGAGTAAATGTTTGGTATTCTGCTGGGATTCCCATGATCTGAAGAAGATTAAATTAGAAAGAACTAAAGAAAGGAAGGAAGGAAAGAAAGAGAAAAAGAAGGAAGGAAGGAAGGAGAGAAAGTCAGGCTTTTTTAACAATAATATAGCAATAAGAGTCTGTTTCTCTGTGTCTTTGATGAGAAATAGAAAACTACAGTATTTTTAATGGTCCCCAGGGAGAAACCTTTGTCTTTCTTACTGTTGCTGAGCAGGTTGGTTATCTTTTGTAAAGACTTTATATAAACTTTTCTTTAATGACTCACAAATAGGATGCTCCAAAAAAATCCTTCCGCCAGTATCTTCAGTGGTAAAAGACTGTGGATGAGCTCTTGTGCTGCAGTACCTCTGGACTCTCAGAGCCAAAAGGAGATGCCATGATTTTGGATGTGTTACATGCTGCTTGTAGTCTTGGACAGTATCCCCCTTCAGTTATCATTAAAGAACAGCAAAGGAAGTTAACACAAAAACACAAATGCTGAGATCTGATTAGAATCAAGCGAAGCAAGGAAGTGCAGAGTTAAGATTTATATGCAGACCTTAATTAGCTCCATTGTTCTTGAGAACCGAAGTGTACACAATAAGGAACATTATACTCGCATCTCCAGAGCTCCTCACTACCTAAACATAAGAAAGACTTCAGTGTACTTTGCAGTCCTAGATTTTGTGTGTGTTGCCTCTGAGCAATAGCAAAGCCTAATCTTGGGCACTGTAAGGTTGTGGATTCTTACGTTTTGGTTTTCTGCTGGCAAAAAAAGGGAACGCTTTTTTCTCAAGGAATTTAGGTTTCTGTTGTGATTTGTGTCGAGGGGAAGGTGGTCTGACGTGGCAGAGTAATACTGCCCTCCTCACGGGCAATAACATAAATCTCCGTATAACAGAGCGTATTGAGCGTAGCTTAGTGCTGCTTTGTTACCCATGTCACAGCTCAAATAAGCAGAACCCCCCTGACAGATTAGACTCTAGCCACAGAGCACATGGCAGTGCAAAACCTTGATCTTTCCACATAAATACCCTTTCAGGAATATCAGCTCCTCTGAAGGTCTAGTAATCTCAGGGATGTTTCTTCCCCTTCTCACCTTGACAAGCTACAAAATAAATACAAGCCTTAACTTAGCAAGCACTAGAAAATCCAGGCGATCTTTGCGAGGAGTTGAGGTGCTTTTAGTCCCATGCCATAAACCTGACATTAACATGATTGTTGTCATGTTAGCTCTCAAGGTTAACAAGTAACATGTTGTTTGGTTTGCATTTTGGTTGGTGCTTTCTCTTATAGCTTGTACTTCAGTTGGGTGATTCTGTGTAGAAAATGCTGGTGATGAGAAAGTTTGCTGAGAGAGTTTATATGTTAAGGTAATCTTTGTTCAGCCTGTTGTGTATGCACATCAGAAATACTTGCAATGCTTCTCTGATGAATGTGTATTCCCTCTGTTCCTCCTGTTGTCTGGAAAGATTCCTGGGCCAAGTACCCACGAGAATGAGGAAAAAGTCTATCATGAACTTCATTTGTGGTTGCTGCCATTACACCTTTAATGTACGTCTTCCAGCCTCACCTTTTCTCCCCCCAGTATCTAACCTGCTCAACCTGTTCTAGTTCAGCATGCTGGAACCAGCAAGCTGCAGAATATACCCCCTCTTAGGGTCAGCAAGTTTTTTCCTCTTTCTTTTCTTCACTCTTTTAAAAAGAAGCTATTCCTTAACAGTAGCTTGTAAGCATTTGGGGAAACTTCTCTAGCTGTAAAAAAACAAAACAAAACAAAACAAACCCAAAATGGTGAGGGGAATCTTTCTATTTGGAGTTAGCCAGGCCCTTTCACTCGGGTTTTTGAACCATGATGTACAAAGCTTAGGCAAAGGCACAGTCTGTAAAGTAGTACTCCCATTATTCAACTGCTAAATAGCACGCAATATGCAAATACTGCTTTCTGTTTCTTGAGGGCATCTATAGATAGATAGATATGCTGAGTTCTTCAGGCTACTCTCTGAGCTGAAGTTTCCTAAAACCTCTCAGTGTTTTTTTGGTAAATCCTCAGAGTCAGCTCTCCAGTGCTGACTCATGTGAAGAGGTCTCTACACAGAGAAGGTGTACAACTTCTGTGGGGCCCATTTCTGACACGAAGCTAACGGCGATGGATGGTGCAGCTGGCCTAGCTTGTTCCCACATCAAGCCACTTCAGTGTGTTGTCTTTTTTTGCAGTTTCAAACAGGGTAGATAGACTAAGGTGACAGTTGCTCATGGACTTAACCAAAATGAATTTCTCTTGAGGGTGAAAGTTCCCAAACTCCTGTAAAGTAGCACAAGTCATGCAGGAACTTCTGTTTCCAGCTCCTATACTTAACTAAACAGACATGTAACAAGACGTGAAACCTTTCCCTAGGCTTCTCTGCTCTGTGTGGAATGCTGTGAGGAAAGAGGACCACATGTTCAGGAACAGGAGAGGAAATGGGCTGAGCACGTGAAACCTCTTTTGCTGGGATGCCGTCCTCAGCGCTGGGAAAAGTTTGCACAACTTGTGTGTGTGTGTACAGTGATAACCTCTTACTTCCTTGCCCCTCGAGTTTCTTGGTGACTGCTGATATCAGGGTGATGTGGAGACCCTGCTTTAACGAAGATGTTCTTCTCTTATCTGGTGCAGCTTCCTTGCATGCGTGCGTCTGTGTGTGTGTGTGTCTGTGTGTGTGCTGGGGGCAGATATTCAGCTCCATCTGCACAGCGTCCCCAGCATTGCTGTGCCTGGCTATTTTTTCCTCCTTCAGCTGTGTGACGCAGCAAGTTGTTCCGTGCTGTGTGCCATCAGGATTGCTCAACAGTGGAGTGAGAGGGAACCCAATGGCATGAGGGCTTTGCCTGGTTCTGGGAAGTAGCTGGGTTTGGTTGGTTAGGAAAGGGGTGCGGTTTGTGGGGAGAGGCAGGATGTACCTAGGAGTTCTTTGACTGTGTTTGCTCCTTAGGATAAGCCTTTTCCCTGTTCTGATATACTTTCTCTAATTTTCTCTTTCCTTCTCTCTTCTTGTTTTCCCTGTTACTAAAATTTAAAATGGCTTTAATTGTCCTTACCATCTAGTAACACTTGTTTTCTTTTACTATGAAATTTCCTGAAAAATCAGTACTGAAGTAAGTGATTAAGGTTATATTGCGTGTTAACTAAAAGACATGCCTGAAACCCACAAATTTCCAAAAAAGACTGAAGGAAACAGTTCAGAATGTTCCAGGCCAGGATTTTGATACACTTCTAAAAATATTTTTCCTGCTTAATTTTACTTAATTTTATTGTTGTTAATAAACTTTTTTCTCCTATCTCAAGGAAGTACAGCGGCCTCAGAAGGATCTGGTTTAATACCATCTCCTATGAAAGAGTTTCCTACGGCTTGGAAGTCTCCTTACAGTATATGGCAGGGTTAATTTAGGTCTGCTCTGAATTTAATGCAGACTGCGAGCCAACAGCTTGGTGAAGTGATACTGGGGAGTTCACACTGCATTTCCCTTCTCTTTTGCCCTCCCTTATGCCAGTATTGATGCAAACTGCAAATAAATGCTTGCTTTTGCTGTCCTTTGGGAAGCTTTTCTTTGGAGGCATGGTTTGAATCACTTCCCTGTCACAGCATCATCAGGCAAATATTTGTCTCCCGTTTTTCCTTTGAGGTGTTCTGACAACGTTGCCGTTAGGGAACGGGAGTAACTTTGAGCCAGGCTGGGAATGCAGTTGTATCAATTTCAGCCTGTTTGAACTTGCTGAGTCTGCGTGGCAAGTAGTTGCTTAAATGTGAATACAGAATAATTATTCAGAAATGGTACTCCCCCCTCCCTTTGGATTTGTAGATCAGTATCTTTCCTCTCACTCACACTTAAAACTTGCCTTTTATTCACAGCAAAGCAAAATGTGTCTCTGTGATAAAAATACAGAATGCTCTGTGTGCATGAGTGTGTATCCTGTATCCTTAGGTATCATGTACTGGCAGCTGCATGGCACTGGTAAACTTTGCAGACTGTCCTGGTAGCACTGAAAAGAGATTTCAAATCTGTCATTTGAATTTAATCACAGGTGGCTTTTTCAGCCTTAGCACAGCCAGCTCGTCTTGGTGGATCTGAATAATAACTCTCATGTCATCCTAATGATGCTGTCTGCTGAGAGAACCTCATTGCACAGGGAGACAGACAGTGTGGCAGCCTGCTGAAACTTGGGGGGATGCTTCAGGCACGTCTGTGTGGCACCTTGGATACCTGGGGGATGCCAAGGGGACTGCTACACCCCGTAGTGCCGCTGTCTGGGGAGGCTCACCATGTTAGCTCTGAAGACAGTGCTAATAGGCACTGGAGCCTCCACGAGGATAATGAGCTGCGCCGCTGTGCTGGCAGGATGGCAGTGCCTGGATGCCATGGGGAGCACTAGGTGGGGGACCTCCTGCTGTGTCTGGTTGCAGACATGTTGCTGAAATGAGTCAGGGCTTCCCAATCTGATCCTTCCTGGGATCTGTTTGCCCCACCCTACCCTTTCACTGCATCCATTGCAGTGGCTTTCTTACTAGCATAGCCGTAGAGACTTCTTGCTGTTCAGCTTAATTTTGTTTATCTCATGCTAGTGTTCAACACTGGTGACCACTAGAATATTTGGTGGTACTTGAAATTTGTTTTGAGATTGCCCTGCAGTTGTAAGAGGGCGTTTTCCGTATGGTTGGGGTTTTGGTATTTGAATGTCTCTTGACTTGCTGTGAAGTGTGCGTGCATGTCTGAGGGCTTTTTGGGTCATTTTGGGGTTTTTTTGAGGATACAAATATTAAACAAGCCAAGAAGAGAAGACAAACAGAAACTTGTCCAAGTGCAGATTTGCAAAATTACCTGCATCTTTCTGGTTCCCGTGATTACAACTGGCAAGGGCTGAGTGGATTGCTCTCTTAAGTGGATGATGTTGGTAATTAACAGTGGAAATACATTGTCAATACAGATTCTCTACGTGTTTTAACAAACAAACAACTGACTATATATATTATACCCAGCGGTATAATGGTACTGCACTTTTGACTTAAGTTCCAGTCCTATTCATGAGACTCTTAAGGAGGGAATTAGCGGCAGGGTATTGAATGATTGCTCCTAAAAATACTGCTGCTTCACTTTCTCTTTGTTTAGGATTTACTTCCTGTACGTATCAAATGGCAGAAGACTTAAAGAGGAGTTCCCTCTGTTTTCCTACATTTCCAGACAATTTGGGCTGAAGTATCATTTTTTAAAGCATAATGAAACAAAAACAGTGACAAAAATGGTGTGACATAGAAATCTCTGACAAGGGATGTTTCCAGTGTAATTTTAAAAGCTTTCTTCTCTTCCTCCATGAGACATTTTTCATTTCATGAGGCCTGAAAGAACATCATGGTCCAAATTTCAACCGAACTTGGATGCATCCTCTGCTTCTGTTGGTTGTGATATGATGGGCACAAAGTTGAAGCTTTAACAAGGTTTTTTTTAAATTTCTCTCTAAATTATTGAAAAAGTATTTTTGATTCTTTGGAGTTTTTTTACTGTTACTTGAGAGGAGCAATGTAAGTGAAAGATCTTGAGAAGGAAAACAGTGAAAGAGCTAAAGCAATTTTATCAGCTAAATTGTGACTGACAAGCTCAGTTCTTCGCAGACTAGCTTGGTAACTTGAGTAATTCTTTATATTGGAACGGGGGAAAAACCCTGTATTTTAAAGTGAAGGATGGAAAGCACTGATTTTTATTCTTCGTCTTTGATTTGAATGATTGGATGTGTGTCTCGCCTTTTGATAAGCATCAGATGTGTGAGGATTTTCTCCTTGGTTTTGATATCAAACGGCTTAGAAATCACGAGGGAGATGAGGAATAGCCATGTGCAATACAGTAGAGTATAGGGTACATCTAGTGGTAAAGTGGAGAAACTTATAATAATATGTGGGATATGAATCCAGAACCTGAACTTGATACTGTCAGATGATCTCTCTGGACTGATAATGCCCAGATTCATTGTCCTCCCCACTGCGTTTCCACAGGCTTGGAGAAACAAGGGAGGAGGAGGGTGTTTATACATACACTGGATTCTGTGCTTGAGAATTAATCTTGATTTAGATGCTGGGACTTTCCCAACCAGGCCTCAGTGAAATTGCTTGCTGCTCCCCCTCTGGACATGCTGCTCCTTCTAATCAGACCTACCTGGCATAAACCTTTCTTGACTGAAAGCCAGCAGTGCTTGTGCTGCCATAGTTATAAGGGAGAGGCTTAACCCTGGACCCTGCTCAGAGGCTGCACATACACCCTTTTGTTCCATACCTTCCTTTTGCCTGGGCCTCCAAGGCAGACAGACCTTTTTTCTTAGGGATGTGAAGCATATCAGGAGCCATGGAAACTCTGGGTGCAGCCACGGTGTGCTTTTTTCTTCCCAGAATTAAGAGGTGAGGGATTCCCACGCATGCTGAGGGATGCTTCCTCTCCAGGAACCAAAGTGGTGCTGATCAGGTTATCTGCATGCAAAGCAGGAGCTCCTGGTTTTGTTCATAATTCAGTGGGACCTGGAGCTGGGAGCAGCTGCATCTTGCAGTTGCCTCCTTCAGGATTCTTTGGCTGCTCATTCTAGCCTTGAGCCAGCCAGTCAAAACCTGCCCACGTTCTGGTTTTGGCATTGAAGCTGTAGGCTGCCCTGTTTCGAGACCTCCAGAAAGCTTATACGATCAACATGCAAATCCCTTTGACATTAAGAAAATATATCAGCCCTTTCTGGAGACGCAGTAAAGACTGGGATGTGACCAGCAGGAGCTGCATGTCACTGCAGCAGGACACATGCTAACTCTGCCCTCCCCATGAGTCACTTCACACAGACACCGATCCAACACCATCCACAAGGAGAAAAAGGAGTGAGGCGTTTGAGTTCTGCATTTGCTTATTATTACAGAAGTGTCTTCTTCAGTGTAAAATAGCAGAGTATTTACTTGCTACTGTTGTGGGCCAATAGTCACCCTTCTGAAATCATGCTCTGCATTACAGTGTGGGGTTGGAAACTTTTTCTACCCGTTCATCTTAAAAAGGGGAAAAAAAAAAAAAGGAGAAAAGAAGCTGGGGAAATTCTTTTGTAGTATCGTCTTAATAATTTGGTTCATGTGACCCTGAGAAGGGAGAGGAAAACTGTAGCACAAGAGGGGAAGTGGAAGCTGATTCTCAGGGGGAAGATGGAATGAAAAGCAGTCAAGCACCTGAAAAAATGTGATTTTCTTGGTAGGACTGACTGGCACACAGACTTAGCACAGTTGGATCCTCTTGGCTCACCTGTGAAATTCCTTGTTCGATAAAGAGGGAAGAGATTACAAGGAGAGCTTTTTCATGTACAGCTGTGCTGCAAAAAGCATAGTGTGTAGCAAGTAATTTCCTTTTTTTGCATAGCAGTTCTTAAACGTTTAGAGTTTAGTTCAGAGGTGAATCAGACATGTTTGGAAAAGACTTAATTTCCACTTTCTATTTGGAATTACTGATTTCAAATTTTTCTGGTTCTCTGGTCTCATTTTAAATGGAGCTCCACCACTTTCTCTGAGGTTAATCAAGGCTAGCTAGCACTTAGTACAAAGGAGTCCTCCCTAATATTAAGCTCAATTTTTTATCTCCTTCCTGTCATCCTGTGTATCATGGTTGCATTTTAGTGTTCCACCCTTGGTATTCTCCCAAGTGTATGTGTACTTGCATGCTAAGGAGACTAATAACCACTATGTGAAGTGCAGGTTTCAGGGCTCTGTACCTTCCTGAGCTGGTCTGCTGTGCTTGGGTTGCTCTGTAGGATGGCTCAGAGCCATACTTCATTGATTTAAATTGGAAAAAAAGCCAAGTTTTATCTGCTATGGCTCTGGCTGTCTTCTGAGCTGCAGTAGTGGTCACTTACGAGTTGCTGGCACATGTTACTGTATCTTGCCTCTGCAGCTGAATATGAGCATTTCTGTGCATGTCCTTAATTTGCCCTCCTTTTTTTTTTAACTACATTCTCACTTAAAGTGTTGAGTGTTTATCTATATTTTTGGAACTGATGAATGTCATATCATTTTTCTTTATCACTGTAAGATGCTGAAAGCCAAGCTGACTTATGAGCCTGTATTTCGCATTCAAAGTATGCCAGTGTTGTCAGGCCAAAATATGTTGTTATAGTCACAATGGGAAAATAACTTCTAAGCACAGCTTTGTTCCTGTTCTTCTTGTATCTTGGCAGGCTAAAGTGAGGTCGAACATTTCCAGTGTTACATGTAAGATCTAATCAAGGCAAACTCTTCTAAAGGAGGATAAGGCAACACAAATACTTTCCCCCCCCTTTAATTATGGTAGGAAACTTTTTAAGTAGAAGAAGCCTTGGTGAAGGGAGTGTTTAAAAGAAAGGTTGTGGATGTGGATGTGACTTGGCATCTGCTGCAGTTCACCCATGTTGGGTGATAAATGTTTTCTCGAGGCAGAATGACATCCATGTTGCAAAGTAAAAGAGATAGATGAAGATTGTGTCTATCCTTTGTACTTCTTGGCTTTATCTTCCCGCTTATCTTGGGCTGTAGCTCTAGTAATCTTTTTGCTCTCCACCCTTAACTTGATGTAGTGAAACTTGCTTAACCTGCCAAAGGAACAACCTGCTGGCTGTAATGTGGGCAGGTTGCAACTTTCTTTGAGAACTCTGGAACCTGCTGCTTTGGTTTTGGATTTTTCTTTTTTTTCCCCTAATGATCACATGCAGAGAACTATCACAGTGGCTGTGATGTTTGACCTATACAGTAAAAGTCAAAGGTGCAGTCAGGGTGTCTTCCTGTTTATAGCTCAATAGCTCAGGCTGCTTCCTTTCAAATATGCAAAACTAAAACATGAAGGGATTACCACATTCCTTGCTGTGGGTACAGATTCTGCTCTGGCTTTTAGGGCATGGCAAAAGCACACACGTTTCAGGAAAGAGAACTGCAAGCTGGGGGCAGCCAGTGAGGGGCACCAGGCATAGCAAAGCCCCATTACTGTGGTGCTGCACCCGTGTGAGCCCTGCCTTACTGGCATACTTTATATTGCAAACACAGCTGAACTGTTTTTGGGACTTGCAGGAGCCAGTGTTTTTTGCATGCATTAGGTCATGCCAGACAGAGGTGCCAGATTGGACTGGCACTAACCTGGAGATCTCAGGAGTTTTTCTTGTTGGTATGCTGTGGATGTGCCATCACACCCCTCTCAAGTAGGACCAGCCCCATCAAAACAATCAGAGTTCAACCGGTGGACAAACAGCAGGAGGAAAGAACATAGCCCTAAGGAAGCTGTTTTGCATAGGTAGCTGCTAAACAGGAGTTGGGCATACTTGTTAATGGCTGAAAAGAGACTTTAAAAGAAAATAGGAAGAAAAAAATCCCAGGCTTAATGCATAGCAGGTTTTTTGTTGTTTGTTTTCTGGATGAACGTGATTTATCTTGACCGATTTAGCTCTCTAGCTATGTGAAAAGTAACTGGCAGAGTACTATTAGTTGTGCATCGGCCAAGGTGCCAGAGGGTTAAGCAATCAGACCATGTGGGTGTGTCTGTAGTGGGGGGACAGAGAGGCACATGCAAAAAGCCGTTGTCTGGCTTTCAAGAGATCATTGAAACTGGAAAGCAGTCTTTACCAGAAAGAAATAATAAAAACATAGACCAAGAACCACCTTCCAGGTTCTGGTTTGCCTGTGCAATTGTATGATATGTTTTCTTGTTCTCAGGTGCTTTTTAAGTTTTATCTTCAGTCATTGTGGACAGAAACCCCTTGCTGTTGTTTTATCACCCATAAAAGAAGCTCCAGATAGTATGAGAAGTTAGATCAGTGCCACCGGGAAAACCAAAAAACTAAACAAAAAAATTTGGTAGTTCAGTACCTATAGATGCCTTCCCTGCAGATTTTGTGAGACCAGGTAGCACTGGATTCATGTGGATAAATCAGTTGTTTGGCGCCTGTTGTGCCAGGGCTACCAGAGGGCTGAGGCAGGGGCTGAGGCAGGGGAGTGCACAGCACTCTGGAGGCTGTGTCAGCACTCCAGCTTCTGTCTAGGTTTTGTCAAACTTGGAGAGAGCCAAACCCTCAGAGCCTCAGCCTTCCTTCTGCTCCCAGTTGAGCGATCAGCAGGGAAAGAAGTCAGACCAATTCAGCAGCATTTCCATGATTCTGTGTCCAGTCTGCTGGGCATATCTGCACATAGATGTGACTGAGAGGTGTCACCAGTGTCTGTCGACTGTTTGTGTGACCAGTGCAGGTTCCTGGGGAGCTGGAGAAACCACGGGTTTTTTTTCCTCATGTGCTTGATGGGTGCTGAAAGCAGGCAGTAGCTGAACAGCCATTTTAGTCTTGCATCGGTTCTGGTATGTGTGGTGCTTTTGCTTGAGGCTGTTCCCGCATAACACCCTCAGAAGCCTGGCTGTAGTTTGAGACAGTAATTTAGATGCCTTCTTTTTTTTTTTTTTTTTTTTTTAAAGGTTCAGAGGTTGTGAAGGGAAACATTTTAAAAAGCGTTTTGTGATGACACAGTTTTCCCAGCAGCTCCAGTGGAGTCTGCTGGTGGGTCAGTTTGGTCCTGAGTGTTATCTTGAAGCATCACGCCCTTGGCATCCAAAACTAAAACGGATTTAATGTCATAACGCCCAAGCAGTTAAGAGGACGTGCAAGACTCATCTAGGTTACAACATTCTCTCATGTTGGAACATGATAGTGCGCAGTCATGTTAAATGGTACAGTCCTGAGCCGAGTTGTGGATGTAACTTTTTTGAAAGATGTGCCCAAATGCCATTAACATTGTCTCCCTTCTGTTTCTTTGAAGTCAATCATATGGACAAATGGCCAACTCTCTCCTGCACTCCAGTATCTAGCTATTAGAAGCAAAAGTTTCCATTGCGTCTAGGAGCATGTGTTTGATGCTTTTTTTCCCCAGAAGCCCTGTAGATCTGAAGTGACGCTAAAGGCCATATATTTTAAAAAAATGTGCAATTTGAGCTTTGAGTTCTCAGAAAAAGAAGCATGGGAGTAATACAATAATACCTTTCATGTAACTGAAGGGAACTAGATGACAGTATCTTCCACAGGTTGTAAATATGGAAAACCAATAGGCAATTGGGTCAGGTATACAGATGTTCATGAGATTGCTTCTTGGGTCATTTTGCCCCTCTCTTTCTCCCCATGTCTTTGTGACAAGAAATAGTTGTTTTCCTGGGAAAGCAGGTTCATGAACATGCCTTGGCAGTATGGAGTTTCGCAAGTCATACCTGTTGCTGTTTAACAATGACCGGGTATATCTTGACTTGAAAGCTGCAGTTGAAATTCGATATTGGAGTGCACTGGTGTGTTAAGGATGAGAAGGAAACAAATATATGTAAGTGTTGCTCTGACACTGGCATATGCAGATCCATTTGAGGTACTGCCTCAACCTCTAGAAGGAGAGACACTGAAGATGGGGTGCTTTTGTTGCACTGAGAGAAGTGGATGCTAAGCTGCAGGCTTTCACTTACTAGATGGCCACATGACTGGGAGGCTGAATGTGTAGCTTGCTGTGCAGTATTAGGCAGGACCAGGGCCTCTTGGATGATGGGGAATGGGCATGGTGCTCATGGAGTTAGAGGGTAGCAAGGCAAGTGCTGTGCTATGGGTTGGGACACAGAGGGGAGCTTCTGGGCTCCCTGCTGCAGCTCCGTGCAGTCCCAGGCACTGTAAAGAGCCTGGGCTGGATCATACTCCAGATGTTTTTCTAAAGTTCAGTCCGCTTTATGGAATCTCTGATGGTATCCTTTAAAGGAAAACCTTAGAAGTGGTGTTGGCTTTAAAATTTACTTGGACTTTCCACCCTGACTTGCCTGCTGACAGTGTCTTCTTCCCCCTCCTGCTCAGGCACATGAAGATTCACGAGAAGGATCCAAACAGCACAGCGAGCACAACTCCCCCCTCGCCGCTGAGGCGCAGGCGATTATCTTCGAAACGGAAGTTTAGTCACGATGCTGATTTGGACAGAGAGGAGAGGACACCTGCAAAAAAGGTTCTTTATGGGGCATGAAGCAAAAGATGTTTCTGGCTACCTCCTCAACTGTCAGCTGTTGAGTTCGTGCAGTCAGCATAGAAGTATTAAAATGTGGTTTTGTTATAGCCCCGAATATGAGTGGCCATGCTTGTCCTGTGTAGCCAGCACAGTTGTCTGAGATTGAAATAATTCCATTTCTTAATTTCTTTATTGTTTAAATTTTTGGATTTGCTTATGATTTACAAATAATTGATGTTGGATGACAAGAGGATGAAACTATTCTTTTGCTGCAGCAGCTTTCCCCGTAGCTTTTTTATTCCCTTCACATTTAATTCTTAGTAATCTTGCAGAATGGTGATTTAAACTTGTAAAAAAACACTGTTTACTTCAAGAGCAGCAACACCTCAAGTCTTGATCTGGAGGGAAAAAAATCTGCAGTACATTTCCCTTTCACAGTAGCATAATCCTGCATTATTGGAGTTGCAAGAACAACCAGAAAATATTTATTTGAAGGCTAGACATTTCCACTAGGGTTTTGTTTATAAAATATTTATACAAAATGTATGGTGTCTGCCGAACTTGACTCTTTCCACTTACTATCTCTAAATGGCAACCTAGTAGCAGTTCATTTTAGCACAGTATCCCTCATTCTGTGCATGCTTTTCTCCCTGTAATCAGTAGAGAACTACAGAAAACATGCACGAGTTCATTGCTTTTCCCTGAACCACTTGACTTAGCAGTTGGCAGTATCTCAGTGGCATAAATAATTTAGGCTGACAGCTCCCCTGGCTTTCTGAAGGGGGAGGAATGCTAGTTCAGTGGTATTTAAACATACTGGCTTATAAGTTGTTCAAATCAGTTTCTCATCAGAACTGATACCTCTGTGACTCAGCTGCACACTTTATCTCCTACTGAGTGTCCTTTTCTGTCATGCACGTTCTTACACATGTGCAGAGGCTCTGTCGCCTACTCTCTCTGCTGCGGAATGTAATTTCTGGTTGCTTGCAGAAGGGTTAGGAATGAGGACCGCCACTTTGTTTTTAAAACAAAGACCTTGAATGGACTGCAAGTTTGGTTTGTTCCTTAAAATTTGATCTAGTGAGGCTTTTTTTCCCTTTTTCTGAAGGTTGTGGAAGATGGTCACTGCGGTGAAGGGGATAAGAAGGCTGACGATGAAGTTTATCATTGTCCAGTGTGTTTCAAAGACTTTTTTTGCAAGTACGGGCTGGAGTCCCACATGGAAACACATCCAGATAATTCACTGAGGTAAGAAATAATACTAAGAGTGTCTCTCATGAACAGATGGCCTGAGGGAGCCTTCTGGGGAGTGCCCCCCCCCCGCCACTGTTAACTGCCCCCCCCTTTTTAAATGTTTTGCCTCATCTTGTGTCACCAGGGTGCTGTAGAGTTTAATTCTATTATTTTTTGCATATTCAGGAATCTTGCTAGTTAATAGCTGGAAATATTTCAGAAAAAATTATAGACCCATTCCTCCCCTTGAAACCCATCACTGTTGTTACATAAAACTGTAAAATGCCAACAGTCCAAAATTTTAATAAGTTAACAAGTTAAACTGAAGATGCTTAAAACATGAAGAAAAACTTGATAACAAGTTTTCAGGTATCAATTTCTGAGATTATTCTGTCTGGGGAGAATAAGGCAGCTGGATATGAAGGGGGGTTTTTTGAGTTATGGGAATGAAGACAGATGAGTTTCTGGTTCCAGACTTTCAATAAAATATTTTATGCTTTTCTACCTGTTGAGGTTAGGGAATGATGTGGATTTTGGCTTAAATCAACTTCTCTTAACAAGGAAAAATTAATTATTAATTGTTTGGGAAGGTGCTTGGATGTTGTGTTTTGGTTCAAGTAATTGCTCCTGAGACTCCTGATACTTTTTTATTTCCTGTTTTTTACCATAGAAAAATGTAGAGGCAGATACATGAAGATATAGAAGAGATATTTAAAGTCTAGTTCAAACACGTAGAAAAGCTGCTATTTTAGAAAAGGAGATTGTTTGTTTGCTGAAGCTTGTAGTGTTTTAAGCTTATTTTAGGACATTGGACTCTAATTTAGCACCTTGAAGTGTCAACACTTACTCCTGCATACAGGTTCTTAATAGGATGGCATGGAGCAGAGGCATCCCATTCTATTAAATGGGATTAATTCTATTAAATTTTTTTTTTTTTTTTTTTTTTTAGAAAACCTTAGTAAATACGTGTGACATGTTTTTAAAGGCATTGTAAGTGTTGCAACTCAGTAATTGGAATGGAGTTGGAAAGCTTGGTCCATCAATTAGTAGTTAATTAAATATACTGCTTCTGAGGTAAATTAAGTAAATTTTCATTATAGATCAAAACTGACACAGTTGTTCTCTGGCAAAAGCTCTGCAACCAACACAAAATGGAGTCTGAGACAATTTTGCCTTACACTTCATGCTTTAGAGAAAGTGACTGTCCTATTAGCCTTATCCTGGCATTACCCTGATTTTGAAGCTTCTGTGAAGATATGTCTTCTTTGCAAAGACGGACCAGAGGGAGAGGTCTTGCTTTGAATGATGGATAAAAGATAAGGGAATAGATACCCTTCTAGCTTGGCAGCTTTGCTGTGTGCTGCAGCAAGGCAGAGGGACACACTGGCTGTGCAAACTTGCTATTCCTCTTCGTGCAGCTCTTTCTCTAGTATTAGGAGACTTGCTTTTGGATAATATTCTCCTGAAATGGACTTTAGTACCCTTGATTGTGTTGAACGACAAAGATTAGAATGTGTCACTAAATCAAAAGCCACAATTGTCAAGCTCTGTGGGCATGATTTCAGGGTGATGCTGGGATGTTGGTTTTTGTGAAGTTGTCTAGATGATGGTAAGGGGTGACTGTCAAGTATTTGCTTCTGCAAATTTAAGACATGTCAGTGGAGATAGGACAGGACAAGAAAGCTGTGGTTCTCCCTGGTCAGCTACAATATTCAAGTGCGACTTACCCTGCCCATCTGGTTTAAAACACACCTTTTGTCCTGTCTAGACAAGTCAAATGACACTGTCTGCTTGGCCCTACCTAACAGAAAATCCTCTTGCAAGCGGAGCAGTTTGAGTTGCTCTTAAGGTGACTCTTTCATCCCAAAGGAAACGGGTTAAAATTCTTGGCAGACAGGGGCTGTAATCCCCTGGGTCCCAGGGTTGTGCAAGACTGGCTGTAGGTTTCAATGTGATAAGCAGAATGTGGCATGCCATTCTCAGTCCAGAGTTCACGTGATTGAAATCTTTTTGGTGAGGCTTAAGAGTGCTTTTTTGAGTGAAAGAGGTGAACAAAAGAGAATATTTTGCTAGAGTATCAGAGCAGGAGGCATATGTGTAAGGGTATGCTTGTGGTGAGGGAGCAGACTGCAAAATGTTAGGAGTTCATCAAGTCCTGTTGTTGCCTTATTGTGGAAGACAAGGGAAAGAACTCTCATTAAAGTTCAAACAAACAAAAAAGAATAGTAACTGTGTTATGAGCAAAGGCCAAGGAGCATAACACCCTCAGTCTCTTTTTATTGCCCCTATTGTAAAAGTAGAGTCATTTGATCGGGACCTGTGAGGCAGGTATCAGATGTGTATCCCAGATGCTCTAGGGGCTGGTGGTTTGGAGCTACTGCAGTAGGCAGCCCAGTATAGGCTGTTTTGTCATGACCAAAAATAAGAGATGCTCAATTTGCCTAGCCATGCCTTTCATTGTGTGGGCACAGGGCAAACATTCGATTCCTCTTTGCTCCCCCCTAGTAGTTACTATGAAAATGATTGCAGACTGTCTCTGAAGTAGTGCAACAGTGTGCACTGTACCAGGCTCCGTTCAGGGATGCTTCCTCAGCAGTAGCCAAGTGCCCCGGTGGGCAGGAGCTTCTGCCTGGCTTCCCTGTGGTCCTTTAATCCTGCCATTATAGTGCTGTTATGTAAATACAGCCTCTTGCCCCCAGAGCTGTCTGAGTCTGTCTGCCCCGGCCCCCCTCCTGCTATGCAGCAGAAAAGGTAAGGCTGTCTGCTAGCCCCGGGATTCAGTATGTGAGCAGCTAATTTACAGGGTGGGCCAATACCCTTCCAGATACTGTCAAACGAACAACTTTAAATCACAGGGTTAGCTGTTCAAAGTGAGATGAAAAGAAACTTCGAATTGTCTTCCCTGGTACTGCTTTTTCATGTAAAACCCAGAGCAGGGAGCACCTCATTGTTTACTTGAAGCAGAATAAACAATACTTAATCCACTGATTGTGTGAGAGGGGCTCCCGCTTGGGAGAGTATCTCTTGATTATGTAAAATCCTAAATCGTGCATCTTTGTCTCCTAATTACAGTAAGAACTGCCCTGCTCTTGGGAGCAATAATAGGGCCCTTTGTCCCACTGACAATGGGCTGTGGCACTGCATCTCCTTCATGGCATTACACCCCCTGGTCACTCTCTGTTCCTTTTGAAGCTCTGGGACCCGCACCCTAATTAGTGACATGAGCTGGCCCCAGCAAGATTGTCTTCAGTCCCCGTTAGCAGTAGGCGGTGGCTCAGGGTTGCTTTCTGACCCCCTTGGCCTCTCTATCTGGATTGTTTAAAAGAAGAGGTCTGTTTCCTTGCAGCTGGGGCCGCAGGACGCCATCTATTTTGGTGCGTTTGTATCTGAGTGTTGATATAATTAGCGGAGCGCTGAAGCGCTGTGAAGCCAATAAGGAAAATGAGAAACCTCGCGGAGCAGGGTAACTTCCCTGGAAGCTTTTGTGGCGGAGAGTTGCAGTCAAACGTGGTAATGTGCTTGTACAGGTCGCCTGACAGGCAGCTCTGAGCAACATCAGCAGTGCAAGGAAGGGAGACTTGAGGGTTTCCTGGGGAGAAACCTCTCCAGGCGCTCTGTTAGGTTTCTCCTCTTTCCTTTGGCAAGTACAGTGGAACAGGCTTAACGTAAAACGTGTGGCTTTTTTAAAAACAGTACGTGCACTATAAAATTCCTCAGTTGGGTTTTGGTGTAACCAGAGCATACCCTTTATATTTCCTCTCCTCCTCCTCCAGGAGGTTTTGTACAGTACTCTGTACCAAGAACTAAAGGTTTTTAAATTTTTACTTCCTCACAGCAGCGAGGAGACATTTATGTTGCCTCTCATGCCTGTGTATCTTCCTGAGGAGAGCAGGGGGGAGGTGGTGATAGTGTTGCAGTTATCTCCTTTCTTAGAAAGGATGTTCATGTTTAAACAGCAGTTCTTAGCAAGGACAGTTGTGCAGTTTGAACATGGTAAAAGTCTGGCTCTTAATGAACATTAAGGGGACTTTCTGATCGCAGTTGGTTCAGTGTGGCTTTGCCTTCAGTTACAGGATTTCTTTTTGCTACATTTTTATAGGAGTTGAGAAATAGACATTGCAGTGTGAAAGACACTGCCTGCCTAAGTCACTGAGCTGACCTGGTGACCAGAACCAGTGGATCCCTGTTGCCATGAATGGATTCAGGGTAGATTTAGTTTTTTGCCCTTTTACAAAGCATGTCCAAACAGTGATATAATATATTAAGGTTTGCACCTTGCCAAATCCCGGGCATATTTTCACAAGGACAGCAAAAGCAGCTGTCTTTCCCCAGGGTAAATATGCTTCTGTAAAACTTCCAAACAAAGAAAATCGAAAGCCATCCACAGACCACCTTGTTCTTCAAAAGAGCCTACCGAAGTTTTGTGCAAATTGTCCAGAGGTTGAAAACCTCCATGGAAAGTTATTTCTTTTAACACCTAGATCGGTAATGGGCACAGCAACAGAAGAGCTCAGGCCCTGAAAGAGAAAATGTCAGGACACTCTGACCGTTGGTATCTGCTGTTGTCTGCCTCTAGTTTTACCAGAGTAACCACTGTGAGCTTCTGTTTCTGAAAACAGTCACAGGTGGAAAATGCTGTCACATTGTGTCTTGGTGTTACCTGGCTTCACCTAGATGGAGTGGACTGTGACACTGCCCTAGGAATGGTGTGCTGGCCTCGCTGGGTAAATTGTTTCACAAGATGTCATGTGCAGCTTGCAGTTCAGTCAGGCTGGTCACCCAGTTTCCCTCTTTGCCAGCACGTCTGCATTCTTCAGTGTATGGTGGGAGGTGGTGGGATGCTTGCAGGCACCTGGACCTAGGTTTCAATCTTAAATCATTTTAGCCAATGCACATGAGCAGGCCTATGTCAAGACAAAAGGAAATGGGTTTTGAGTGAAAATTATTCCAGCTACTAGGAATATTGAATGTTTATTGACCAGTTACTGTTCTTCAGGTCTGTTCTGCACATTGGTTCTGGGGAGATAAAATAGCCAAGAAAAGAAATTAACATAAATTTAAAGTGTATGGAGATGATTTCAATCATTAGCACCAGGAAAAACCAGCACAAAATTAAGTTGTTTACAGAGCCAACAGTGTGACTGACTAGAAGTGTATTGTACAGGATGTTAAAAGGAAAAAAAAAAAGAAAACAACAAGAAAAAGACCCTTAAGTTTCATTCCTGTTTTTGCTAATGCCTATTTAAGCAAGTTTAGGAATTCAATTTCAATCTTTTCTCTCCTTGTCTAGTAGGGAATAACCCTGCTTGCTTAGTTTTCATGAAGCACATTGCTTTCTACATGCGGCCAGCCTTTTGCGGGAAGAGGGTGTTAGTGACCTCACATATTTACAAGAGTGAAGGTGTTTGAAAACTATATGTTGTTTGCAATTTATATTATTGTAAGACAAAACTATGGGTTCAGGATGGGGAGAGAAAGTCTTTTCCTGGTAGTTGACACTGCTGTTACTGGAAGCAACTTGAAGCATGAATGACGAGTCATCTTCATTCAGCATTGTGAAATTATATACTGCTTTTCTGTCTCTCACAACTGTTGGTGTGCACATAGCCTCATTCCTTGTTAGCACTCCAAAATAAGAAACACTGCTCTTTTAATGAAGCTGAGTAATTCTGAGGTTGTATCCTATGGGTTGTTGTTGAGAGAGGTGGAGAGCACTCCAGCATGGACATGTTCATGGACCTCCTTGACCGCTGGTTTTGGCATACTAAACTTTGGCCCCAGTTCTTCCATTCTTAGTCATTTTTTGAGATTGTACCAGCAAGGATACTTTAGGTGGGAGCTGCACTGGAGTTACTAACAAGAGGCAATGCTAAAAAACGTGTCACAGCCAAGGATGGAGACGACAAGGGTCAGTCGTGTGGCATTGCTGATTAGGCTGACTCTCCTGTTCTGCTCTTCTCTCAAGCTGTTTGCGCAGTATCTTGCTGATAGAAACTAGAACTTGTTGGCAGTATTTTCAGTGCAGGAGCAACTCCATGAGACGGCTGATGACGATGAAATCCAGCTCTGGTAAACTCTATGGCCAAAAATATGCTGTGGTACAATGCAACTCTTAATAAGGCAGAGGAGAGAGTATGCAAGCAAGCTGGTGAATGCATCCTTTTACTGAGCTAATGGAGAAGTAGAATCAGTGGGTTGAACTTCTTGTCTGTGTGCTGGCTTGCAAAAGCAGAGCAGAACTGCACTTGAAGTGCTTTTGGAAGTTTCTGTTCAGAAGAAAGAAATGGGAAACATCTGAAGAGCAGTGCGAGTCCAGCCGTGGCCTGGAAGTGGTCAGCTCACTTCAGGGAGCTCATTGTGTGAGGAGACTGGGAATCCAGAGCAGCCGGATAAAAATATCAGATAGTGAATGGACACAGGGAGTGATGCTCTCATGTGAAACTGTGTGGTGTGTCACATGGTGTTGAATATCTTAGCTGCAAGAATAGAAAGTGGGTAAATGCAAAGCTGACTGTAGAGGAAAGCTGCTTGTAAAAGGGCATACAGGAGGGAAAAAGGACTGAGCCAAAATAAGTATTAACACACCTGCCTGATCCTAAGCAGGATTTGTTTATACGCAGGCTCTCTCAAAGTGTGTTCGCAGTCGTGTCTGCATGCTGAGCATATCTTACCTGCAAATGTGGGTAAGAGCAAGAGTGTCCAGATTTGGCTGCACCTATTGTAAGCCCTGTTGTGATCAGTGTGTGTTTGTGGGATTTCTCATTATGTTACTTGTGAAAAATGATGTTGTTTTTAACATGGTAGACACATAGCTTTTTTTTTTTTTTTTTAACTCTTACTTTTAATTTTTAAATTATGCAAGTAGTTGGCTTCCATATTTGCAAGGTGTTAGAAGGTAGGAAGGGTTCTCCATTTCTTACCCTGAAAGAATACCAGAAGGTTCATTTGAGTTTGTGTGCACAAATAGTGACTGTTATTCTGGATGCTGTGCAGCTTTCAATTTTGGTAGTTGTAGAGTTTTTTCGCAGGTATGCTTGGCCTAACTGTTAAACTTTTCATTTTTGTTTGAGTTGATCTTCAGCTCGTTCTCTGTGATTCTCTCCAGCCAACTTGTTGAGACTTCTGGTTTTTAAAACTTTGACCTTTGTTAAGTAAAAAAGTCATTATGAGAAAATGACTGCTTTGTGCAAATGTCTCCAGGCCATCTCCCATTTCCCCTTTATTTTTAATTAGTTGCATGTTAATTCTGTTGAAGTACATGGTAGAGTAAGCTACCATTCCACTGGGGCAGAGATGTTTAAATCTGGCACTGTTGAAGTGTCGCTGGTAAATGCAATTCATTCGTGTTGGGAAGAAGTGAAATCTTTTCTCCTGATTTTTTCTTTGCTTACACACAAAGGAAGTTAAAGCATGAACAGGATGCCCTGTGTCTTTTTATTAAACCTTATAGCCAGTTAATTACACTCGAGTTACTCTGACTGTGGGAGTCGTGATGCACTGGTACGGACACTGGCTCTGCAGCATGTTGACAAATTTCTGAAGTACAACATCACGCTGGTTTATATTGGGGCTGTTCTGGCTCCTACATGATACTTTTCTTGCCTGGACCACAGCGCAGCTGTAGGAATGCACATAACGTTGTGCATCCCTCTATTAATAGAAGGGTTGGTGCAAGGGTTTCAGCCTTTGCTGCACCCAAGGGTGGCTTCTTTGGGGGAGAGGATTAAAAAGAGCGACAGGACACGTTGGTAAACAAAGTCAGACAGCCAGTGGGGAGGTGGAAGGGGGGAGAAGTCAGAAGAAAAGCCCCGCTTTTGCTGTGTACGTGAAGCAGCGTGCCCTGAACTTGTTACTGAGCTGAGTCCGGCCCCTTACGCATAAGGGAAAGGGAGGGGAGCCTCTCCATCCCGTCGCGCCTGGCAGGGAGTTGGCTCCTGGTGCTGTTATGCCGCTTGTGGTTTCAGCACAGACCCATAGAGTTGGGCGAGGTCGAGATGGGAGAGCAGCAGGTCCTTCAGGGTCAGACACGCTGTGATCCTGCGGGAGAAGGACGCAGGAACGGTCATTGCAGGACAGTAGGAGGACCCACAGGGATCCCTGGGGATGGAGGCAGGAGCGGGTTCGCAGCACTGCTCCTTTTCCATCACTCATCTACGGCAAGTGGGAGAGATTAGTGCAGCTGTTGGATGTTATTTCCCAGGGCCCTGGGTGTGGAGGCCAGGAAGGGGGTTTTTTTATCCAAAAGGAGATGAGTATCTGAACCTGGGTGGGGTTGCACAGGAGCTGAAACCAATTTGCTCTTTCTCATCTCTCTCACTTCGCCTGGCCCCAAAAGAAGCAAAAGAGAAGCAAAGAAATCCTTTCCTGAAGGAGGATATGTTTATAACCTGCTAGTTTTTCTTTCATAGGTGGTGAAAATCCTTGTGTTCAAAACCATCCTTTCTTCATCTCCTCCTGCTTGTCAGCCTTCCCTGCAGCAGACATTGGCATTGCAGAGGCTGGGAGCCTGCTCTTCCTGGTGCAGACATGAGTCAACAGCAGAGAATCACTGATCTTTCTCTTCTGCCCAGTTGTATTATTTTTAGGTCCTAGGCATAGGATTTTCTTTGTTCATGAGAATCTCATTATTTCTGCAAATAACGTGAGACAGAAAGGAGAATAATAACAACAAAGATAGAAATATATGTGGTACATACTAGGGATTTCAGTGGGAGGAGTTAGACAACTTCATGACTTAATTATGTATTAATGACTTCTGTCTCAGGATATGTTTCATTCTTGTTCTATTTTCTTTGCTTCTGTTTACTGAAGTTGCTAAAGAGCACAAACAGGAAAGGAACAAAGTAATATCAAGCTTTTTATTTTAGATAAGACCTAGAAATTCACAGTTTTTCTTTGTTGACATCCATAACATGAGCATCTTTGTCTGAGTGAGCTGCATGGGTGAAAACTTCAGGGTTTAGTCTGTTCTTCTGTGGTTTCAGAAGTATAAGTAGAAGAGTGGTAAATGTCACTTTTGCTTTCCCCCTGCCAGTCTCAAGTAATGCAGAGCATAGTATTTGTTTAATTTCTTGGTAACATAATGATGGATATAAATATTTGGCATTTGCATCTTGACTACTGAAATATAAAATTTAGAAGGATTGAATGTTTGTCTGCATTACTTTTGATCAAAATCAAGACTGATTAATTTTACTAAAAATTTGGCTCTGCATTTTCTTTCTAAAATGTCTTTCCATTTCTTAAAGAAGAAAAGCTGTTTCCTCTGCTGACAAATTGGAATTGTCTCAGAGGAGAGTGTAATGCAAGGCAACAGGCACTGCTAATGTAAACTTTTCTTGCATAGGTGCCGCTTTTCAAAAGTGTAGCAAATCCTGGCTTGCCTCTTGAACAAGCTTCACGAAGCACTGACTATTTCTTAAAGCCTGTTAAAATGCTTTTATATCCTAATTAGCATTACAGATTTCAAGAATACTAAGTTATTTTAGTAGAAAGATTTTTAGTAGTGTGTTTGTACACGGAGACCTTGTCGGCATTTGGAAAAAAAAAAGTGCACTGGTGTAGTAATAATTAAAGAGACTTGCCTGGTATAATATGTAGCCTGAGCACCAAGCGCAGCCTGGTCATTGCACTGTTATATTTTGGTTCTGCTTTTGTGTTTTAGTAGTTGTGTTTTCTTATCCTCTTGCTTTGTACACCTCTGCCAGGGAGCCAGAGCCCTGGTATTACATTGGCAGTGTTCAGGTATGAGTGACGCCAAAACACAAAGGCAATTGCGAATTGAGCTCATTTTCAAGCAGCCTTAGCTGCTAAAAGCAGTTTTTTCCTTTTTGCTTAAAATTGAATCTCTATGCTTGGAACTGAACAGCTTTTTTTCTCGCTACTCTGTAATCATATTTATAGAAAAATGGAAGACTGTGGCCAAGACTAGCAATCACATGATAACACAGCAGCTTTTATTAGATACATCTGGAAACTTACCTTGCAAGTAGAGTGCTTTTATCTCTGCACAGGTGTTGAGCCATTGCTAAGCCTGTTCAGCGAACAATGTCAAAACCTGTTCCCATCACTGTTCTCTGCAGCCATGTCATCCATGTTTGACTTGGCACTGCACATGAACAGACTTATGAAATTTTAAGGAGAGGGAGGGTTTTTTGTTGTTTTGGTTTGTTGTTTTTTAAGTTCATCATGAGCAAAGTATTACCATATGTTTCAGATGCTTTATTTGATATGCTGGACTTTTCAGACTTTCCACGATTATTTAACTTTTTTTAAAAGCAATTTAAGCAAAATGAAGAAATGTTCATATCATCTAGGATTCCTTTCTCTTGTCCTTCTTAGAATGTGGGTTTAGATTTAAAAATACTGTAGCCATTGACACTACCTAAAGATGAAAAATAGTATTGATGACAAAAGAGAGAAATTAATGGTTAGACTTCCTTAAAGAAAGCTAATGCTTCCAGTTGATACACTGTTAGGCATGACAGCTTACTCCATTCTAAATTAACACAAGCCTTAATCAGTGCAGCATGATGCTTGCCTTAACTAGTTAGGTTTTGACACTTAGTACCTGTAGAGTTTTTCTTGGAAGTGCTATGGGTCCATGTCTGCATCTGCATTGCAAATTGTGTTCAAAACTCAAGTCGTCATTTGTGAGAAATTCAGACTCCCTTCCTACTTGAGGTGAGGGGAAGGAATTCGGCAAAAACACAGGCAGAAAAAAAAACATTGTGCAGACACGTGGGCAAACAAGGTGTATATTTTAAATAGCTTGCATCTGAAGCAAGCCCAGGTGAAGTCTGCAGAGCCTGAGAGATCTCCTGAGCTGGTGGCATGGTGACACCCCTCAGCATCAGGAGCAGCTCTACAAAGATCTCCCTTGTCCTTGGCAAGCAGCACGGGCACAAGGTGCCGGGGTGGTGAGTGGAGCCTGCCAGGTCACCTGCTGGCCTGGGGAGCCTGCCCAGAGAGGCTGTGCCGCATCTCTCAGGGAGGGCTTTTCTCAAGTTGTTTTTATTCCAACTCTCCAAACTGCAGCTGCCTGTACAGTTGTGCCTGGACCACAAAAAAGGCACGGCATCCACAGGTCCCTGCCATGCGCCAGCTCCTCTGTGATTCTGTAAGCTGTGCCATCAGGGCAGGGTGCTGAGCAAGGGCGTGGTGCATTTATGTGCCCTGAAGAGCCTGCATCTTGAAATGCTGGGCATGATTTATCTGTATGTTTCTTTCTTCAGCATGGTGCTTCTTTTTAACTGAATGGAAAAAGGGGCTTAATCCTTTTCAAAACTTCTCTTTTTGCTTGCTGCTTCTTCACCTACAGCAAGGAAAAGAGAAGAAGACAAAGGAAGAGAAAAATACAGAGGGATGTTTAACTCTATGCTTTATTTACTTGGGGGGAGGGGAGGCAGTTCCCTTTGCATGGAAAACACCATTTTTAAATTGCAAATTTTTACTGTCCTGAGGCATAGCAGTTGATACAGGTGTACTGTGAAGGACTTTCACATGGGTGTCTGCTCGGAAAGATTAGCTCTGAAGTGCAGCTTTTGATGAGAGGACTAAGTAAACTAGTGCTTAAAATCAGCATGTTGCACAGCCGATGGAGGTGAGGGAGTGCAAGATGGATGAGTCACACCTTCCTGGTCTGCAGGAGGTCTGGCTGGTTGCCAAGGATCACTGGCAAGGATCACTGCCCACATCTTGGGGGTACAGTGGCAGGAGCCAGCTCTCCGAGTGAGTAACTCTGTGGTACCCTCATCAGTATCTGTGCCTGCCTCATCGCATGCAAGGGGATACACCCACTACATTGGGTTGCTGGGCTGGAGGCGGCCGGGCACACTGGCCTGGAGATGCCTCAAGATGCCCTGAGGTGTGAGGGTCTGTGTCCCTCTGCAGAATAGCTGGCAATGCTCCTCGTGGTGCAGGAGCATTGCTTCCAAGCCTTCGATGTTTGTGTGCTGACGTACCAGGAAGAGCATGCCAGAAGCACTGCTTGCTTTCACGCAAGGCATTTTCATCACCTCTAAAAGTGAGTTTATTTCAGTAGCCTGCAACTTCTTCAGGTGACTGTTCTAACCCTTTAATGCCCTCCTTCCCCCAGTGGTTTTGGTGGTTGTGTGTGTTTTTGTTTTCACTGAAGATGAAAGCTTTGCATCATAGAGTAGGTGCTGCCAAGTGAGCTGGAGGAGGCCCGTAGATCCTCATGCTGGAGAAGTACTACGTGTTGGCATTTCCCCACCAGCACCAGAGATTCTTGTCACATTTAGCATACCTTTTTAAGCAAACATTAGCTTTGTAAATGGCATTGGTTCGTTATTTAATAGAATGGAGGAACTGTGCTGGCAATAGTTGTAAAGGTAGGATGCAAGGGAATTGACAGGAGAGTTAAAGCAGATTAAAACTTCAGCGCACAATATTTATGTCCAAGCTTTCTGGGTACTCTGATAACAAAGGCCATGTTATATACACTTCACACTTGCTTCTTTCACCACTCAGAGACTGAGTCTAGTTGCTTTGTGGGTGACTTGGTTATCTCTTCATTTTCAGGGAATAAAAAAAATGGCTGTGGGAGTTTATGTAGTGATAAAAAGAACAACAATGGGAGTTTGTTGAGGACAGGACAGGGAGGGGGTGGTTTCAGGATTTTGTTAGAAGTCATTTCTAATTGCAGGATGTTTTTTTAATGAGTAGGCACATGTCCTTTTCCTTGATATAGAAAGCAAAGATTCGGTATGGGAAGGACTAAGGCAGGGGGAGATGTGAAAAACTCCTAGTGCCTATAATATTATCCTGGCAAAATCTGACTGCTTCACATTCACTGGTATTTGCTTCTGTGAAACCCGTGCTTTGGTTTGGAGCTGGACCTGTAACCACAAGGAACTATGTTGAGTGAAACTATGTGTCACTAGTTGAATGCAGAGCAGACGTGACCTGTCATGCTGCAGAGCTCAAATTCCAGATATTTAAAAGGCAATAGGCTTGTTTACATGTTGGCCAAATGCTGCTGCATAGCCCTTACTGCCTGCAGCACAGCTTTGGTTATTTAATGCTATGTTTCATGTGAGAAACTTTTGCTTAGCTGAATTTGGGATTTGAGAACTTAAGAAAAACAAGAAATCACAGCAGTAAAGTGCAGGGATGAAAAAATATTGCTTCTGCATTTTTCTTCAGGGCACACTGGCTGTGAAGGAGGTGTAAGATGTCAGAAGTGTTGAACCTGTTTCAGGTCTCCCTCCTCTGACATTTCTCCCCTTCTGGTTTTCCTTTTAAAACAGTATATTTCCCATAACAGCTTGGAAAAAAAAAACAAACAACAAAACAGTGGAAGTTTATGGAAAGGCAGTGTGAGGAAGATTCACACATGGGTATTTGAGTGGTGTGCCATAGTATGTTATAAGCAGTGGTTATAAAAGGTGCTATTTATACATTTGCAGCTGCTTGCTACTTAGGTCAGATTTAGCATCTCCTTGTCACTGATTTTTTAAAAATGTTGTTTATTTTAACAGCATTTCTTAGTAAAAATTAAATGGTGTAAAACCCATTGAAATCTTTTTGGTTGGGCAGTGGGAAGGTTGTCAGAAGACTGTGGTCTCAGCTGCCATTTTATCGCCTGCCCTTGTGGAATTGTCTGTTCTCACATGCTATATTGTTTAAACTTTCAGTGAACTTATTAGCCACAAACTGGTAGAAAGTGACTGACTGAAATGGCCTTTTTGTGGAGATCGGTTTTTGACATGCTGTGGCTTCTTTTTTTTTTTTGCATTTAGCAGGTTCTTGGTATTGTGGGGCGAGAGCAAGGAAGATGTCCTAAAGCAAGAAGAATGCTAGTTCTTAGGCTTGCAGCAGTCAATAAGTCATATATATTTTATTCCTTTGCTTTCCAGGTGTGACATCTGTTGTATTACCTTTCGTACTCATCGGGGCTTACTGCGCCATAATGCAGTCATCCACAAGCAGCTTCCCAGAGATCCCATGGGAAAGCCTTTCATTCAGAACAACCCTTCGATTCCAGCAGGCTTCCACGACTTGGGATTCACGGACTTCTCCTGTAGGAAGTTCCCCCGCATTTCTCAGGTACTCTTGTTCTTCATAATGTAAGATACCAGCTGCTACAGCACATACCTTATGAAGTCATTGAAGGATTCATCCTTGCTGAGGCAGAGAGTGCATGTAGAATATTTCGTGGAAAACACAGTACCACTGTTTGTGTAGGCTTCAAACATTTTCTGCCTTTTCTTTTTCTTTTGTCATCTAAAGAATATTGGCACTGGGTTTTTTCCAGCATTCCAGTGGGTAACTATCAGTGTAAAGATGTATAAAAAACATTTTGAAGGAAAACTTTCATCATATTACATTCTTGCCCCTTCCAGCCTGCCCATTAGTTCTCTCTTTCCCAAAACCATCCCATATCTGAAATCAGTAGAGAGGACACATGGTAAAGAAGACATTATTTTAATTTACTCTAACAAGGATGTAGTTGTGATATGAAAGGCTTTATTACAAAAAACTTTAAGCAGACACCTTACTTACTAAACTTGGACATCTTCAGTGATTTCTTTACTAAACACTCCCAGGCACCTTTCCACAATGTTCCTTTTGTAAGGTCTGAGGGTTTTGCAGGGAGTTTTGCAAAGTTTTCTTTGAGGGAAAGTGGCTGGGGAGAGGCAGGGAGGTAGTCCGTAAAGATTTTTCTGAGAGCCATAAAGCTTTCTGTTGGTTGATATTACTCCTCCCTCTGTCAAACCTTGCTTGCCTTAGTTAGTTTGGGTCAGGATGAAGCTGCATATCTATTAAAAAAAAAGGAAATCAACAGCACAATCCGGAAGGACCATGCTTAGTCAGTGTCTGCACTTCTTTTATTCTACTGGGATTAAAGCATTGATTTCCAGCTCTTCTGGCTGCAAGGTGGTAGACCTGAAATTTTATTGCTGGTCCAGGGGGAGCACATATATAATTTCTGTAAGTCTCTTATGGTTTTAGTGTAAAAGGTACAAAATCAGAAGAAAAAGGTTTTTAAACAACTTGGTTTTTTTTTTTTTTTTTAATTAATGGCAGACATTTAAAGTTATTGAGGGATTGGTATTTTCCTTTTGTAATAACTTTGCTTGCACTGTGAGACAAAACTTAGGAAGTATGTAGAGTATATAAAGATCTTGGCAGCCCTCTATTAGTATTTTTCTTGGGAGAATAAATGTAATCAGACTTCCTTACCTGAAAGCCTTTCTACTTTAGGCTCTGAGGTTTCATTTATTGCTTTTGGGGGATATTATTTTGGTTGATTTATATTGTTTTGCCTCTTTGGATGCTGGTTTTTTTCTTTTGCTTCCTCTCCTCCTAGGTTCTTTATAGTAGTAGAGCTAAAAGAGGTAGTCTTGCTGCCCAGTTTACTTGCTATGTAGTCTGCTGAGGCTCCTGTCCTGTCAGTGACACGAGAGAGGTTTCTGGTAGGGAAGTTCGTGATAGAAAAGTATTTGAGAGCCTGAACAGCCATCTGAAGGAGTTTGCCTTTACAGAAGGGAACTTGTGGATAATCAGCCCCTAATTCAGGTACACCACTTAGGAGACTAAAGGCTGTGGAGCAGGAATATCTCCATACCAGGTGGGTGGTGGCTGCTCTAAACCCCTTAACTTAGGCAGTGGAAAAGAGAGTGAGCTGTTTTTGTTTTGCAGTAGTGTGTGATGCCTTTCCAGTTTAAGATACCCACTCTAAATATTTTTGCATGTCTTGCAGGTCTGGTGCGAAACAAATTTGCGAAGGTGCATCAGTGACTTCCATCGGTTTATTTGCGAGATGTGTAACAAGGCATTCCCGATGCTTTCAGCACTCAAACTGCACACAGAAACTCACGTGGTGGATCAGGGAAAAGACAAGCACAAGCCACAGTCCACGACCCCAGCTGGCGAGAACCCAGACCAGAAAGCCTTCATGGCATCCTTGGGCCTACAGTACACCAAAGACATCAAGCCTGTCAAGCAGGAGGACAATACACAAGATGAGGTCCAAGAAATGCGGCTCAGAGCACTGAAGAGTAACCTACCTCAGGAACCTGGCAGCACCAGCCTGCTCAGCCTCTCTCCTCTGGAAGCTGCCTCCATGGGAGGGTCATTTTCAGTCCTTCCCCCTACAAAAGAAAACATAAAGCTTCTCTCGCTGCAGCCCTTCCAGAAGGGTTTTATTATCCAGCCTGACAGCAGTATTGTGGTGAAACCCATCTCCAATGAGTCTGCCATCGAGCTGGCAGATATTCAGCAGATCTTGAAGATGGCTTCTTCCGCTCCTCCTCAAATCAGTCTTCCTCCACTTTCTAAGGCACCTTCTGTCCCTGTGCAGTCCATTTTCAAGCATATGCCGCCACTGAAGCCAAAGCCTTTGGTAACACCCCGAACAGTTGTTGCAACTTCTACACCTCCTCCTCTTATCAGTGCCCAGCAAGCCTCACCTGGCTGCATCAGCCCAAGCCTCCCACCTCCCCCTCTGAGGCTGATCAAGAACTCGGTGGAGTCCTCCTCCAACTCTCATCTCCCTCAACCAGGAGCCAAATCAAGTCCTTCCTCGCAGTTGCTCCTCCAACCCAAAGTAGAGCCCTTAACTCAGCATGAGATGAAGACACAACTGGAGCAGGACAGCATCATCGAAGCTCTCCTGCCTCTGAGTATGGAAGCCAAGATCAAGCAAGAGGTCACAGAAGGAGACCTCAAAGCCATCATTGCAGGGGCAGCGAACAAGAAGACCCCAACCATGAGGAAAGTTTTGTACCCCTGCCGTTTCTGTGACCAGGTGTTTGCCTTCTCTGGTGTCCTGAGAGCTCACATCCGTTCTCACTTAGGCATTTCCCCATATCAGTGCAACATCTGTGACTACATTGCAGCTGACAAGGCAGCGCTGATCCGGCACCTGCGGACACACAGTGGGGAGAGGCCTTACATATGTAAAATCTGCCACTACCCATTCACAGTGAAAGCCAATTGTGAGAGGCACCTGCGGAAGAAGCACCTCAAAGTGACCAGGAAGGACATAGAGAAGAACATCGAATATGTCACGAGCAATGCCGCAGAGATGGTGGATGCCTTCTGCTCCCCAGACACCGTGTGCAAGCTGTGTGGCGAGGACCTGAAGCATTACCGTGCCCTCCGCATTCACATGAGGACACACAGTGGATGCCAGAAGAAGAAGCCATTTGAGTGCAAGGAGTGTGGCACAGCCTTTTCAGCTAAGAGAAATTGCATTCACCATATCCTCAAGCAGCATTTGCATGTGCAAGAAAGGGAGATTGAGAATTACATCTTAACGGTGGACTGCAGTGCCCAGGAAAGCCAGACAGACCCTTCTTTATTGGAGGACAGCACTTACATGGACCACAAGCCCATGGCGCCTTTTCTGGAGCCTCAAAATGGCTTCTTGCTTGGAACATCGTCTCACGTTTCCATCAAGCGTGAACCTGTGGGCAGCTTCCCGATGGATTTTGATGAGCCGTTGGATTTCTCTCAGAAGAGCAAAAGCCTGAGTGCTGTGCAAGTGAAGCAGGAGAACCTGTTCGGCTCTTCTCCCCTGTCCCTCTATGACTGTTCCATGGAGCCTATCGACCTGTCCATCCCCAAAATCCTGAAGAAGGATAAAGAGGATGTCCCATGTGAAGCCAGGAATCAAGAGTTGGCTGCTTCTGGAAACAGTGATAAAGCTTATAACTGTCTGCAGTGTCCTTTGGTTTTTGGTGCCAATGGGGGCTCAGAGACAAACCGGGGTGTCAGACATCCCCAGCCACTGAAAGGTTCATTGCATTTGACTGTCCCAATCATTTCCCCGGCTCTCCCTGGCAATTCTGCCTTGCTGAGACCCTTGAGGCCTAAACCAGCACCGCCACCTCTCTTGCCAAAGCCTTCAGTAACTAAAGAGCTGCCACCGTTGGCTTCCATTGCACAGATCATTTCATCTGTGTCTTCTGCTCATGCTTTGCTGAAAACAGAGGCTCCAGACGCCAGTCCCAAGGCAGTGAGCAGCTCCACTGGGTGTGACAAATCAGGGAACGCCAAAGCTAAAGTGACAATCGTGACTGCTGTTCAGAGAGACTCCAGCCTGCCCAGTGACCTGTCTCAGGCATGTGATCCAGAGCAGTCTCCCATTGCTGATGCTGGGTTGACTAAGAAGAGAGGTAGAAAGAAAGGGACGAAAAATAAGCCCAAACTTAGCAGTAATGTGGATCTGGAGTCAAGTGGGGAGTTTGCCAGCATAGAGAAGATGCTGGCTACCACAGACGCTAACAAATTTAGCCCATTTCTGCAGTCCACTGACAATTTCAAGGAAGAAAGTGGCAGAAATGGAACAAGTGAGGATGAGAAGGAAACTGCCAAGGATAAGCTGCTGAGAGGGAAGAGGAACACTTACTCAGACTGCCTGCAAAATATCCCTTGTCCTTACTGTCCTCAAGTCTTTCCATGGGCAAATTCCCTGCAGCGGCACATGCTCACTCACACAGGTAAGAGCACTTTGTGCTCACAGTAGATTGTGGCCCCTGAGGAAGGCCCTCCTTATGGAAGGGCCTCTCTGTGGAGGAATCTTCCTTTCTTGTCCTCTCTCTGGTGTCTGAATTGTATTCTTCATTAGTTTGCAAATCCCTAGCTGTTGCTGTTGTACAGCGGTAGTGACAGATTTTTCAGTAATGGGATGATCTTTGTGCCTTAGAGTATCAGAAGGTAAATTAAACTTCTAAAACCCATTTGACTTCACTGGCGTAACTTAGCATACTTGGGAAGAGAGTCAGGTTTCAGTTGTTCTGTTGTTGTTATTGTCTTATCTTAAAGGAGAACATATGTGTTGAATATTTCATTGTGCCTTACATGGTTTGTTTGGCTGCTTCTGGTGGCTGTTTATCTGCATAAGTAATGCTAAAAAGATCTCTAAAAATTAGAGCCACTAAGTATAGAATTGTGTCAGGAAAATAATATAGTGTTTAGCTTTTTTTTTTTGAGGTGGCTTTTATTTGACAGATCAAAGAAGGAGGGTGCAAGAAACTGCTCATCCTGCGCCTGCCTCTAGGAAGTGTTTCTTCTCAGAAACAGCTAAAGGTGGGCACATGCCCTAGGGTGTGGACATGTGTATGGAATCTCCAGTGTTGTGCCATTGTGTAAGTAACCTCAAACCTGGTGTAAACAAAAGGAGGAATTGGATTGGGAGATTTATCCTAGGTCTGGGGTTATTTTTCATTCTTCACTATGAAGAAAATACTGCGTTGAATGCTGTGCTGATTTGACGTTCTCTCCTTTTTCCACCCACACTGTAATAAAGTAATTAGTAGATTCTCATCCTGCTCAGAGAGAGTGAGAACAAAGCTTTACTTGCTGCTGCTCCCTTTTAAGTCAGTCACAGTTGTTGATGTTATTTACTTCATTATGCATCTCAACTGCTGACATAAAGAATAAAAATTAAGGATATTTGTAAGAAACATAGGGGATTTGAGTACAGCCTTATAAAAGTTAACTTTTTTAAAAAGAAATTGAGGTTTCCTGAAGCAATTGATTCACGTCTGTTCTAAAGAGGGAAACCTGAAGAGGTAAAAGAGGTTAGCTAAGAGGTTTAGAGGGAATCTGAGCTGTGGAGCAGTCCCTATTTCAGTTTGCTTTGGGTGACGCAAGGACATAACTTGCAAGGTATCAGTGCAACAGTGAGGCTATTGTTTTCTGGTCCACAGAGACCAAATTATTTCATCTTATTAAGCATACAGTTTACTTTCAATGGTGAAGGAGAGCTCTTTACTCGTATCTCAATTGTTTTCCAACACCCTGGTCTCCAAAAAAAATAGATAGTTACTGAAGGACTGTTCATGAGACAGAAAACAATGGAGAGGCTTTTCCCAGACTAAGAGGTTTGACCTGCTTATTGATGGCAGACTTCCAAGGTAGCAGCACTGGTGTAAACCCTTAATGAACACAGGAAAATGCACTCAGCCATGAATTATACTGGTAAAACTTGTCTCCCTTACGACCACTGGGCTTAGAAGGAGACACCGTCCTTGTAGAAGGCCTGTGCTGCAATCCACACAAGGAAGGCAGGAAAATGCAGCAGTAGCAGGGCTGGATCCTCACCACAGATACAAGTTTTTTTGTTGATGCTATGGCAGTGGCAATAGTCAGATTCTGGTTGGTGTGCTCTGGCAACGATAATACTGAGCTCTTTCCTAATCTCAGAGCAGTGGTGAGAGAGACTTGTTGCTGGAGGACCACCCCACAGCAAACTTTGACTGGCCTTGGGGCATCTGCTTTCAGGTGACATTAGCATTCTGTTTCTAAACTGAGACTTGACAGCAGTGTCGATGAGGCTTTACTGGAGGGGAGCAGGAAAGGTAAGCTAGGAAGGTGGAGGAAATTTAGGCCACGGAAATGGTGCCAAGGCAAGCACTAGGATGCATTCAGGTGTAGTGAGCCCTGTGTTTTTTGTGGTGAGTGTCAGCCGCTGGTGGCAGGGAAAGAGTTTGGCAGCTCTGTGGTAGATACAGCAGTTTGTTGGGTTTATATTCTGAGTGAACAAGTTGGTTTTCACATGGAGACATCTACAGTGTTGTAGTGCAATGCAGCGTTCCTGTCCCCACCTATTGCACAGGCAGTGACTTGTTAGATAGCTCTGGTTTTTAAAAGGAGTTAAGAAAAAAAGGTATTTGCTAATCTTATTGTAAAGAGAAAAGGGGAACTTTATTGTCTGGGCTTGATGGCTGTTCCTTAGCCTGTGTGGAGAGAGGGCTGACAGGCTGATGTGAATGGGATAGATGAGAGTCCTGGTGATCTGCTTCCAAGCTGCATGTGTTGGCAGTCAGAGCAGGCAAGCTGGTCTATATAACACTGCTGTCAAAAAAACCCAACAAGGCAGTTGTTTGAGCTAAAAAGCAACAACTAGCTCTTCTTTCTTGCACTTTTTTCACGTCCATTTGTAGGGAAGTTGCTATTGAAGTAATTTGTGTAAGTGGTCTAAGTTAGGTTGAGGAAAATGTATATAATTTGGGGCATTTAAGTGTAACCTGTATGTTACCAGTTTTAAACTACTGTATTTGTACAGCCATAAAAAGATTCTTGCCAGTGTGTCTTTTGTGTTCAATAAAATTTCAATGTGGAGGGCTCCTTCCATGTGGTGTCAAGATCATATTTCCCTTTTGTGAAAGTGCAGAAATGCATATGCAGACAGTAACCCACATCCCTCACGCAACCAAAAGTCTCTTTCATGAAGGCTTTTGCTCTTTCGTGCCTCAACACCACTGTGCTTTTTTTTTTTTTAATTCAAAAGCATTTCCCTGAAGAAGCATACATCTTCCTCACTGGTTTTTTATTTTAGCGCTGAGCTCACAAGTGGGAATTTGGCATAGCTTGGTTTTATATAGTGTCTAACACTGTACCTGTGTTTTGTTTGAACATGCTTGAACACTTTCTTTTAATACTTTCTTTATCTTGATGTTTTGACTGTGTAATTTACTTTTCTGTGTTCAACTTGGTTAGCCTTTCTTTTTTACTCTTCCCTCCTGGTCTTGACTTTTTTAATTTTCAGAGCAGCAAGTGCCCCGCAGGTGATGCAATTAATTTTGCTCCTTTTATAGCACGTGCATCAGACTAGGTTCAACATAAAATTACAATAATGGTCTTTTTTGACCACTAGGTTGTTATAGATAACCTAACCTGTTTGCAGAGAGTCACTTGAGCATATTTTCAGAGGGATACAGAAGAGTGCTAATCAGCCCAAGATTATTTTTTGTAGCAAGTGAGATTTAATGGGAGAGGAGGTCTTTAGTTTTGTTTTGTTTTGCTGCTATGACAGGAACAAACTGTACAAGAAAAGATCCATAAACAAAATAAAGGAATAAATAAATAAATAAATAAATAGAATATAGTTACACCTAGCCTGTGAACCTGAATGTTTCCTGTCGATTGGAGATCATAAGACATAAAAAAAAAAGGACTGGAGGCACTTTTATTCTTTGCTTTTATGATTTAAGTCAAAGTGAAATCATAAACATCTTTACTTTGCAACATTTATACGTACTATGGTGATAATGTGTTTCCATTAGGACAACGATGGCAAGAGGTATCTGAATTAAGGCTTGATCTTCTTATATGCTGTGATTACTCAGACAAACCTTTATACTGGAACAGACTCCCTTCAAATGACTAGCTTTCGTGAAGTGTCCTGACTAGACTGGTCCTGATGTGCTGCTGACCAAAGTTTACAGTCGGTTCTGGGTCAACATTTAGGCACAGATGTATTTTAAAACAGGTTATGACTGTTCTTACAGAAAAAATCAATAAAAGATAAAATCATATTGACTGTTAAGGTTATCTTCCAGTGAGTAAGTATATTTTATCAGAAGAGCAGTTGCCTTTGAGAGACAATGCAGGAAGCAGAGAAAATGGCTTTTTTGAATTACCATTTTTGTGCCTTTAAAGGTGACATTTTTGGAAAGCAGTGTGGTTTCCACTTGGGAATAGCATAGCAACTTGGAGTGGGAGGATTGGAGTTTGCACAGTAAGCAGAATTTGTTTGGGTTTTGAGACCTCCAATTAGTAAGTCTGTGTGGAAAGAATATATTGTTTGTTGCAAATATTGATCTGTATAACAAACATTTGGTTGATACAGAAGTTTTAAAGGCTGAAAATATGAGAAAATTGTGACCTGGTGTGCAGGTTGAGTTTCAAATAATTAATCCTCAGCTAGTCCTGTCATTGCTTGCTTGAAAAGAAATGTGAAAAGGACTTGGGCTATCGTGAAGCAAAAGGGTTTCTGGTCAACTTGGAAGTTTTGTATTTGCATTGTGAATGAAGCCAGATAAAAGTGCAAAAGGTGATGTTATTTGTAACCATAAATTTATGATTGACTTAGCAGACATCTAAAAAGTAAGAGTGACTTGAAAGACTACAAAAAGCAGTGCCCTGATGCATCAAACAAAACACAGGTACAGTGTTAGACACTATATAAAACCAAGCTATGCCAAATTCCCACTTGTGAGCTCAGCGCTAAAATAAAAAACCAGTGAGGAAGATGTATGCTTCTTCAGGGAAATGCTTTTGAATTGGAAGAAAATCAAGAGAAAGAAACAGCTCCCAAGGTGTCTGCAAGATATGGGGAATCCCTGGTATGGGTTGAGATTTTAACTAGACACAGAACCAGCTTTCAGAAGATTAAAGTGAGAGAGATACCCACAATGTCGTATCAAAGAGGCTGCTGGCTGTGGGGGTGGGTGTTGTGTGTGTGTGTTTTCAAAGGTTTTGGGTGTGAGGTGTGAAAAGAACTGATCTCATTTTACAAGTGACTATCCCCTCAATCTCTTTCTTCATCACAGAGATGTCTTGCAGAATTGCTTTCCTCATTTCACTTCATGATCCTGGTTTTTCTTTCAACTTCTTCTGTGCTCAGTCCCTTCTCGTGTTTTAGTCATTTAAATGAATTACAGACATGAAAAACTTTCTCCGTGGGGAAGTAATTGATATGGGGCTTGATTCCACTGAAGTCAGTGGAAAGATGCCGTGTGGCTCTGATGGAAGTCTGTCTGTCTATCACACAGGTGATAGACATTTATGGAGAGGCTGTTGAGGTGCTTACAGTCATGATATTGTGCTTGGTCACGAAGCAGTAATAGGGGAAAAGGAAGAAAAACCAGGGAAGTTTCTTATTACACACTTGGAGGGACAGATAGACATACATTTTATCTTGAGTCAGGCCAGAAGCCCTTCCCCTGTCAAAAATGTGGTGGTGTCTTTTCTACCAAATATAGCATAATATATAATATATAACAAATATATAATAATATATATAATATATATATATAACAAATATAACATAACATATAACAAATATAATATAAACCTGGAGTTGCCAGCTGCTGCCTAAGGAGAAATGTGCTTATCATCAGCCTAAGGAAGAGGATGCTGGATCTCACAGTGGTACATGCAGTTTTTCCCAGCTGTTCAGAAGAGCAAGCCCAAGCTGTATTTAGTCAGACTGAAGGCTGCACTCAGGCAAAGCAGAAGGATGTGAGGAGTGCCCTGCCACTCAGGGCAGCGGTACTCGTGTCTCCAGTTGTAGCAGTAGGATGTGCTATTTAGTGTGAGCACGTGGACCCAACCACTTCTTCCAGTCTGTTCCTCTTAACTCTATCAGCATCCACAACTGGTTCATTAGGGTTGTGTGTTCGAGGGCACATCCCTGCCTGCTCCCTTTATTACCTATTTATGGAACTGCTGTCTGCAAGTCCCTCTGATTGCTCTCTGAACCTGTTGATGCAGTTTGGCTTTAATTTGGCTGCTGCAGCAGGCCACGCCAGTGATCCTGGAGAGATACCAGCAGTGGCTTTGAGTCCTTCTGCCTGAATGTACCTGCCAGTACCATATTCAGCATCGCATAGGCATGTTTTAGATTGTTTTACTTTATATTAATCTGCATTGAAGCTTGCCTGCCATCAAACTGCCCCCTCTGTCTTGACAATTAGTAGCAAAAGAGATTGACTGATCATACAAGGCTTTGTTGTAGGCAGGTGAGTGGCATTTAGCCAGAAAGGAGAAGCTGACACAAATCCAAGGGTGAGTGCAATCACTCGGGGTTTTAGTGCGCTGACCAAATGGGATGAGCGCAAGAAGGAGGCTCAGCAGATGGTGGTACATGTCTCTTGCCTGAGAAGTGTTTGCACAGGGGAGCTGTTGCTGTAAGGTGTTCACACTTCCAGTAAAGACAGGGTCACTTAGTGTTGCTCAGAGTGGTTTCATGGGATAATAATTGAAGTACAAACCTAAAAGCAGCAAGAAGCTGGCTCTGTGCATCAGGGTAGTTAAAATTACAAATGAGTTATTATTCTCAACCTCAGGGTAGCTTCTGATCAGATTGCACAAAAATGAGCCCAGGATTTTCTTCTTACATCTCCATGCGCCAGTTTGTTTGAGAAAGTCTGCTGTCTTTCCACTCTCTCTGATCCTCTCTTCTTCTTTTAATACGGCAGGTTGCCTTGCAGTGATTCAAATGTGGTAATACAGGTCTCAGTACTAGTCTGGCATTACAATCTGCCATGCTGGAGACCTGTTACGACATGATTTGATCTTGCCTGTCATGAAGAGACTAAGTTGCCATGTTAACAGCCTGTAACTTCACAGGGCTAGCTCAGTATCTGGGGTGTCACGTGGGCTCATCCTGCCTATGCAGACAACAGATGGCTACAGCATGAGAGAGGAAGACTCATGTTATGACATGATCCCCTCACAGAACAGAAGTCTGCAGACAGGGCTCTGAAAGTGCTCACCTCTGACAATTCTCACGGCAGAATGAAACTAAAATGTTCCAGTTGAGTCAACTGAAGGCTTACTTTATATTCAGCGAGATCCTAATGCAGCTCAGCTGGTCGATGGGATGAGGAGGCAAGCATTTCTAAAGCCGCTCCCACGAGCACTGGCGCAGCACGTAGGATGGGTAGGACCTTGGTGGAACGTAGATGGTTTTCTTAGCAGCTGGCACTGGGCTGGTCAGAGTGGTTCGACCTGCCCCAGCAGACAGAGCCTTGGGCCATGGTTGGATAACACAAAGCACTTCTTGGCCACACTGGCTCGACTTGTTCCCAACTGTTCATCCCTGCAGCTGTAGCTGACCCAGCTGCCCAGAAAAATTAAAAGGGCACTGGCAGTCGTGAGATCAGTCCCCGGATCTGGCTGGCGGTACAGCCCTAAAAGAGCACATTGATGCAGCTGGGGTGTGGAGCTGGCAGCATCCCCTGGGAGGCACAGGGGATAGATGCTGTTGAAGTTGGCTTTGCTGTCAAATGCTTTATGTCTTCAAATTGCAGCTTTGGACAGCAAGGAGGGAGCCCATATCCTATAGCGTACACTGTTACAAGTTATCACATGCACTTTATAGCACAGCTTAGCGTTTATAACTGGCTTGACCAAGTGGTGTTTGTTTAATCATGGTCCAATATCATTCAACAGTTTTGCACTTGTGGTCTCTCTCCATTGTCCAAGAAAAACGGATTTCCAAGTCTGTGGACGTAAATTAACTATTTGAAACTGCGGCTTAGTTTAAAATGTTGTGGTTTCTCTTTTTGTGCTAGCTTTAAAAAGTGGGTAAGTAGCATGCTCAGGGCTCACATGCAGAGTCCTTGTGAGGACCGTTCTTGGACATGAATAATCATCTGGATTTCACTGTACCTTCACCAGAAGGAACAGGAATGAATGGTGTTTGGTCAGCCATAAATGAAGCAAAGCTTTAAGATGAGGTGTAAGACAGGAAGTGCAGTTCAATTGAGTGTCACTGGGAACAAGTTTATAGAGGGTTTCTTTTGGTCTTGTTTTAAACCAAAACAATAACAGGATAGTGATTTTGCATAGGATTCAGAGATGAGGAGGCTGTGTAAGTGATGAGGCTTGCACAGATCCTTGCTGCATGGAGAGGAAAGGAATGGTCTAAAGCACCTGAAGCAAACTGAGGACATCTTGCCTGGCTCACTGTAGTCGGACCAGGGGAGAACTGTACTGGCAGAGAGGCTTACAAGGAAACTGTGGAGCGATTTAATGAATTGCCCACTTGCATCGTATTAAAGCAACCCTGCCTTTGTCTCCTTAGGGCTTTCTGAATGCTGCCTTCTTGCAACAAAATACAGCTAACAGAGAAGAGATGTGGGATGGGACTCTTATGTAATAGAGAAAGAGATCTAAGGAAAGAGATCTAAGGAAAGATCCCTTTCGTAAAGAGGCTTGCCTCTAGTGTGAGAGGATCGAGCACAACTGCTCTGTGCTAAATAGGCAAATATTTACAAAGTAAGTATACTCGACACTGAGTTTTCCAATTGGCATTTAGCAGAATTCATCTTTGCTCTAGGTATCTGCCACTCTGTGATCCCTCCAGAAATCATGTGAACCCTGAGTATAGTGGGGGACTTTTTCCAAACTGTTGTAGCTGTTTGTACCTCTGAACTACATTTGTGGGTATTTCCTAGAAGACAAAGGGCTTAAAACTTTTTTTTCAGTGTCAGGCAAAGTTAACAGCTGCTTCAGAGCAGCAGCTCAGGGTAAAGCAAGAGTTGCTTGCTGCTGGGGCTTGGCCCAAGTGCTGGAGCTGTTGTATGAACCATACTGAGGAGATGGTATAAAGCTTCCTGATTGTATTGTCGGCTCTGCATCAGACTGCCTTTCTGTTGGACGGTGGAAATCACCATATAAATAATAAAGAAATAAATTCATATCTCACTATAAGCAGAAAGTGTGGTGTTCCCCCCCCACTCCCTTCAGTGCAGATTTCTCCTTGGTAGGTGCAGTCAGAGCTAGTCCTGAAAACTTTTCTTTGTGACTTCAGCTGCTCTCTTGAAGGTACTGGGGAATCATATGTTGTATCAAAGGCAAAAGGGTTTTTTTCCCAGAATTGGGTTTTCTCTTTTTCCCCCAGATATATTCAGTTCCATTCACTGTAAATAATCCTTTTCTATCTTGAAAGTTTTCATGTCAAAAGGCATGCAGTACGACCGAAGATCTCTCAACTGTGGGCTGATTAAATATTTAACTTGTGTGTGTGCGTGTGATGTAATGAAGGTGGCTAAATTATAGTGTTTAGAGTGTTTACAATAAAAGTGGACTAAGATAACACCCAAAAATTTGCAAGTTGACTCTGCAGGTCAAAAAGATGTTTTCCAGTTCGTGGGTGGAAGTAGAAGCAGCACTGTGTGTGTGGGTCCAGAAAAATCTGAAATTTGCTAGAACTGCTACCACCTAGTGGTGGCTGCCTCCGTTGTAAAACATAAGACTAGCTGGGGTTATTTCAGTTAATGTAGGGAAAATATTAAATCATCAGCTCATCTGACTGATAATGCCAACTGCTTGTACAATATCCATTTCCAGTGCTCTGTGTGCTCCAGTTTTGAGGATTATTTATGTGATGTGTTTTCTCACACTTCTCTTGGGATGTCAGGAATGTTTGTCAATAAACACTTGCTTTAGCCACAAAATAGTTTTCATTACACCCTGTTTAATAACTCCTTAGCGTCTCAGGCTCTACTGTCTATTTCACTGTATTTCCAGGAAAACAGAAAACCAAGGGGAAAAAAGAGTCAAACCAGCAATCTCCCCACCTTGATCTGTATCTGCTCTAGCTGAAATTTTCCACATTTGGCATCTCTCTTTGTAATCTGGTTTGTGTATGCAGGAAAGCAGTTTCCTCCTCCTCCTTTTTCTTGCCACCTATAAAAGATTAAGCAGATTCTTCTGACTGGGCTGACCAAAGACTGCAACTTGAATTGTAAATACACTTTAGCAAAACAGTCTTTTCTTTCCACAGTTCGAAGGAAAAATGATTTTGGCTACAACTATATAGTGGTTTCTTTCATGCAAGCGGAACAGTTTTTGGATTCTCAGATTGAGTCCTTGAGGTTTTGCTTATGAATACATCTCATGAGAAGTTCTTTTTTTCCCCAGGAGCTGATGAGGCAGCAGCTGAGTTACCAGTGGTTGTTTTGTGTTGCCTTCTTCCATACATCCTTACCTCCCAGTTGTTCTCCTCTCTGTCCCTTGCCTTGTGCATCTTTTTTGACTCTGCTGTCAGAATTGACATCATCAAATAGTGTCACCTTCTTATTTTCATTTTGAAGAAGTGACACGAACTCTGGTTGTCCATGACAAGGTAACATATTCTGCTCCCACAGTTGCTGACGCAGTGGTGGTGGGTGGGAGCCTTGACAAGTGGACTTCTCCACTCTTGTCCTCTTGATTCACCAAGCGTAAATATCTGTGTGTAACAAATGGACCAGAAAGCATTTTACAGCCTTAGTAAGTGAAAGATGTGAAAGGCATGAAAGAAATGGCAGGCCTTTTGTGTGCATCCTGTTTCCTTCACTGGCTGGATTCAAGTGACTGCTCTGCAACATAAATCAGCAAAATTATGGATATGGGAATTACTCATCTGAGAAGGAGCTCAGCCTCGTTGGGGGATGTTTGCCTGGATCTGAAGGCTCAGTCAAAATCTTCCTCCTTGTGTAAGGTACAAACCTGCTGGAGTTCTATGGCCAGTGGGGTTTCAGTTGCTGCAGATAGGAATGTAAGTGTGGAAAAAAAACATAGTGTAGGCCAGGCCTAACCTCTGCTGGAGTGGATGAAGCAGCTGCCAGTGCAGGACTACCCTTGCAGCTGTCCCTTGCACTCCAGGAGAAATCCCACAGCAGACCTGACACAATTGTCTTCAGGACTGTTTACCACACACCTTCACAGCAACCCTGCTGCTATTCCAGTTCATCAGAAGCAGAGCTGGGCGGATTTCCAGCCATCCCCAGACAACCCAGATTTGCGCAGAGCAGATCACTTTTTCACCAGCTGCAAAACGTAACTGCGCAGGCTGGGGATAACCACAGAGCAGCTCAGCTAGTCAGGAACTGCCACTTTATCTGAAGCACATGCAAGAAGTTTCATAAGGGGCCTGTGACACTCCTTCCTGACAAAGCAGACAGCACGTCTGGTTTGTGCAGGTAAGAAGGAAGAGTGCTCCCCTAAGCACGTACGCGTGTCAGCATGTTCCTGGCTACATCACTACCTGAGTTGTGAATGTGTTCCTTCAGGGGCGCTGGGCCAGCTTCAGAAGGGAAAACCTGTGTATGTCCGTGTTCCCAGGATCTGGAGTGGTCTGTGCCCTTTGTAGAAGGCACACTGTTTAAGCTTAAGAGTTTGTTTCTCGTGATGTCAACCTCATCTGTTTGCCTGTGCTAGTAAGGCAACATCACTTACCTGTGGACCCCCTATCCCTCGAAGCATTATCTCTTGCACAGGAAAGTGCAATTGAGGGCCAGCCATGGGAAGGGACCCAGGGCACAGAGGAGAGGAAAGAAGGAGACAGAGTTCTAGTACAGTTCAGTGAAGAATGAGCATACTGTAAGAAAAGTAAGACACTTCTGTAAATACTGGAAGCAGGAGAAGAAAAAGGAAAAAATTGGAAAATCATCCGTAATAAATGACATGTTGAATATAGAAGTTGGGACTTTTGTATTGAGAGTTTTAAGACATACTGGTTTTTGGCTTGCTCTTACTTGTGTGATTCTGGTGGATATTTACCTCACTCACTTTGTCCATGATATTTCCTGTTGAAAAACCAGGAAAAAACTTACTCTTCATCCACTGTCTTCTATTTGGTCAATAAAGAGTTACAGAATATCTCTCTGGGTACAATAAAAGAGGAGCTTTCTCTCATCTCAGTTTCCTTGTGCTCTTCACTCATCTCCATCCTAACAGAGCTCACATGGTTTCCTGCTCCACTCCCTGATGAACCCCCTCTGTGCTGTGCTTGCAGCCTTTCTTTGGCCTAACACACATCCCGTCAGGGGAGCATTTCCTGACCTTGCAGAGGATGAGACAGGGCAGCCCACATCTGCCAGGAGGTGCCCCTCGCTTTGCTGAGGGGAAGCAGTGATGGCAGGGGTATAACTCCTGGTTTAGATGCTTTCTGCTGGTGTCACTTCAAGGTCTTCATGTCTCAGATCCACTTTGCTGTCCTGTTTTTGTCTCTGTCCATCTTCCACTGGCAACCACAGGCAGCTGTGGAGGAAACTCCTCTTCGCTGTTGTTTCTCTTCCCTCCTGCCCCTAGCCTGAAGGGAGCATGATTACAGGATCACTTTAGTGCAGCATAAACCTGTGCTCTGGTGAAAAAGACCCTGTATGAACATAAGGGCTGTGAAAGTGCTGGGGTGGGAGTGGGTAGCCAAGGAAAGACCCTTTCCACAGCAGCAGGGAGTCACATCTTTTGCCTTTAATCCTTCCTTTCATCCCTGCTCATGGGCCAAAGTGAGACACTGCTGGTGAGAGCCAGATGTGCTTATGGAAGAAGACAGCAGGCACGAACCCATGGCCATGCTTCCTTTTTAAATATCTTCCCTGTGCTGGTATGGCCTGAATTTGGCTTCTGGGCGTACTCCCTTGCTTGTGTTGGCAGCTGTGAAACCTGGCTACCTTGATTTAACCAGGAGCTCTACGCGTGGGCCTGGCTTCTCATTCATGCCTAGCTCCCATTTATCTCGGTCATGGAGCAGTGCTTCCCCTTAATTATTATGCACTGGCATTTCAGCTTGGTTTTTAGAAGTGACCTCCTTTTTTTTTATTATTTATTTTCTTTTTCTTTTTTTTGCCTTAATATAACCAAGAGATAATCAGCAAGTCAAAACACAGAATTCAAATGGAGATTCATAGGGCACTTGTGGGTGACCTGTTTTCATATGCCCCCATCCTCAAATTCTCTAGCATTATACACAGATTATGGCTTGCTTGCGTGTTTTAATGGGCAGACAATTAGATGAGCAATGAACTTTGTGGAAGGCTTTTGTGTAATCCAGTATCTGTGTAAATGGATCTGTTTTAATCAAAAGGTGAGATTATTTTTTTTGAAACGTCACTTCTCCCCCTTCCACCTCCCCAAGAAAAAGCTTATCGACAATTATTCGCCATTAAGTGATTGTTCACTATCACCGGAAACGCTGCTGCGCTTTGACATTTGTTTAATGGCCATTCATTATCACAGGGCAAGGAGATGGGGTCAGTGCAAGTCATGCTGCAAGATTACATTTGAACTAATAAGTGCCTGAGAACTATCTTCTTATCTTCTGTCATTACTCTTTGCTTATGAAAAAAACCCTGTGATAGGAAATCGAGGCAATTTGGAGACAAGCACATGTTGTACTTTGTCGAACAGAGGACTTAAACTGCTCCTCTAGAGTTTCTAAATCCCTGTAGTTACTCAGCAGCTCTCAGGCTTGCAGACGAATGTTGAAATGCCTGTTAGGTTGTGGGCTTCCTTGGCTGCATGCTGTCAACAAGAAGGAGGTGGGGTGGAGGGGTTAAAGCAAAGGAAAGTTTCAGCTTTCAGAAGGCACAACTTGCAAAGTTCGTGTCCTGGAACAGTTGCTGGAAAGTGGCACTGGGGATGCGGTTACTTGCCATGTATCATCATCACCTTTGGCCTCCAGAGCCAGTCAGTTTATTTCCTATTTACAAGTACACTGTTTGTGTACAGCTTGGAGGGGGTACAGCTTCAGCCCTCTGTCCTCCTTAAGCACCTTATCTGTTATAATTTTTTGGACATTTGTTATGTCTTCAGCAATGTTAATGCTACAGACCAGTAAGGAAGCAGAGGACATCATTAAGGATCACATCTTAAGTGATTTTTGCCTTCTTGTTGAGGTAATTAATTATGAAACAGTTAATGCTCGTTACTGCCCCTTGGCTTTGTGTTTTGGTTCCACGTGGCATATCAGAGACCCAGGTGTGGAAGAACTACTGCATCTTTTGCTTTTATGGTGTATACCCAAGTTTTTAAACCAACTTCTGACTTACTGCCTACACTAACCTCTAGCATTTAATTATACCAGTTGGTTCTATGAGGCCTTTACATTCCCTGTGAAAAGCATTTCCTGCTGCACATAAATTAGTTTGATTATCATGTGGATGTATATTATTTCGATCTATGTCCATATTTTTCATACACAAGTTTATTAATAATACATCCATGTGTCTCGAGAGCAGTATTTGTGATAGTAGTGACCTCAACTCTTCTTTGGTGTCTCAATATTTTGTGTTCTCTGATAAAACAATTATATTTAAAAATTATTTCAAGAAACTGCCAAGATTGTGAGTGTATTTTGGAAAAGAAAGCATTTTGTTACAGATTTTGTATCATCATCTTATTAATTGGGTTCTGTGGTGTTTTGATCTCTTTTCAGCTGTAAGTTACTGGCCTGGGTCACAGATAAGAGAAACATATGTTGGAACGCTTGATCAGAAGCAATGCTTGTGGGTCCATCTGAGGCCTTTCCACTGATAGTTGGAAATTATCAGAGAGCATCCCGCTGAAAGTTTCTCTGTGTTTTCTTGCAGACAGCCAGGCTGATGCAGAGGCACTAGCTACAGGAAACAAAGTCTTGAACCTGACCTACTGCGAGAAGGAGCAGTCAGAGGAAATGACAGAGGTACCAGAGAGTGAGTGCGGCCCCAAGGAGGAGCAAAAGGCTGACTCCCTTCTGGCAGAAGAGGATGCCGAAGAAAAAGTGGATGGATATGAAGAGGGCCCTGAGGAAGATTCTGTAAGTAACAAAAGTCTTGACCTCAATTTTGCCAGCAAATTAATGGACTTCAAGCTGGCAGAGAGTGACCAGAGCGCAGGCAGCAGTTCTCAGACTGAAAGGAAACATGCCTGTGACATTTGTGGCAAAACCTTCAAGTTTGCTGGCACTCTTAGCCGTCACAAAAAGGCCCACATTCGTGAGGACAGAAAGGATGAAAGGAGCAGTGAGGATGAAAGCAAAAGCATTCAGGATGATGCAGGAGCTCCCTCGATGCAGGACTCTGGTCTTGAGCAGGAAGAGTCTCCGTTGGACTTGAAGGTAGTGGAGTCTCCTGTGGACTGTGAGGCAACAGGAAAGGAGAATGAAGAGAGCGAAAGCATCTCTGAGGGGGAAGGCACAGAGAGAAAGTCCACTGAGAAGAGCAGTGATGACAAAAAACCAAAGACTGATGGGGCTAAGAGTACTGCAAAAGCAGACAAAAGAAAGAAAGTCTGTACTGTGTGCAACAAGCGTTTCTGGTCTCTGCAAGATCTGACGCGACATATGCGGTCTCATACAGGTAAGAGGAGGCTTGAGAGCAGAACAGAACATGAGCAGGTCTGCCACCAGACTGAGGCATCTGCTCTGTAGGTGCACAGTGGATGCTAGCACTTGAGGTTGGAGACGCTGCTTTTAGTCCTGTAGGTATCTGCAAGTGTCTTCTCTGCTCCAATCCCCCATGCTGCATACAAAGCCTATGGAGAAAGCAGGAATTGCCACCACTGTCTTATTTTCAATTCCCAAACTTTTTCCCCATGCTTTCTTGCAGAGTTTAGAGGTGAGGGCAAGTGTGGAGATCCCTGGGAAGTTGTTCTGTCCAGCTTCTGACTCCCCTCTTCCCAATATTTTGACAAGCAATGGAGAAACCTATCAGTATGTGATAAGACTTGATCTCAGAGAGGAAGTTTAGAGAGAGAGAGAGAGCCTGATTTTGTCTGATTATCTGAGCCTAATATGGGTAACGTGCTGGTGATCTCTGTGACCTGCTGCTTGGGTGAAAGGCAAAGCTACAGTGGGCACTTGGGCAGGGAAGGTGGAACACAGGTAGTCAAACTTTTGTCTGATGATTTGGTGGTGCAGTAAGATTGCTTTATGCGATACGCAGATTGCAGCAGTGCCTTGCAAATGAGGTGAAGCCACAAGCAAGCTCAAAGGTGAATTAATCATTCATCCTTATTAATGCATCCTTATTCGTTATGTATTTTACCTGCTGGCGAGCTGCTCTGACATGGGAAAACTAATGTAGTTTTACATTTTGTATCTTTTGAAGGTGCTCTCTGCTGCAGACAAGATCTTTGAGATTAACAAAATATTTGTTCTGTAATTGACAGGGATTTTCAGTAAACTGCACCAAAGAGTAGAGCTTGAACTAGACTGCAACCCTTCTAAATCATAAAGATTGACTTATTGAACCACAAGTGAAACAGGAGACAGGTTCTATTCTTGTGCCTATTTTCATACTAGTGCAGAAGCTTTGGGAAATGTTAGTATCTACAGTACTGAG
>JAWWES010000081.1:65301314-65378951 GCA_035583135.1 Lophotriccus pileatus | reverse complement strand
AGAGGATGTGTGCCCGTGGAGATTCCCATACTCTCTGTTTTAATTGTTATTATTGCATGCTGAGTTATGTGGGCCTTATCAGGATGTTTCTTTCCTATTTGTTTCTTTTTCTTATTTGACACTGAAGGACATTCTAGCATAGAATAGATATGGAATAGGAACCTGGGACAGTGCTTTTTTCAGATTTAATAAATGTAAATACCACTGACCTCCCCTGTCAGATCAACGTATTTTCAGCTAAGGATTTTGCACCCATGCTGTGGATTGACTCTCCTTCCTTCAGGTTGCCCATTGCTTATACTTCAGTTTAAATGCGTGGGTTTTTTAAAGATAACCATGAGGTTTTGGAGTTTGTTTACTCAGAAGAGGAACATTTGGCACATGCTGAAGTGTGCAAGAAACCTCTGCCTTCCTACTGCATGGCAGTTGGGCTGCAATTTTTTTCCATTCTCTCAGTGCAGGCTGCTTTCCAGCAAGTACCTGTGAGATGCTCTGGTGCTGCCGGCCCAAGTGCAGGGTGATCCACAGTGCTGCATCAGCCACGCTCTTAAGTTCCTGATGGGCAAAGGCTTTTGGCTGAAAATGCTCCTGGAGAGCTCTACCCTCCCTTGATAGCAAGTGCCTGAGCAGAGCACTGGAGAGAAGCATTTCTAAGGAGCATCAGGCTTACCAGGGAAAACACAACGTACTTGCACATTTCAGCCAGTCCCCTCAAGTTTGTACTGGGCTTTCTTTTAGTGATCCCAAGCGTTATTACAAGTGACTAATGAGCCATAGCTGCCTCCTTCTAATCTTCATTGGCCCAAGATGGTGTCTTGAGGGAATTGCAACACTGAAAACTCATTTAAGAGGTACAGTTGAAAAGAGAGGATGGGTTGGGGAGGTGGAGTTAGAAAGGGAAAGATGAGTTGGGATGGGACCTTCGGTCAGGACAGGAAGCAGCCTGGGGCACTGTGCTTGGTTGGGACTTCAGGCATATTTTGTCTGTGGGGCTGTGGCCTCTTTGTTTTCCAGTGAGTTTATGCTTAGGAAAGTATTCAAGCATCTCAGGTGCAAAAAGCAGTTCTGAGATTGCAGCAATCTACCTGATTATGCCAGAGAATGCCTGCAGATGCTGTGCAGCTTAAGATTGCAGAATAAGAGGAAGAATTTTGTCCTCAAAGTAGCATTTCTGGAGCGTCTGAGAAGAGGTTTTTTAGGGGTTTCACATGTCACAGCTGTCCTAAAGCACTAGTGGGCTGAGGATCACCAGCAGCTCTGTAAATAACATCCCAAGGCAGGCATTTTTCACTTGGCCAGTAAATTTTGACCACCTCTACCAAGCACATCCCATGTCCCATGAATGCCTGACTAGTCTAGGTCCTTTAGCTGTTCTGTGTCCACTTTGGAATGTGATGATACTGTCTTCTGCCTCACAGAAAGAGGAGGGGCTGTTGTGACAGCCTGTCTTCGACTTTGGTGATTAACTTACACATTTCTTCCTTGCCCATGCGCCAGCATCTAAGGGAGAGGGAGATGATTTCGCATGTGGTGCTTACCACAGTTACCTGGGCTGTGTCCTTATCCTGCCATCCAGAGGTTGACTGCAAACTTCTTCCAGAAAAGTTGCAAGACTAAATTTGACAGGATGCTAATGAGCACCTGGTGCTTATAGTCTTCTTCCCTCCTTAGTGCAGGGCCTTGCCAAGCTTGTAGCTGTCTCAAGACACGTAATTTTGATTTTTCATTTGTGCCATAGGCAATGTGCCTGTATTCCTGCATGCACTCCATCAGCTAGCTTGCTAGAACTGAACCAAAATATCAGCATAAATGTGACATCCATGTTTGATATGGGTTCTGAATTTACAAAGGGCAGAGTGTTTTACACGGCTTGAAACAAGTGGGAGGCACGTTTGTGACCTTACAGCTGATTTTGTCTTTTAATTCTCTTCCAGGTGAGAGACCTTACAAGTGTCAAACCTGTGAACGGACCTTCACTCTGAAGCACAGCCTGGTTCGTCACCAGCGCATACACCAGAAAGTCAAAAATGCCCGAAATCATGGGAAGGAGAGTGACAAGGAGGAGACCCAGTCGAGGTGTGGAGAAGACAGTGAAAATGAGTCCAATCACAGTGGCGCCAACCCCATCTCAGAAAACGAGTGTGACTCCGTGGGGGCTGTCGGTAGCCATACACCCCTCGTGGGAAGCCGAAATGAGTCCCTGGCCGGCACGGTCATGGATTCCCCCTGCGGAGAGGAGAGGAGCGGCACCTGCCTCACGGAGCCCACCAAGAGCGCACAGAAACAGACCGCAAAAGACCAGGAACCTCGGGGTGGCTCCGAGCATGAGGGGCCCTCAGGTTTCATTCAAGACTTGCTGGAGATGCACAACGCGCCGTCTCCCATGAATCACATCCTTGCCCCTGCAGACAGTGCACCTCAGCTCTTGGGGGTTGAATGACTTGCTAGGAGGTTGGACCCGTCCCAGCAGGCAAACTGAAGCCAGCAGAGCAAGGTTTCTGGAGTCTCGTTTTGGAAGAGTGACCTACAGCTATGGGGAGAGTATGGCAGACTGGACACGGTGCCATATGCCTTTCAGTATAATAATGCAAGAGACTACAGTATATACTGATTTGAGTGCCTTACTACTTTATTAGATCTTTTGGTATTATAGATTTTTTCAAAAATGATTTTAATATTTTAAAGAATTATTTGGAGAGGACCCTTTTTCATTTAAGCATTAATGTTACCTTTTGTATTGGTGTGTGTGAGCTTGTTCTTGTATATCTGTGATAGTCGCTGTGTTTGTTCTCTGAGCTGGAAATGGGGGCAGTGGGGTGGGAGGCCCTTGGATACCACAGCCAATAACTGGAAGAAAAATGATGTGAATTTCATATGAAATAGTCAGAGGAGATGCAGAGGAGATGTTGATTTATCGTTTTTTCTCAGTAGTTGTTCTTGCATTTGCCACACGGTGGAGCATTAAGCCTGTTCGAGGCCTGAACAACGTGGCAGTTGAAGGTGTTCAAAGTGGTTCAAGCCAAAAGCAGGAAACACAGTGAATTTCAACCTCACGCTTGTTTCCACTTTTCAGCATTAGAAATGGTCTTCTGAATCCTAGGGGTTTTTTCTGGCCGTCATGAACTGAGCATGTATACAGAGAAGAGTTACATAGCAACGTAACCTATGGAAATTATGCACCTGCTGTTACATATGTTTGATTTGCTTCAGTATATTATTATTATTATTTTATTATTATTTTATAAATCCATCAGTTCGCTTGTCTCTGCAGTCAGCAGAAACCAATGGGCAATATTTGCCCACGGAGATGCGTAGCGCAGCTTGGATCCCCTCTCAAAGTGTTTTTGACTTAACGCTTTCACCAGCTCCTCCTCCTCCTCCTGCTCCTCCTCCTCCTGTGTTGCAGCTCTTCCACTGTACTTTAAATGAAACCCTTCCTCTGACCAGAGAGCCAAGTGGAGGCCAGCGAGGTATCGTCCCACCTGTGCAGGGGTACATCCCACTCGTGGTGGGGTGCGAGTGTGTGCGTGTGGGTGCGTGTGTGCGTGTCAGGGGAGAGGTGTGCGAGGACGGGGCCGCGCCAGGCCCCTCCAGGCGCCTGAGAAAGGCACTGCGAGTGCTGGATTAGTCTTGTTGCAATCACATCGATGGCAGCGTTGCGTTACTTAAAGAGCAAAGTTATTCCGTCTTCCAGTTGAAAGCAAGAGAGAAATGCGAGCCTTACCCCTCATCTTGCTACTGTCACGTTCTAGAGCAAGAAAATACTACTGGTAATTAAACTACAGATATACGACATGTTAAAAATAAATAAAATAAATTAAAAAAAAAAAAAATGAAATTCTTCCTGAGATTTTGGGGTTGATGCTTGAAGACTTGAGGTGTGCGTCTAAATTTCATATCAGTAATTTAACCCCTTTAATGCTGGCAGCTGGAATTTCTCCGTATGGCTCCTGTTGCCGGCAACAGGTGACACTCTGGCCACCAATATTGAAGGGGTTAAGCGAAATGTATCCTACTGTAGCTGCGCACTTTTAGGAGTGCACAGCATTTTTGTTGTCCTTGTTGTTGTTGTCGTTATTGTTGTTTGTTAATTGTCCTTCAGTCATGACCTCTGGGACAGACAGAGCCATAATAGCATTGCCGGAGCCTCACTGTGCTATTCCACCACTGCAGCCCAGCCCAGCCCAGCCCGCACTGTGACCCTCCCTCCTTCCCCCCGCAGAATTGCTTTTCCTGCTCTCACCAGACATGGAGGAAGTGGGCCTCGGACCCAGTCTATATTATATAATATATATATCTATATATATCTATCTATATATTAAAATTCTCAGAAAATTTCTGGAGACTGAAATCTCACTGTCCAGAATTCAAAGGAAGAGAAGCGTTCTTGAGTAATATTCTTGCAAATAGAATAAGAAAAAATGGTTGAGGTATATGTGATTTCTATTTTTTTGTGGTTGATTTTTTTTTTTTAATTTTTAAATAGGGATGTTTGAACCAGTTCTGAAACGAAGCTAATGCCAGATATAGATAAACCAATCACAACCAATGATTCATTTGAAACTCTACCCAGGTGCATTCTACTTAATTAAAACCCGTTCATGCATCCCTTAAATTGTTATTACTATTATAATTATAATTATTATTATTATTATTATTATTTTGGGTATTTTTTGGTTTTTGTCATTTGGTTTTTTGTTTGTTTATTTTGGGTTTGTTTTTTTGTTTTGTTTTGTTCTTTTTTTTGCAACTCTCCACACTAAACTTCGCAATACTGTGGGGGAGAAGCCATTACTAAACTATATGCTGCAGAACAATGTAGCAAGTAATTAATTCCCAGCATCCTGCCGGGACATCTGCTAGCAATAATCACTATTGATTTAAAGCTTTATTTAGCCTTTATCTATATCTTAGTAGAGTATAAGGTCTTGCCACATTTTATTGACATTTTTATTAGTTGAGTTTGACTGAGAACTGTTGCTGTTGTTGGGGTTTTTTTTTTTGTTTCCCCTCCTCCCCCAATATTAAACTGTGAAATTTATAATGTGTTTAAACTATGGGTGAATCTTAGGCTTTAGTTTGCATGTTCAGCTAATTTGTCTCTATATGATTTTTGTTTGAATCTTTTTATTTTTTCCTCTCTCAGGGCTTTTACAAAAAACAAACAAACAAACAAACAAAAAAACAACAAAAAAAAATCTTCTAAAATTGTTTTTCCTGAGTTGCAATGGACTTAACATGGAGATAATTCAATCACTACATTAAGCACTTGACTGTGAAAGCGCAAAAAAAAATAAACAAAGGAAAAAAAAAAGAGAGAACCTTGTTTGAGGCTGTTGTGAAATAACTTTCGGGGGCTATGTGACAGTCTGATTCCATTTTCAGAATGATTCATCATCTTCTCTCTCTCTGTGTCTTTTTTCTCTCCTCTCTTTCTCCACGAAGGAATTTTAATCCTAGTGATTTCATCCCATGCAGGAAACAGTAATAAATGTGTAGAATTCATATTTTTCTAAAGGGAACTTAAACTGCTGCTACGAATTGTGTACAAGACTGGTTTATGCCACATGAACAGAGAATCACACATTTGTTTTGGTACTTTTATTCCTCTTTTTATTCAGTTGTACAGTACTTCCAAATTCAAAATAAAAAGTAAAACTTGTTCTGTATCAAACCATCTAAGCAATAAAATGTTATATTTAAAAATTATAGGTTATGAAATGGACGTGGCTCTTCTTGTGCGTTTGTTGTAACTTGCTCTCAGACTTAGTTCTGCTGGAGGATGAGGTACAAGCCAGAACTTATCTGTGCCAATAGCATCAGCATTTCTCTTCCTTCAGTTGATCTGAGTTGCAGATGATGGCAGCACTCTGAAAATGCTCTGAAATGGTCCTTTTGACCACCATTTTCTGGTAGTCAAGCCCTTTGAAATGCTGCTTTTCTCCTGGTGTAGCTCCTCAACGCAGCAGGAAAGTACTTTGGTGCTGATTTTCCTGCATAGGCGTTGGGTCAGGATTCTCTTTCCTTTTTTTTATTAATTATAGCCCCATGGTCACATAAATGAGCGTCCTTCCAGCTGTGGTGATTAACATTGTATCAGTTGCTTTCTGTATAAATTAAGTTGGTTTCTGCCACTGTAGTTTTCTTCTTGCATAAATGCTTATGGTTGTGAACTCTTTGGGATGTATTCAAAAGCGACATGCATGTGTCACAAAGAGAGAAATCCTTTGTTTTAGCTTGTCAGAGCTGCCTTAGTTGCATTTTATATGCCTTCCTATAAATAAAATGCATTTCACAGGACAGTGAGCCAAAGAATCATCTGAGTTGTGTATCCAGCTCTGGAGGCCAGGGAATTGCAGTGAAGCTGAAGCATCCCCATCTTCCTAAGTCCTGCTGCGATGGCTCTTTCTGGCAGAGAATTGAACCAGGTTCAGAATGAGAGACAGACTTGGAGTGAACTGCTGCTGCTTTCCTCCCTCAGGCCTCCTGCACCTTCCTGACAGAGGTCAAAATTCCTCACAGCAGTTCCTCTGGTGAGGAGCTGCTCCCTCATCCCTTAAGAGAGCCAGGTTCAAAGAAAAGCAGTCAGCTAGCCAGCTCTGCCCCAAACCGAGGATACCTGATGAAGTGGGGCTCTGTGAATGCTCTCTGGGTGGGCTGAGGGGGTGGAGACATGATTTCTGAGGGAGGAAACCAGCAGAAAATAAATTTTCCCTCTCTCACCCACTGACCTGTGTTTCCTCTCCTCTCGTGAGACTGATGGGAAGCTTGCATCCAAGTGGTGTGGGGACCTGTCAGGAGGTGTAAAATCAAACGGGATGAGTTTATGTGGCTAGGAAGTGACTGTGAGTAGTTACTTACGAAATAGATGACTTAGAAAGCACTTGGTTCTTGGCCATGGAAGGGTATAATTGCTGTGCCCAGCCCTTTTCTCCTACCTCAATTTGCAGTCACTACTCACAAGTTGGGAATGTCCCTGCTCTTCTTGCCTTTAGCAGGGTAACACCCTGCAGGGCCAGCTGAACTTTGCTTCTTGCTGGCATTTCCCTTTCCGTCTTTCTGTCTCCACTCCTCCCTGTAGAAACTCCATTGGCAAATCTGGCCTGAAACACCAGGTTAACAGAGGTGGTGGTGTCTCTGTGTGTCCCCTCCAACTTGCTGCTTCCTCACCTCATTCCCTAAAGATTTTTTTCCCCCCTGTGTTTAAAGGTGAAGCTGCAGGTTAATTCTTCACATGAACAGAGAGTGGCACAGCCCCAGTCTTGTGGATCCGTCTCACAGCAGTGCCTCAGGCATGGAGGCCACACACTTAGCCCAGAGCACTAAGGTTTCGGGAAGATGTAAGTCCTGTGCCACCACAGGGATGCCTTGGCAGGGAGGGGCACCAGGAGAGCAGGGTTTTTTTTCCAAGTGCAGAGTGTGAAGCTGTGGGCTGTGGGAATGGGCTGGAGATAGCAGGACTGGGCAAAAACTGGCTGTCCCAAAGCAGGATACAGACCAGGTGGTTGGAGCATTGTTTACATTTTTACTGCTATGAAACTGCAAATAGGTAAAGAGAAAGGAATAAAGGTATTTGTTTTCCATTATCCAGCTGTCACAAAGTAGCCAGAACCTGAGGGATGAGAGGGCTGAATGCCTACACCAAGGTCTTCAGAAAGTGAGTACAATGAGAAATAATTTGCTGTTGACACTTCTTAACATAGTGTTTTGGCCTATTCTGTTGAAAAAAAGCCTTTCTCAAACAAAATTGGTCACAATTCAACTAACAAAGGTGGCAAGGGGCAAAAGTGTACTTGAAACTTTTCCTTTTTCACCAGTCTCTGGTTTGGGGAGTCACACATAGGCCTTTGTGTAGAGTTACAATGGGATTGAAAATGACGCTTTTAGAAACCCTGAGGCTTAGGACTACCTGTAAAAGGGAGACAAGACGCCAGCACAGAATAAGCGGCACTTTCTGTATGTCAGTATGAGGTGCCATTTTTCATCTCACTGACAACTCTGACAACGCAGGAAAAGAAAAAGATGGAGAAATGCATTGGATTGTTCAATCAGAACATCTCTTAACTGCTGCACTGTGCAAAAAGGGGCCACACCAGCATTTCCAAGAACCTGAGTGCCAGACTAGTCAACATCAGGGAGGGAAGTGAGTAAAACCTGTAAAATGCACCAGCATCTTCTGCTGCTGTGGATCACCTGAGCCTCCAGCCAAAGAGCTGCCTAAAAAGTTTTTCCCCCATATTCCCCTTCCTTGGCACTGTAATCACCTGTGCAGGGGAGGGGCTGTGCTGCAACAGCAAAAGCAGCAACAACGGAGATGCTGGGCTTTGTGCTCCAATCTGTTTAAATAAAGGAATCGACTTGGGGGATTTTGAAAACCTCCTCCATGTCAGGGAGGACCTGAATGTTTCATGAAAAATGGCCCAAGGTTTGGGGAAGGGGGAAGAGTGTGTGTAGGAGAAGGTATGTATTTAGCCTAAGTGGGATGGCACGATTTGACTCCGTATCTGCACCCTGGGTTGCCTGTGTGGTGTCTGACCTGGGGATGTGATTGGTCGCCTGGCTGTGTGTGCACTGCAGGTTGGTGGCGTATCACCATTTCACTGTGGTGACCCCTGGACTTTGAGTCCTGGGTGTGCTCTGGAGTTCCTGGGTTTGGCTCTCGAGCCCCCACACTGGAGCTGTGATCCTTGCTCCTTGTCCTCACATGCACACACAGGGAACAAGGGAAACAAACATCCAGGAGCATACTGTTGCCACTATCTGGAAACTTGTGACTGCAGCTACCTGCAGATTTGCTGCCGCATTTCCCTAGTCTTTGGAAATTAGTGCCATGCTGGATCATAGCATTACAGAAAATGGAAATATCCCTGAAATGACAGGGCATTCAGCACAGCTGGGGTTCCTGAGCCAACAGCTCTGCTGAGCAGGTGTATGGTCACAGCCTGTTCCTCTTGTTTTGAAGAGCATTAACAGGAAAAGTGGTTTGTTCATGGAGCCCCACCTAGTATGTCTGAAACATGTCCTGCAGATGCACAGACCTGCACTCAGCAAGTTTATACCTCTTGGCCTTTCTCAACATGACCTCAATGGTGTCTTTCCTAGTCCCTGCAGCTGAGCATTGTGTATTGGGAATGCAGTTTGAGAGGATTTAGCCCCTTCTCAACAATCCTAAAAGGGTGATTTATAGCAAGTAAGCCCAAGGTGTTTCTCCCACACGTTGAGCGGGTGTCAGACGCTGGTTGTGTGTGCTCTTGGCCCTACGACAAGTGAGCGACTCGTTTGTCCAGTGGTACTCACGTGTTTGCTTGCGAATTATTGGAGGAATGGGAGGGGGAACAGCGCAGTTCTGAGTGCTCTGGGACAGAATTATTTAGGATCTCTCACCACTTGCACCTCTACAGGTGCAAAACCTGCAAGAGCACCATCCCTGTGTGCTGCCAGGGCCCATCAGTGGCTTCACCTGGTATGGGAGGCCTAATTAAAGAAAGGGATGGGGTGAAGGTTAGGTTGTGGGTAAGAGTGTTGTGTTTGTGAGCAGCACCATGTTAAGCATAGTAAGAAGATGTTTATGAAACTGTTTTTTCCAGAAATACCTCTTTTAAAAAAAGGAAATTAAGTGGTTTAATACTTGGGAGAAATACAGTGGAGAGTCAGAGGGCAGCTGGCCTGCTCCAGGACAGCAGTGAAGACACAGACTGCTGGCAGGTTACTGCACAGAATGGGATGCCCAACAGATACAGGAGCATCTGCCTTGCTGTTGATACATGCAAGTGTCACCTCAGGTAGGTGGCATATAACCTGCACCATGCCAGAGTGTTACTGGGGTGCCAGACACACAAAAAACTTGATTGATTTCTCTAGGGAAATCAAAACAAGAGTATTGCTAGGTAAGGTTGCAAGATGCCTTCATTTCAGGATGCACCTGAAATCACTCTGTAGAGTTGAAACTAAATGGAGTTGAGAAACATTGTTCAGTCTTTCCTAAAATTCTAGTATTGCCTCCTACTTTCAGTTCTCAAGTCCCTCCTCAGCCTAAAAAAAACCCCACACAAAAGGGAAGCAGGTTTTTTTTCATATATTAAACAGTAGTAAGTGGGAAGACTCCTCTGGCTCACCAAACCTCACTGTGTAATGCAGTAAACGTTGTAGCAATCCTCTGAGTAGTAGGAACTGAAAATAGCTTTCTCCTTTGCTGTGCTAGTTTATTTCTCCTGTGCCAGATTTGTCTCTTGTTTGTCAGGGAAAACTGCCAGGAGTGTATGAGGAAACTCTGGAAGATGGGTGTTTGGAATACGCTGTTGTGAAAGCACTTGAACTTCTCTTAGAGCCTTTCAGCAGAGGGTTGTGAAGCTGCTTACGAACATCAGTTAATGGGAGGCTGTAAATAAGAGAAATCTGCTGGAGAAAAGGCTTTTCATCATGAAAGGCCTGATCTGTTTTCATAATCTCGGAGGCAGAGGTTAATGCAGTAAAGGCCAGCGCGGCTGTGGGCCGACTTTCCGTCGGTAATTTTTAGCCCGTAACCACACGTGGAGCGCAGCCATGCTGCTCATAAAAAATGTGCCAAGGCTAGGACAAAATGTCAGCCAGAGGGTCGGTGGCTCTACAGCAGGGCATGACCTGAGCGGCTGGGGCGTGAGGAACAGCAAAACGTGACTCTTGGCAGCAAATGTGCAGAGAAATGGTCCTTCCCGAGTGTGTGTGCATACAGGAGTATCAGCCCCTGCCCCCCCAGAGGGAGTGGGTGCAGGAACAAGGTCAGTTACGTTTGGGTTACTAAAGCAATTGATAGTTCACCTTCCTCCCATCTCCTGATTGTACAGAGAATGACAGCTTAGGTTTGTTTCAAATGAGCAGCACCTGACTTCTAATGAATCTGCATCAAAAGAAATATTTGTATTTTATTTTTGGATGATGGCAGTGCTACTTGTGAGATGTAGGCTTGCTTTGACCAGCGTTTCTCCCAGGTATTTGCAACTCAAGCTTTACCACATGTCCTGTGCTTGGGAACAGGAAGGTGACCAGGTAAAACCTGGCTCTAAACAAAAAATGTAACCTTCCTCATTGCCATTGTCCTCTAATTCTAGCGAAGCGCAGCCCTTCTTGATGCACAGGGCTCCCAGGGAGCAGCTGGGGAGGAGGTAGCACATGGCCTCCCATGTTCTACCACATCCACTGCTGCTGAGTGGGATCCGAGATTCCTGGATTTACACACTTGGCCAGAAAGTCCCTTTTTGGTGGCAGGATGTTTAACACCGTTTCATCTGCTGCCTTCAAGATGCCTGTGTGACTGAAGCTTCAAGGTTACGTGTATCAGGTCCACTATACTCCACAGCCAGAGAAAATCAGAGGATCAACCTGCCTGCAGTATCACCCTTCACAGCAGTCTGTGAAGTCTGCACCACAACACAGTAAGTTTGATTTCTGATCTCATGCCTAGATCACTACCTGTCAGTATTTTTTGGAGTTAAAACCGCAGGGGCTGTCTAGCACAGCTCCTGAGACACAGAGACTGTTAGAAAACAAGCCAGGGTTGTAGGTGAGGGAAAGAGAGGGATCTGGAGAACTGAGCAACGTGCACCCCGTGGTAACATGTTCTGGCACAGGATGCAGAGCCACATGCTGCCTTTAAGGCATTTAGCTATTACTTTTTGGTGAGTGCACCTCTTTGACAGTTCTGAACTCCTTTTCTGAACCAAAAGATTCTTTAGCAGCTGTAAAAGACATGCTTAAAAATGAAGGTACTTAATTTGAACAACACAATTAAAAGTGATAGCAGCCTCTCCCCCAATTCCTTCCAGCAGTGTTTTACTGAACTGCAGCTGAGGGATGTTTTGCAGTTCATTAGAAGATCCCTGATGGCAATTACTTATTCCCACTGTAGCAAATCAGTGACATCTGGGTTGATGCAATTCTATAGATTCAGCAAAGTAGGAATGAGGGGTGATGGGCATTGGAGATTGTCACAGAAAGAAATGAGTGACCCCAAGGAGCACTGCACCTAACTAATGGAACAGTGCGATGAGATGCTTTAAACAGGAGCAGATTGAGTACAGTCTCAAGAGGACCTTGAGGGAACCTATCAGACTACTAATACAGTGGAAAGGAGTGTAGTGTAGTTTTTAAAATACAAGCTAAATCCTATTTCATGCTTCCTGGTTTCCAGCTTGCTTGTAGCAGCACCAAGATAAAATTAAGAGGACAAAATGTCATTTTCAGCTGAGAAAAATTAATTCCACTCTCCATGAATGAACCACTATTACAAACAACAAAACATTAAGTAAGTCTTAAATTCTGGCTCGAAGGAAAATTATGAACTTCATAATCAAGTGTTTTTAGGGTATTTAAACTTGCTTCTAAATATAACCTGTTATTTTGGTGATGTTTGCCACACTGTATGCAACGCTCATCAGACACTATTTAAGTTCTAGCATTTCCTTTGCATTGGAAACCTGCAATAGGGTATTTTAAGACTTTCCTCCTTGCTAAAGAAAGCAGTGTGTTCTTTCTTTCCTTCTCTCCTGAAAAGTTAGGGGTGGAAAACTTGCCAGCAGAGGCTGGGATCAAGCATGCTGTCCGGCCAAGGTCATGTCCCCTGCTTGCTTCTGCAGTGCTGTGGATCCAGGCACACGCAAAGAAGCTGCTTCAGTGTTCTGACAGTCTGGGCTTCTTGATCCAGCCTTCATGGAAAAAGCTGAAGGAGAACCCAGTTTTATCTGACTGTGGTCAAGGTGCATATGGGGTTAAAAGGTCCAGTGTAATACAACTCTAACCCCAGAAAAACTGGCTGTGGAGCCAGCACCAGGACAGCAGATGGGAGAGGCAGCGTCTATGGAGCATCCCTACAAACCTTGCCTCTGCAACACCTTGCACTGACACCACAAGTGGCTACAGCCATGATGTTTTCTGGAAGCAAATGCAAGGCACAACCACATACAGCTTTTCTGACTTCAAGCTTCACATCTGGCAATTATTTTCTGAAAGGCACAGAAAAATAGAGTGCTCAGATTTACTTTGGTGACCAAGATACAGCAAGGAATGATTAAGAAAGCAACACAGTTGCTCTAACCCATCCATGTAGATGCTGCTCTTTGAGAAGGGGCTAAAGCTCTCTTGTCTGTTACGAGGAACAGTTGTCACAGGCTTGGGAGATCCCTCAGCTGGTAGATTTGGGTATTGCTGGCTGTAATAATTTCCATATACTGAACACAGTATTGTATTTTATCTCCAAGGTAAAGGCTTTAATCCCACATGCTCCACCACTGCAGCTTCAGGTCTACGGAAATTACACTGTGCAGCTCCATCCAGGCCCTGCAGGGCAGGACTGAACCTTCTTTACTAGAATATACACTGTGAGATCATCTTGAAAATCTCCCTTATTCAGACAATTGTGAGACTAAGTACATCACCTCCCAGGATTCTCTTTGCTGTGTGAATGAGCCAGCTCTTAAGTGGTAGTTTCATTATGTGAATATAAGTGGCACAGAGAAAACTCAGTTAAGGCAGGACAAGTTGTGGTTTTCATGTCAGCTGAACAGACAGAGAGGGAGGAGGAAGGGGCAGGTTAAATTTCAGCTTTTCCTCATCAGTTAAGGGACTGAAATGTCGTAATGCTGAAATATTACTGCATCTTAGCTAATATAAATTTATAGCCAAGATTACTGACATGAAGGGACAAAAGATAAGCATATAGATAGACTGCAATAGCTTGTTCAGGAAGAAGAGATACCAAGATGAGATCCTAAAATTCTATCTTGATCTTTTCAGGGAAAGATGAGGCAGGCTTCAGATTTCAAGAGTTATTTTTATGTCTTCTTGGACCTAAAAATACATCAACATATCTGCTTTTAATTTTTCCGTTATTTATCCACGGATATAGTTCAGAAATACAGGAGTCCCAGCATCCTTTATTTTTAAGCCATTTTTGTTAGCTTTGTTCACCAGGAAGTCTTACCTTGTTCTGGATGCAATACACCTGCTGGAACTGCTACTGTCAGAATTACTGCCTGGAATGTCAGTGTTTGTTTGGTCAGATAAGAGCATTCATGGAGAAGCCATAAGGATTTGGCCTTATTAGAACTGTGTGCTTCAGCAACCTTTAAACATCTTAAAAAGTCCTTTTTCCACTGCCTATGGTTTAACAAGAGGTTATTCTTTCTAGAAATGTAGAGGACTATGGTTCAGTTTTAACTTACTGAACACTTCAAGAACTTACTGAACATTTTCCCAGGGCCCTCCCTCATTCTTAGAAAGAATTCTGTTCTTAATTATGAGTCCACTGTCCAAAACAGAGTATTTGCTCAATATTATTTCCATTCCAACTACACTTGTAGAAAAGCAGCTTTTTAGGAATGCTATGTTTCCACTCTTTGTATATTTGCAAGTACAAGTTGCTTATCAAGGAAAAGGCCTTTTTTTTTTGGTGCCATACTCATGCTTTATTAAAAAAAGAAAAAAAGCTACACAATGCTAAGAAAAAAAAAAATCAAGTATAATTTAAAAAACCCTGCAGCTGTTTTCAAGAGATCTGATCTCACTTATAAATGGAAGTCAGCAGGTAAAAACCTAAATGTTAATTTAACACTTCAGTTGCAGTACATCTGAACTTAATCATCCAAAACAATCAGTCATTCTTAAACTGACTGTTGATTGTAGCTACACAAACAATCATCTGTATCAATTGATTAGAAAAAGTCCCTGGGAAAATTTAAAGATAAATGGAAAAATATCAGAAGAATGTTACTTAGCCCGCCATAAGCTTTTGCAGAAAATAAGAGATCTTTCTGGCTTTGCTCTCCTTTGTAAGTTAAATGCAATTCCTCTTGTGTATTTTAGAAATGCCTAACTGTAAAGCTGCTGAGTTCTGTTCAGTGAGAGGACTAAACTGGTACAGTATGGATCTACGCATGCAATTGCCAGCAAGATACACTAGTGCTGTGTCTTACTATCTCCATGGGAGTGTATTGTGCGAGTCTCAGATAACTTCAAAACACTCTTGAAACAGCCCTTGTGTCACTCCTATGAGGTAGGTAGTGTCCTCCCTTTGGAGAAGAAAAGAGAACAGACTCTTTTCTGCTCACTACATCAGGCACACTGAACAACGGGACAACCAGCCCCCACTGTTATTTGACTTCCCTGCTACTTCCCTGAATTCAGAGCTTTCACCTGCAACATTTTGTTTAGCACCATGCATTCCAGGAATAATCAGTGAACGATAATTTTGACTATACCTGTTCCAGGCTAAGGAAGAGCTTCAGCATAACTCTTTAAACAAGCACTACCATCACTAGTCTGCTCCATTCAGCTCTACAACCTGCAATTTAATGATTTTGTACATGAAGTATTAAGGTGATGCTTCAATCCTTTAGTCTGACAGCAGCCACTCTGCTTTCTCAGATTAAATGATACTGGCAAAAAATGAACTGCTGTCATGATGCAGACAGCATACAGAAGGCTACAAGTATCACATGCAGTTCAAGTGTAGCTCAATTAATGCTTTGTAGACACAAACTCTAAAGCAGTTTTTCTTACCACCAGGTGTAGAATTGTTAAGACTTCACAATTTGAGTATGTTAAGGAGCTGTGAGAAAGGAATTTATAGTGGTCCATCACTCTAAGGCCATACTTTATGTGCTGTCTGAAACCACTTTAACATCTCTTACTAATAAGAAACTCTAGTCCACATTTTTTACAGTTCTCACTTTGAAACTTTCTCAAAACCTCACAGGAGCAGTGGTGTGGCAGTGTACTAAGCCAGCTGAATAGTGGTGAGAACGCTACATTTCACTAATGCTTACGCTGCCACAGGGAAAGGGGTGGCATAGAGACAGGCAGAATTGCTACTGTCTCATCTTTAAGTCAGTGAAATGATACCCTACTCAACTGACAATAATGACATCCAGTAACATACCTGTGACACTAAGCTATCTCTGTGTGTTTAAAAATTGAGTAGAAAACTCAAGTACCAAAATAAAAGTTTCTAACCAAGGGGAAAAAGCAGCAACTATGTTCTCCCATTTGAAGAAAAATGAGTACACTGGCTTATTCACCAGAAATAATGTTAGAGATGCCAAAGTTCAGTTACCACCGCATACTGGAATGTTCTTGCCAAGTTTCAACTACAGCAAATTAAAGAGAAACAAGTAATTCAAAACTGTTATGACAGTTATCATGAGCAGCAGTGGTCTACTGGCCACTGTTCTCATGAACTGCTTCTGGCTCAGAAAGTTACTGTGAACCATCCACAGTGAATGCCAAGTTGTACGATCAGAAAGATGCGCTTGGCACAACTGGACATTGCCAGTGCTGATTCCTACAAAAGATGCCTCCTCTCTCTTCATGCTTAGAGCTTAAGCATTTGGAAGGTAAATCACCAAGTGCAGAGAAAAGAGCTGAAGCCTTCAAGTACTCACTTCTTATTTCTACAGTCCTTCAGCTTCTAAAGGCCACACTTGCTCCAGGACTTACTCAGTGAGGGCCAATTATTTATCTTAACAAATAAAACTAGAGTATTACAAATTAGCATCCTTTCTTCTGATCCTTTGTCTTTTTTCCCAGCATACCACTGTATCTAGAGCAGCTCTCATTACCACCCACTCAGAGAGTACCTTTGATCCTTGGAAAGAATTAGAGCACACAGTTCAAGATGACCTATTACCAGAAATTAAAAAAAAAACCCTCTTGTTGTCAGGTTAGAGACATAATCCAAGAGAGGGAACTCAGAAGTTCAGTGTATCAGGTGCTGCAATAATTATAGGGCTTTAGTACATAAAGCATTTAATACATAAACATTCTGTTGAATCAATGCAAGCTTGAATATAAGCCCTCAAACCTACCACAGAATCAGTCAGATTATATCACTAAAGGCAAAAAGAGTTGTTCCATGCAACTTGAGTGGAGATACCCCTTACGAAGGCAGCATTCAACTGTTTGCTAAGTGAGCTGTATGACAACTAAGCAAACTTAACTGCAAAAAATATTCTGCCTGGACTAGCTATACTTTCATAAAGTTGAACAAAGCACCTCTTCCATAGCAAGATGAGTCAAGAACATCTTCACAGTTCATTCTGGCAAAGTGTATAATAAAACAGTGCCAGTACAGGTAGTTTCAGAGCTTAGATGCTTCAAACACACTGCGACAGGGTTTGGAAATATTGCTCAGCATTCGTTGACTCAGAAGCTCAGCCCCTGCAGAGCAAGTGTAGATCCAAAAGAGGATTTCCACAAGTGGGGATCAGGAAGGGGAGGAAAAGAAGACAGAGGTCTCAAATTGATACTTCTTCCTGACCTCAACAAGCTTCCAGATAACCTTCAGACACAGGAAGAGATCCAGCTGAGATGCAAACAATTCTAGCCTTGTCCAAGTGCCTGAATGGCAGCAAACTGACACTCTGCATATCTGCTCTTTTCCCTGTCAGTTAAATTCCTGAATGCAGTGGATGTGGATCAATACCTCAGTACCTGGTAATCATGTAAGCCACAAAAAAGGGAATCTCATTTAGATTTCATAGAGCTTTTCTGCTCGAGTACTGAAACAACATGTAGTTAGTGATGAATATGCACCTGTGTTACTAGTAAGAAAGTCAAAGTGAGAAAAAAAACAAAACAACTCAGACCAGTGTACTGAGCAGTGGAAAGACGGGTGAGATTTAAAAACCATAAAGGATGAATTAAATAGCTTGCCAATAAAAAAATTCTTTGACGCCAACCATTTTTCAAAATCAGTTTCAAAGTGTGTACAGCAAATCCTTGTAAAGCTTTAAAAAAGCCCCAAATCAACATTTGGATACATATGGCATTCTAGTTTTTAGGAGAGAGAACCAAGAACTTACTGAAAAGTTTTTCTTTTCTTGTTCAATAGTTTCTTGAGTAAACATTGCAGAACTACTACTATAATCTGAATACTTAAGCTGCTGGCACGACTCAAATAACTAACCATTTAACAAGTTGGGTATAAAAAAATTTATGTAGTAATACCAATTCAGCACACAAATTCCATGCTTCACGAGTTCTGCTGCTGTGTAAGAGTCTAACATCTATGCAGATAAGTTCAGATTTTTAGGTCACTGCATGCCCAGATCAAAACAGCAGCAAAATATCTACCACTACAAGCAGCTATACCCAATTGTGCCTTTAGAATGCAAACTATGCAGAAGTCTAGATGATCAGTGCCTTGCCACTGAAATGGGACCACACACACAAACTTCAGTGTGTGCATGCTGTAAAGAATAATGTTACTTACTGAAGAAGAGAAATGCACATGGATTTTGATACAGATATGATACAATCAAGACTGATAAAGTCACTAGACATTCAGATTAGGGAGAGGAGAAAAATCCTTCAAAGACAATGTACAGATGACAAGCCAGCATTACAAAGAACTCTAAAGGCACATTTCAGGTAACATGTTTCTGTTAAGACCAATCGCTTACACACGCAGGCACAAATCTTAATGGGTACCTCCCCCCACCCCCCAACAATTAAAAAAAAAAATCAAAAGAGAAGTGCATTTTCAGTAATATTAACACCAGTTAATCTGTTCAGTCCAAATGTTTAGCAGTATTTTCCTTATGGTGATATGGATTCTCTGCACTACTCCAATCCAAAAAAAACCAAACAGGCAGGATTAGTAAAGGTTCAACTGTTGTACTTAGTTAACATTACTCATCAGAGCCCACTGGTCTCTTCTGTGCCCTCTTGTAGGGCAACCTCCTCGGTGAAGCTTTATCTAGATAGAAAAAAAAAAGAAAACAGCAGTTACAGTTGCATCAGTTGCAATTGTTACATGACCACGTATTTTTCTCCTCCCAAACACCAGACAAACTGCCCTGCTAATGCAATGTATCACCACAGAGAAGCCAATTCAAGCAACTTGTTCAGCCTTTTTCATCCTAAATAGAAGGTAACAAAAAACGGTCTCCATTCTGTAACATGCAACTCCAGGGTGAAGTTTGCTCTATTTGCCAGTTACCAAAACACAAGAAAAACCCAAAACGACACACCTACACCATCTCCACCACACTCTGCTGTTTAGAAAACTTTCATGTTTCGTAATTACACTTTCATAAAGATAATGAATTATTTTGATCAATACTGACTTGAGTTTGCCTTCCTGAAGAATTTATGATTGACTCTCCTGTAAGCAAATTTGTCTTGTATGAAGCATTTCCACATTCATATAGATGAGCAGCTGAAGATGAGTGTTTTTCTTGTGAAAAAAAAACCCACTTTTCCCAAAAGCATCCACATTTGACTATGAAGATGCACTTTGTAACCAGATATGAGGATTCTTGACTGTGAGGGTGGTGAGGCACTGGGACAGGTTGCCCAGAGAAGCTGGGGCTGCCCCATCCCTGGAAGTGTTCAAGGCCAGGTTGGATGGGGCTCTGAGCAACCTGGTCTAGTGGAAGGTGTCCCTGCACATGGCAGGGAGGTTGTAACTAGATGAACTTTAAGGTCCCAATACAAACCCTTCCGTGATTCTATGATTATTGTAGAAAAGCTTCAATATTCTGTATGAAGTGCTGAAGTGACTGCTATGTGCATCTGCTGACTTAAAAATGCATATTTTCTTAAACAGAACAATCTCCAATAACTTCACTGTTTAGAGTATGTGCAAACACAGGGAGCAGCCATCATGCCATTATGAGCCAATCAGTACAGTATGAAATGTCTTCCAATAATTACAATTCAAGAACCTCCAAGATCTTGAAGACCAGGTATTTTAAAGAATTCTAATGTAGAGTTCTAACTGAAGCTAACTCGGAGCTGAGAAAACTACAGTTAAGAACAACGTAAACATCAGTTTTTCCCTAGACTTCAAGTATTAAGATATGAAAAGATATTAATATCTATTTGGCTTAAGAAAGGGACTGGGACAGGACCCAAACATTACCAGGATTTGAACCTATTTAAAGACAGCTTGTTATTCAGAAAAAATAGCCTTTAGATTTTCTTGCTAGATTGAGACTTTTCAGTTTTCTGTGCCTGGATTTTACACTAACATTCTTGTGTCTCACAGAAAACGATGTACAAGAAAGCTTACATCTTCATGAGTAGAGAACAGTCATGTAAATAGAGTAAAAAGAGTGAAGGAATAAAAAAAGCAAAGTCATCAGCTCCTGGCACACATCAGAGCTAAGCCTTCTTACTCACACATCTAGCCCTTCTACACTGAATGAAGCTCAGCATATGCTTATTTCATCAAAAGAGCAGTCTTTGCCAAGTAAAGGTAGGTCCCACAGAGGGTTTTCAAAGCACTGCTCTTTGCATCTTGTCTCGGATGCACTTATTTGAGGCTCTTTCACCTCACATCAGCCAATGCTTCTGAGGATAGTTCACCCAGAATGAGGAAGACCCAGGAAGATAAACCTGATTAGTATTATACCCAAAGGTGAGGTTTGTTTTTCACTGAAACAAGATGAACTCAGCCATTGGTCATGAACTTCCCTCCACCATCCTCATGTAATATCAGTTTGACACTACACTAATGTAGTGGGGAAGGTAAAATACACATCTGCCTTTTAAACAAAGAATTCTGGGAACCGTTAGAAGAGACAACAATACTTTAGCAGTATCCTACTGAAACTATGTAACTACAGTATAAACAGAAATGCATACACAAAACACATGAAAATATAAATTTAGAAGTATATAAAATTCCTTTGTGCCATTGGACGCATCTGTTCTGTTATCTTTTACTGCTCATGCTACATCACCAGGCATTGCATGCAGGAAGCTGTACTTCTATCCATGCCAAATTTTTACATGGACAACACGTTAACCACTTTCACTCTTCAGCTCACAAAGAGTTTGCCTCACCTCTTCTACTCTGCACTGAAGCCATGGGAAAGCAAAAGAGAAGAGAAGTTAGAAATATCCACAAACAGTCTAAGGAAATAACATATTTGGTTTACTGTTGTCATTTCAGGTATGAAGTAGAACTTAATAATTTTAGATTTGTGAAGGACATTAATAACAAGTTTTAATGTGGCTTTAGTTAATATACATTTCTAATGCTCATTTAAAAGTTTGGTCTGCAGGCAAACTTCCAAACAACTTACAGAAACTTTGAGATGGCAGCTATTTTCTCCTACCTAAACCTCCTTTGTGATGCAGGCTTTGGGTAGAGATTTTATACTGTTGAAAAATAGTCTACAGACCAAATCGTAAAAGTCACCAGTAGTCGTTAGTAGATCAACCAATGAAGTTTATTCTATAAAGACCAGGCTGCTGAAGTAACAGTTCAATCATTAAGCACAGTGCTTTAGACAATTTTTTATTCCCTAGAAGAGTTGTATGCTGTTCTGAGAAATGGGTATCAGATACTTATTTGATTATAATTAATTGATCAAGTAGGTTTGTTATGCTCCAGCTTGAGGAAGGCAGACTACTTACTTATTTGATTTAAAGTTTCCTGGGGAATCCAGCTCATATCAACATCATTTTGATTTGATGTTCCCATCTCTACTTTCTGTACCGGTCTTTTCCTCTGAAAATTCAAGAAAGATTTTTCTTTCAAACAAGGTTTGGATAGCACAAGTATAAGGAATTACTAAAAATGCTACATTTAATGAATTGTAATTATTTCACTAAAGCATAAACGTAAAGCTAGTCAATGTATGGAGCTGTCTTTGGAGTTAAAGCTAAGCTATCCTTCCTAATAGCAATTTACTCCCCTGAGCCTCACATTACCACTTCTAATGCTTCACAATACTTATTCCACATAAAGACACCAAGATTTCATGCACACCTGGGCAAGTTCACGATACCTGTTGCAAAAAATAGCTGATTAATCAAATTTTGTGATGACCAGTTTCATTACGTTTTCTCAGATTAGCACAACATTCTTGTGTGTCACCTTACAAAACAGATATCAACACACGATAATTCTTCTCAAGTGAAGCTACTTCAAAAATATGATAAACCACACTGCACAAAGGCATCACCTATGCATTGCAAACAGATGAGACTTCGAGCTTTCAACAGCTCTTACTTGCCAAACCACATACACAGACAAACCCTTAGTTGTTATTAGCTAAATTAATGCAATTACAAATGGAATTCAGAAGGCCCTAATCAACATTATGGCGAAGCTTTGATGAAAACTAAATGAAGAACTAGACAGCTGTTTTCCCCAAAGTCTGATCTGGATTAAACTAATAGGCAGAAATAGACAGCATGGGAAAAATCTACCCAGTAAGTAGTGAATCAGAAGACACACACATCCAGTGACTGCAAGTTATCAAACCTTCCAATTCAGCTTCAGTGTGGTGCCAAAGAGCAGACCCAAAGAGCATGAGCTGAGCAATCATAATGTCTTCTGTTATGAAGTTTTAAAAAACTCTCTAATTTCTCCATTAATCTCTAAGGTTCTAAAAATAAATCTTCTGAAGTTTTACCTGTACTGTCATATTCCAGAAACAACTACTGAATTGCTTTCTTTTCACATCAGAAAGGTCTTGTATTAAAAAATACATAGACAAAACACACTACCCACCTTCCTAGATTCTAGTAATTGATGTAGGCCAACGATGACAAGCAGACCAAGTCCAGCAAGGAACATGTACATGAAGATCCTTTAAAAAACAGTTTAAGAAACCATTAAATAAAAATCTTAAGTTCTGAAGAAAGTTTACACAGAGGCACAGAATCTAAGCCTAGCTTTGGTCACATATAAGAACTTTTGTAGGGGATGAGAGGGGAAAAAAAAAATTCTGAAACTGAAAAGCTAACAAATATTCTGACTTTGGCCTCAGAAACTGTAATCATAAATTTAATTCCGAACAACAGAACATTTGAAAAATGCTGTATAAATTAGAAAACTGTTCTAAATAAATACTGAAACTGTGTAACTTCAAGAACTTTTTTGCACTATCATGACCTTTCTAGATATTGGGTTATAGGCAATATTTATGTCTGTGATAGCTTTAAGCACTTACAAACCCCTAAAAATCTCTTACATGCTTTTAGTACACTACTGCAAAGCAAATGCTTCTAGGACTTAATTTAATTGCAACAGGGCTTTGAAAGACCTTGCTTATCTTGTTCTGTGTTCCACAGTTAGAATTCTACCTATGCAATCAATAGTTTTTTTTAATCTGTGTATTTAGGTTTGTTTTGAAGAATTTTACCAGAAATACCAGTAGATACTTAGCAACAGTTGAACATAAGTTATATCTAAAATTAATTTGGGGAGTAGGGAGTTTCAGGTAAAAAACCTATTGCAAGCTGAATATTTGAACTCAGATTTATGATAAAGTAAGTTATGGAGTTAAACCAAACAAGAGATTTAATTGAAAATCTCTGTTATAGGGTAATTATCCGTTTCGCAGGACATTTGCACGAACTGATTCTAATACATTGAATTCTTTTGAGAGCTCCTTTTTCAGAGTACCACACATTTTCATGTGACCAATTTTTCTTTCATTTATGCCATTCTATTTGAGAAATATGAGTTAATGCAACAGTTATTTCTTTTGGCTGACCTTTTTCAAAAGGAAGCTTGCCCAGCGGGCAATTTCTACCTGTGGCAGGACAATTCAGATACTCGATATTGTCTACAAGTATTTCTGAAGAATAATTTTTTTAAATCAGAGGTCCATTTAAAATTCCACTCCAGTGCTACAATATTTAAAAGCATATCAGCATGGCATATGCTTGCAACATATAAGGTGTGTCAGATCTACTTATCTTCGAAAAGAATCACTCCTGAAAGACACCTTCTACAGACAGGGGATAGAGGAAATGAGTCATTCTTTGCACTATCTTTTACTCCAAATAGATCTTTTAGTTTTTGTAACCTTAGACTATACTGGAGTGCTCCAGAAGAAATTTATTCCAGTCTTGACAGCAGGACCCACAGCCTAATACTATGCATCTTTTAACTCTTAGGAAAAAGCACAGTAGCATAACAGAAGTTTAACAGCTTTAAATTGGTATGTACCTGTATAACATCCAGTCCTATTCCAAGCTTATGTCCTCTGAGCTAAAGCACATCTGTAAACTGCTCACTGACTTAGTACCAATCCTGAAGATCCTCACTATTAACACACACCTTAATTTTGGGAAAAAGTTCTTATTTTCAGTCTGTCAACATTGTATTTGTCAGATGACTCCTACACCATCAATACAGCAGACCTAACATTCAACAAAATGAGGATACAATAACTATTCTCACTGGCACCATCAATAACCTCTTCTACCAGGACACCAACTAAACTTGCACCTCCAGTCTCCTTACGTTTCTCCATCCAGCCCATCTTCTTTTTCAATAATTGTAACAGTTTGATTGAAGACAGCATCTTGAAACATGTTGCCCTATAACAAAGTTTGCACATAATGTTTCAAATTAATTTGTTAAACACATATACAAATGCTTATCTTTTTCCATGTTCTTGGAAAAAATCTAGAAAGCAGTAACTCCTGCAGGAGACTTTATTAAGTTTGTAAGTAGTGCTAGTTTGACTGAACATATAAAAACACAAATGTTTTGCTCCAATTGCAAAGAACAGTCTTGATAGTAGCAAGATAGTCAGACCTGGCCTTCAGTATGTTATTTCCTGTAACTAGAGACATTACATAGGAAGGGTTCTTATTACGACTACCAAAACACAAAGGTACAGAAGCCTGTTAATCTTTGACCTGCACCAAAAGAGAAAAAGAGTCCCCTATTTTATCCCCATTTATGCTTTTGCATAGTCTTCCCCCAGATTGCAACTACTGGCCATTTATTAGCCTAAAGTGAAGTTTGCAGCAGCATTCAGGTTGGTAGTAGGGTTTGTTAGCAAAGCCCAATTTGAAAAGCACTGTGAAAATTAAGTTATCCTAAACAAAGCCTTAGTTTTGTTTGGTTGGTTTGGTTTTTTAGGAGTACATCCCACTACTATACAGTTCTAATGCCTTCTAGCTTCCACTAGCAACATAACTTGAAGTGCAACATATAAAGAACTGAGTGTGCCTGGGGGACTAATGTGAAACATGTAAGCAGTCACTTACTGTGCTTATGTATCTTGTGATTTACTTAATATTACAAAGGCATTCACTTTATGAAGAGATAGTAACTCGACTAAGCAGTTCCTTCCTGACACCTCCACATCAACTAGGAAGAGTCAAATGAATTACAATATCAGGCTTACGTTTACATCTCTGTAGTTGAGATTGATAACTAGACCAAAAGGACGGCCACCCATAGGCTCAGCAGGGATGAAAGAGTACTCAAACGTGGCTTGTCTCTGTGGTGGAACTACTGTGTTCAGAGAGAGAGCTGTGAAATTCTGGATATAAAACTGGTAGTCTTGGGGATACCGAAAGGAAGCATCGAGAGACTCGACAATGAAATCCTCTGTACCCTTATTGGTGAAGCCCACCAGAAATTTTACAATGTTGTTCGCTGGAAAGTCTGAAACAAAAAAATATTGAACCATTAGAAATGTCATACACCACACCTAGCCAATGTCTAAACAGAGAGCATCTAGAACAGACTGTGTGGTTTTAGAGCTTCACTGTTTCACATGCACAGACATAGTCCAAGCAACAGTAAAGAGGATGGTAGATTAGCAAGGAACTCTTACCTTCACCTTTCACAAATAAGATGGTTGTATCAGCACTAGGTGAGGCTTTAGGCTCTCCTGACAAGTCTTCTTCCTCTTTTTCTTCTGTCTAAGACAAGAGACTTTTTTGAAAAAACCCTATAATGAACAGTGAAGCAAAGACCATGCTTGGTTCATGAGAATCCCATGTGTCAAAGCAAGCAACAACAGCAAGTATTCATACCATATCCTGCTGCTGCAGGATTAGCAGTCTGTTCTCCCTCTAGCCTTGATTAGCATCACCTTCAGCATTTTTCTTTCTACTTCTTATATTTCACACAGTACTAATCTGAACTGCATTTGGCTGTACTGAAAGGTTTATAGTCAGAAAGAATCAGCATGAGGGTCTAAATGTTAAGTGTTCACATTTAAGATATTTATATTTAGAAAACAAGCACTTCCAAAATACAGGCAACCATATGACAAACAAGAGTTACTTTCACCAGAGAGGGAGTGTTTAGCAGCTTTCTATTCAGTTTTCATTAAGTGTATGTTTGCCTGGAAATAGTTAAACTGCTGGAACTAAGCAAGTTCGTGGATCCACTTGTTCAAGTTCACCTTTGTGATGATGCACTTTTTAATTTGGCAAATGCAAGCATTAAAGGCTTATTTTCCACTTGGGGATCATGGGATCATCACTGCCCCCACCAAATAAAAGCAAGGCTGACCCAATTTTAAACAGTCTCAGCTAATTGCTTGCAAGTCAGATCATTTGATTTCAGTGCTCCAACGACCACCTGAAGCAGTGGATATCCTACCGGATCAGTCGTACACGTACTGTGAATTCAGGAACCAGAGCTGAGCACCCAGCATCTTGATTCCAAGATGCTATGCCAACCTATATCTTCTCTTTCAGTGACAAATAAAAAAAATGTCCTAAAAGGTGTAATGTTTTAAAACCCAGCCATAGACTATTTATTAAAAGCAAAATATTTAATAATGCTGTCAGCATACCTTCTACCACTTAGCAAAGCTGGTCAACCATAAGATCTTCATCTTACCAACATCAGTAAAATCTGATAGAATGAAAGGTCAGTTTACCACGTCTATGTTCTTATTACACATCTTTGCCTAATAATGTCCCAGACTTCCTTATTTTGTGAGAATTTTGTACACTAAGTGTCTAGCAAACCTAATACTCAGCTGCTATAAGCAGATTACAATAACTACATAAAATACTTCACTTTTTTGTTTGTAATTTTTTTGTTACACATTTTTTGTTTGTAATTTTTTTGTCTTGTAAATTAAGTTTAGTTAGCAGAATTCTTTTACCTGTGTTGTCTTGCCTGATTAAGTTTTGCTTAGCATGAGTAACTAAGGTTGCTGAAGCCTTAGGCTGCAAGCTGCAAGCTTTCACCTTGAAAAGTTGAACAAATCTTGAACTGTTGTTTTGCTATGTGAAGGGAGGCTGTGAGACTAGTGCAAACTGAAACATTAGGACGCCACAACTGTCAGCAGAAGATGCAACCCGTCCAGATAAATACAGCTAGGGAAATAATTCAATAAGGAACAAGAAGACCCCCAGAACAAAAATCACCATTAAACCAATAGGTACGTGCAAGATGCATAAAGAACAGGTGCACAGGTTCTAAGAGTATAAAAGCCCAGGGATTTTGTTCAGGGTCCCTTTCCAGAGGGACCCAGCTTGAGCTGTCCCTATTGCAATAGCACTCAATTATTAAATTATTTTTTCCTGGAATCAGACACCTGAGACTCTGATGAGGGAAAACTTATGTCAGAGATTTTTAGTATTTGCCAAGCTGAAGCAAGTGACCCTAAACAGCAACATGCTCACAACATACCCTGTCAGAGGTTAGGAATGTAGCTAGGAATGAAAGTGGGCTACAAAACAAATGTTCTGGAAAATAAATACAAAGAAGTCAGAATTAAGTAGTACTATAGCTCAATGTTCTCAGTTTACTGAGGTGCAGCTTAAGCTAGAAAAGAACTACAGGAGGCTCCCATGAGAAACTGATTCTCTCACTTGGTGTTCTTTTTTCTGACCTATAGTTTTGGCAGTAAGAAATCAGGTTGTCCCCACGTGGTTTCTCAACTGGTAATTCAGGAAGAAAAGATAAATCCTTTTGACACCTCAAACTGAACACAAGCTTAATTAGTGATGTGGAAACAGCTATTTGAAAATAACAACGCTACTAAACTCATATGCAAATGACCCAGCTTGAAGCACTTTTGGTTTAACTCATACTTTTCAAGTAACACTCATGTAAAATTACCAAGTCTGTTGGCTCATCTTCTTCAACTTCAGCTTCATCATCTTCATCTTCAACTACAGTATCTTCCACAGCTTCCTCATCTTCTGTAGCATCTTGAGCTGCAACTAATAAACCTGAACCTACCAAAACAAAATACAAATACAAGAAAGCCTTTTTTAATGTGTAATTAAAGAACAGAAGACTGACGCTCAAGTACAATTCTCAAACTAATGTTTGAAGAAGTTCTTAAAAATCTGTCCTATACAGTGTTTTGAATCCTCAGTTGCAAAAAAACTCATATTAAAATGATGCCTGTGTTAATCTTTCAGCCTTATTCCTTCTCTAGTATCTTTCTCACCTACTCATTTATCTGCCACCAACTTCAAAATAAAAAGTTTACAGCTGGATGAAAAAAAAATTTAGCATTCATACAGCAATGCTTAAATTTGCAGAAGGCAACAAATTTGCCTTAAAAGCTATTCTTTAATTTTCTAACATGTTAACATATGACAATATTTTAATTTTGTAATTTAAAAAGTGAAAATAAGACGTTGCTATTGCCAGGAAATTAATTTAGTAAGTACTGTTTCTTCTAAGACTAGCAAGTCTACTAAATGATTAGCATACTGATAATAGAACAGCACACTTTGAAAGATAGAAAAAGTTATTTTTTGCACATATTTTCACTCAGTTTTAAAACATAAAAAAGTCTTTTTTAATATGACCTCAATATAATGTACTAATATATCCACATATGCAACAGAACCGCAACATTAGTCAGAAAAGAAACGTGACCTAGAGCAACGCTCCAAGACAAGTGTAATCTGATCGTTCATTGCCTCTTTGCTTTCACGGAGCCAAACCTCACACATTCAAACACCGGGCAAATATGATTAATAAAAATATTGGCCATGGGACAAAGTTCTGTCCCTTTGCAGTTTACAGCACATTGGAGGCAAGGTTGAGAACTTTTAAAACACGTGTAAAAGAACTACAGATTTTTTTGTTAATAAACCTAACGTTTTCCATATATGAAAAAGTAGAAATGAACAGATGATTGATTTACCCAAGTCTCAAAAAGATCTAATTGCTATAAATATGCATTTAAAATAAATATTTAAATCCTCTCACTGGAAATAAGAATCCTTGAGCAGGACAAGTATCGCCGAGGACTTAAGAATTGTCAGTCAGAGCTAGAAAAAGCAAACACAACCCCTCCTCTCAAGTGTCTTTTAGAAGGTACACTCAAAGACTTCTGCTCGAGCACGTGCAATACTTAACCTAAGCCTTAACTACCGTGGTTTTATTTGTCGAAGTTTTAAACTTGCAAGTATACGAATAAAGATTTTTTTTTTGTTTAATTTAAAAATGAACAGGGTACGGGTAAGCCATAGGCACCCCTTGCTGCCCAGCACACTCTTTCACATCCGTAGCTTACAGTCTTTTCAATGGACGTCGGAGGGGCTGCTGATGATGTGGCAATAGCGGGAAAGGAGAGCTGCCGGCTCTGGGAAGGGACTAACACATAGCGTGTGCTGCAGCCCACTGCAAGAGCTGCTTGAGAAGCCTCCCTTCCCTCTCCTGCCTTCCCAAACTTAGTAGTAGGGAGGCAATTTCCAGACTGTGAATCAGATAACGCTGCAGCGTAAACAGAGATTAGCGCTCCTATGTGTCGCCAAGGACACTCGGGGGGTGGCGGCAGACGAGGTGGGAAGGCAGGGTGGCAGCCAGCGCATCTGTTGGGAAATGTGGGAACCAGCACCGCCGGGGAGCGGCGAAAAGGACAAGCCCGCTGCCCCGTCCCCAGGAGGGATCTGAGCGGGCCGGTGTCACTGCCGGGCTCGGTGCCGGTGCCCGGGCGGCAGCCGCAGGGCCCTGCCCGACACCGCGGGCCGCTCTGCCGGGAGAGACGGGGGCCCGGCCCCGCACCCCGCCAGGACGCCCTCGGACGGGGCCGGGTCCCCGCAGGCAGCGGGCCGGGCCCCGCAGCGCCGGCGGCCACGTGCGCGGGGCGCCCGGGGCGATGAATGAGCAGCGCCCGCCGGCTGCCGGCGGGAGGGTCGCGGGGGCGGCGCTGGGCTCCGCAGGCCCCGCGGGAGCGGCTCCCTCTCCCCGGACCGCCAAGGTGGATCCTTCCCGCCCCACCACCGCTCTCCCGCGCCCGGGCAGCAGCGGCGGCGGCGGCCGCTCCCCCGCCCGCCCTCCCTCACCTGGGCCGCCGCGGGCGCCCCCGAGCAGCAGCGCGGCGGGCAAGACGAGCAGGGCGAGCAGGAGCAGCTGCGACAGGCGCCTCATGATGGCTGTGGCGGCAACTGCCCGGCACCCAACGCAGCCAGCCCCGGCAGCGGCGGGTGGCGGGCGCTGCGGGATTGTCTAAATGGCGGCGGGTGCGGGAGCGGGCGCTGGGACCTCCTCCCGCTCCTCCATCCGGGGCCGCGCCCGCCCCGCCCCGCCCCCGCGGACGTGGCTCCGCCGGGCAGGCGGCGCGGCGGTCACGCGGGCGCTGAGCGCACGTCTGCCCTCGGGAGGCGCGGCCTCCTCTGCCCTCCCCGCCGCCCCACACCGGAGGTTTAACCCGTGAATCGCATGGCAGCTAACAATCGAGCTCTCAGTGATTTCCGTGTGTTAGGAAGACAAACGACTTGTCTGTAGAATTGCCTCATTAAGGGTTAGGGCTTGACACGCTTCGATGATCTCAGACCTAGGGGGAGGTTTAACAAAGCTTGGGAAGGAGGATGCACCACTGGTAGCGGATACAAAGAATGCAGAATTTACGGGCCACGGGGACATTTGGCAGAACTCCCAAGATAAAGAAGAAACTAATGAAGACAACTCAGCAACTGTGCTGAAATGAGCTCCGACTGGGTAAAAGGTAATTCTGACATGGGGGAGATCATGATGAATGGCTAACAGACCACCGACCCAAGAAACCCACCAACTCAAAAGCAGAGGAATACTGAGCATGCAGATTGATCAGCATGAGAAGCGAGGCAGTCATTAACCAATAGAAGATAGAATTCTAATAAATTAAAAAACTATGTAACTTGTAGCCAATGAACATTAATGCCTGTGTTTGCTAAAATGTATAAATAGTGAAAATTTTTGATAGTTGGTATGGTTGATTTGTGGAATACCACCGAGCACCCAGGCCTGCACAACTCTGAAATAAATAATAAATGTTTCTCTGAAGTGAGTAGTTAATGGTTTGTTGCACACTGGGTAAAGAATCCACTTCTTCTGGTCAAGAATGGTTCCCTTCCAGCTTCTGTGGTTCTGCGGGAAGTGCTGCCTATGGCTTGTGTAGGGTGGCTGTTTGTTGGAGTGGTCATGGCCATGACAGGTGGATGGGGTGGCTGTGGGAGGCCAGGGCCATGCCTTTGGCACTTGGCAGTGTGGGAGCCTGCACCTTGAGCTTGGGATGCTTCTAGTGCAGGGAATGCCAATTGTGTTCGTCTTTGTTAGTGTACTATGACACAGTAAAATCCAAAGGATAAGGTTTTTTGTTGGTTTTTGGTTTTTTTTTTTTTTTTTTTTTTTTGTTTTTTTTTAGATTAACATACCTCTGGAAGGAGCACAGATAAAACATATTACTGAAACAAAGGTGCTGCTTAAATCTTGTAATTCCATGTTGCTTTAGAATAACTGGGTTTGGGTCATATATTTGACAGTTTAATTGAAAGTTTCTCAACGCGTGATAGGCAATGAATATGATACTGATACATTTCCTTTATCTCAGGGGACCTTTTCTTAAATGTTAAAAGGGTTATTAAGATGGAAAGCTTTCCCAGGCCCTACAATCAAAACATTCAGTGAAAATAAAAACACCAGGGCCAAAACCAGCCTGCAAGCTTTATCCTTCCTCCCACAGTTAATTCGGCAATTTTTGTACTGGATACAATGAAGCAAGAGTAGTGTTGATACATTCTATATTATGAGGGAACTTTAATTTGTCATTTGAGTATTTGCAGCTTGCTGTGATGGCAATGGTATACGTAGTCTTGAGGCTTTAATTTTTTATTTTCGTTCGTTTGATATTCAACCTGCAAATTACACTAAAAAAATTATCATAAGTAACCATTCTAACTTTTAATCTTATTTTAACATGCCGAAAACCTTACTGAAATGCTGTTAAGTACTGACTGAAAGTGAAGCATGATTATGAAAATTGGAAAACGTTCACTGCTACTGATAAAAGTATTTCTAGTCAGATAATATCCACAAAATGCTATAATATTACTTCTTCTGTAAAGGTCCTAAAGTTTGTTTCACATACAATCTTTGGCCAAACACGTTTGACTTAATCTAGTCATGATTTGGTTGTTTTGTGTTTTTTGGTTTGGTTTTTTTTGGGGGGGGAGGGGAGGGAAAGCAGCTAATTACTTTTTCTTTGGGGAAGTAAAAGAATACTGCCATGCTGTAGGAGGTTTCCTATATAGCACTGCAGGATCTGAAATATTTTGTGTCTTCTATACATTGACTACGTACTTAATGTGCTGCTTTTCCATCTGAGTTAACTGCTCTTGATGTTGCTAATTAATTAACCTGTGTGATGCTCTTACTGAATTTGCACATGGTGGGGGGCACAGAAATGTGTTAATTAAAAGTGAGTGTGAAAATAATTGAGGTACCTCGAGTAGCTTCAGCAAAACGCTAAGCCAAGACTGACTGCAATACTACAACTGTGCCTAAAAGCATATTAGGCTGCAGTTCTTTTGTGCAAAATACTGTACCCTTATTAAGCAAGCTATAATTTGAAAGAAAAGCCTGTATGAAAAACTGGAACAAGATGCAGAGGTTGTTTTTTTTTTCATGGACTGCTCCACATGTGCATTCACAGGCATAATAAAATAAGGATTGACAGTATCTGCCACTATTGTGACTTTTAGATTTGACATCCCTTCTGTTGGATACTAATTCTGAGAAGGCTGGGAGTTCGTGTTGCCCATTGGAATGTGGCTGCAGTCAGGTACAAGCATTGTATCTTTGCATTTAAAGAAAGGGTTTCAGTTAGAAATTACATGTAAAACTGTAACCAGGAAATATGCCTTCAGTTTCATAAAGCATAGTACAAAAAGAGTGAGCGTTCCTCCTCTGTGGATTATAAATAAAGTTTACTTTGTATTTCCATTTTAAACTTAAATTAATTTCCCAGATGTGTGTTTCCTCTTTGAAGATACCAGGAAAAGGCAAATAACTATTTATGTACACATAGACAGACTTATTTTTGCATTAATACCTGGTTTTGGTGAAGTGTTTAAGAATCAGCTGGACTGCCTCTTCAGCATTTACTCAGTGGCTTCTATGAGAGATGAATTCAACAAAGCACTTTTAGGAGCAGTGTCGTATACAAAGTCCTAACCTGTTGTCTGCTTCCTTTATCTCTTCATTACCTCTTTTAGTTTAGAGAAGTAATTCTATGGATATGGAATTCTGAGATTTTTTTTCCTTTTAATTTTTATGGTTCTTTTCAAAATTACAAAGTTACTGTATGTGTCACTTATTAATAATTCCAATGAGAATCTCCCACTCGGACAAGCTTCCACTCAAGCTGACATTATTCTTTCTCACCACTGAGTATAACTCTGGGGAATCAACTTATTTGAAATTGATGCAGGCAGAAAGGGGTCATATTGCAACCCTCATCACTGGAAGCCCTGTCAGCTGCTTCTGACTAGGAGACAAAACTGTTCATGGCAGCTCTTAATGAGATTTGCTAGGTTTTTGCCTGAATTGTGGGGGTTCTTTGAAGTTTTTTCAGGAAGAATTTTTATTTACCCTATTACAGCAAAATTGTCTCACAGACACACAGATTCCTTATTTTATAAAAAAAAAAAAAAAAAAAAAAAAAAAAGAGAGATACCTCTCTGAAGACTTACCTTATAGTAATATATGGATAAACTGATAGTGTTCCACAAACTTGATTAAATAATGACTAAACAGATGATTTTTTGAGAAACAGAAAAACTAAAATGAAAAATCTAATAATCTGCATAAATTTGTCATTGCTAACCATGACCGCTTAATCAGATTTATGGATTCCATATGCTCCACATAATGACAACAGGAAAGGAACTTCAGAGCTCACTTTGGCCTTGTTCAAGGTTGCCCAGTTTAAGACTCTTTGTAACACTTCAGTTGAAGGTTGAGGTGATGATTTTGTAACATATACAGCTTAAAGCATAGAGTATTTTTAGCTACCAGATTTTTTTATCTTCCCTCTGCCTGAAGAGCAGAAATGAAGTTGTTGACATGGAAAGATAAAAAGCTATTTTTATTCCACACTGTAAGTTAATTATTGCTACTAATTCAGTGACAGGGTGGCTGTTGGGTAGATTTGTGTCACTGCAGACATGAATTTCATAAGTCCAGTCTCTCTCACCCAAGAAAGGGTGCTACACTGTGAAATTAGAAAAGTACAAAGCTGCAGAGAGTTCTGACTTCTAAAGAGTTCCCTAGGTACTTCTAAGTGTGTCAGTTGTGAGATGTTAGTAACAAGGAAACCTAATAGACTATCCTCTTTAAGGAAAAAATGCCTAACAGACGGTCTTCTTTAAGTAAAAGATTGAATATTTTTCGTTAGTTAAACAGTTTAATTAACTGTTAAATTACTGTGTATAAAGAATAAATAGTATGGGCAATATTTTAAAATCTGCAAGAAAACTTACCCTTTTCAAAGAGTCAAAGTGATTCAGTGGTTTTGGTGGTCCCAAACTAAAGATTTGATATGTCCATTTAATTATGTCTATCTACTCATCCTTGTATGTTGTTTTAAACCTGGCTTGAAATGCCAGAGATGTCTCAACTTCAAGACTACACCTTAAATTCATATTTCTGTGAACGCAAATCAAACTGGTAGGTGTGAGAGTTTGCTTGTATTGGAGCTTGTGTGGTATAGTGGCTTAGGTTACCAGCATTCTCTTTTACATAATTTGGACTCAGCATGGAATAGTTCAGGAGTGACAACAAACCTGGGGGTGTAGTTCTGCAAAGCTAACTGGCACGCTTCAGAACTGCTTGTTCTGGAGGAGCTTGGGGCTTTCACAGGCATGGATGTTGTTCACTGGCGGCAAGCTCTGAGGCGAAAGGCTATGGTAGATTGTCCGTGCTAAAGAAAAAAAAAGCAAAGATGAAGATTTGATTAATTCCTAGATATTACACTCTATGATAATGGAAACTAACAAAGCAAATATTTTATATTTGTTGAACGACTATGTACTGTTATTGGTTCATTCAAATTGGAACTCATTCACTCTCTGACCAGCAGGATCAGGTAGAGATTTCAAAGTGTAAAAGTGAAAAAAATAACGGATTGAGATAAAGACAGTTTAATAGGTAAAGCAAAAGCCATGCACACAAGCAAATTAAAACAAAGAATTAATTCACTGCTTTCCATGGGCAGGCAGGTATATGGCCATCTCCAGGAAGCAGGGCTCCATAACACACAAGAGTTACTTGGGAAGACAAATGTCATTACTCCAAACGTCCCCTCCTTCCCCTCTTCCCCCAGCTCTATGTGCTGAGGGTGACGCCATATGGTCTGGAATATCCCTTTGTTCAATTGGGTTCAGCTCTCCTGGCTGTGTCCCCTCCCAGCTCCTTGTGCACCCCCAGCCTCCTTGATGGTGGGGAGTACGAGAAGCAGAACAGGCCTTGACACTGCTCAAGTGCAGCTCAGCAGTAACAGAAACATCCGTATATTTTCAAGCCTTTTTTCAGCACAGATCCAAAACATAGCCCCAAATACTAGCCAATGCGAAGCAAATTAACTCTATCCCAGCCAAAATCAGCAAAGGTGTCACTTTGCAACATTTGCATTCCAATCCTTACATTTCTTTTCCCCTTAAAGAAATAAGAAAAGGCCATTGCCATAACTTTTTATTCCCTCGTTTACTTCAAATAATAAATTACAAAGTGTTTGGTCACTGCTTGAAATCGGGTGATTGCATTAGGTGATCTGTGTACGTCAAAATTCCACACTTGGACTCACGTCCAGTATAGGACTTCAGGAATGCTATTTTTACTTTAAATTTCTTAAAGTAACTTCTTGGTCAGAACCTTCAGTTTGAGTCAGTGGAAGTTTGTCCCAAGAAAGTAAGGGGAACTGCTGCACGTGGCATCTAGGAATGTTATAGATACTTACAATGCTTACAGTATCAGTCTGAATTACACTTAGCAATCTGTGATTCTCTGACTCGATCATATCTCTTTCCATCTGGCAGTTTCAAGATGCAGGATGTGGTTTTGCCCTTGGTCTTTCACCCTCTGTTGCTGCAGGTTTTTGTTCTCTCTTCTGAAAGAAGAACAAATCTGTTGCTGCATTTTCTTCATCTTGCTCATTTCCAAATTCTGCTTGCAGGATTTTAAGCTGAGGAGCCAGCTTGTTATATTTAGATAGCGGCTGTTGACTTTCTGCCATCCTTTTCTCCTTGGAATTTTGTCTGCAAGGATGGGAGCCATTTCTGTGTGTATTCTCATTTTCCTCCCTCAGTGCTGTGGGATGATGACCAAGGACTCGGGCAAGGGCTAAGGATTACTATCTCTGGCATACACTGTGTGCATTGTGTCGTCTTTGCAGGTGGAGATCTGCACAGCTGATGTTGAGAAAGGCTGAGCTGGCCAAAAGAGGAGGCCCGTGGAGATAGGACGGTCCTGTTCGGGCTTGGAAGAACAAAACAAAGTCACATCACCAAAATTTCAAAGGACACAGTGGTCAAAAAGTAACTTTTGCCTGATTAAGGGTGGTTTAAATATTGAAGCGCACAGCTCTGCACATGCTAATAAGCTTAACGAAGTACATGCTATTATGTATATGAGTCTATTACTCAACTTTTCACATAGATCATGCTATATGTAGAGAGGGAGGAGGAGGATAAGATTGGGCTGTATATAAGGACCTATAAGGGGCTCCCTGATCTATGAGTCGAGAGAATCCCTCTATTGTTTCTATCTCCCTGCTTTTATTCTTCTTTGGGAGCACGTGATATCTCAGAATGCTGGAGTAAAGAGTCCTTACCAGCTTTCAGCATTTCCTAGGGGGGCAACCACTTTCTATCATCAACTAAATAGAAAAAGGAGAGGTCATGTGGCTTGACAGCATTCAATTCAGAGGAGGTGGAAAGGCAATTAAGGATAAATTTGAGTAAACTTCACCCATACTGTTACCATGCTAGTAGAGTTGTATCATTCTGCTGTTGCAAAAAAAGAGGTGACACCCTCTGTTCAGTTTATGCAAATTATTCTTCCACTAACTTCAGTGGAAGTTTTCCATCTGTGAAGATAAATCAATGTAGGCCAGCATTACAAAATTATGAAAATTAAGAAGTTCACCCTTCTACAATGCCTACAGTCCTTGCACCTGCATCAAGCTCCACTGGACTGACAAGTCTAAAGAGTAGTTGTCAGATTTTGGCCTAAATTACAGTAATCCTTGACTTTAAAGCAAAAGTTAAAAAGAAAACCCAAAACATGAAGAAATCAAAATTCAATTATTGGCTAACCCATTTTATTGTAGAAAATGAAGAAAAAGAAAAGTTTACATTAAAGTGGTAAGAAATAAATTGTCCATGAATCGCTTTATTTATTGAATTTTGAGAAGACTGATAAAAGGGAGATTTTACTCACTGAAGACAAAAGTAGAAGGCAAAAAAACATGTTTTAAATGGTACTGAGTTAGTCTGTTGGAAGAAGGCTGTATATTTTTAAGCTGAATTTCCTAGATACTATAATAAATTTAGTAATAAACAGGAGTAGAGTTTGATCCACCATTTTTAAATTATTGGTTTAATTTTTTTTCTTACATCACCTGTAACTGAAAAATAAAGAAAACTATAAATAGGGAAAAATATCTCAGATTCTGGTGGAAACCCTCTCAGAGTACTTCCTTTTTTGTAGTACTGTATTACACTGCTCTTTATACCTATTTTCACTTCTCTGTTTGACACTGTAAGACCTGGAATATCCACTATGTTCTCATGCAAAGAATCAGATGATATACTCATGCTATTCTCTCTCCAATTTTTTGGAGGCTTTATCTGTTGTTTGGTGGCTGCCCACCAAAAGTGTGTAATTTGTAACCTGTATAATTTTAAATTTGTAATAACTGTCATTAAACATAATTTAAATTTTAATTAAAATTTTTAATAATTTGTAATCTGAATGGGAACTGAAATGCAAATGCATTGGCCCCCATGTTCATTATTCAGTTAATTCAAGGCACAATTCCAGCACCTGCATTTGATATTCTTAACACTTCTCTTTTATATTATACATCTGGGAGGCCCAGCACTTCCATAATATTGCAGTGTAAATGTTATTAAAGCACTACTACTAATTTTATCAGAGAGGGGTATTTCTAACATTCAAGCAGCATGAAATCCTACCATGGCTTTTTCTGGACTGGGAGTTTTGATAGCCGAGTTCAGATTATCTTCTCCAGAAAACTGTTTCTCGGTACCAAAACCCGAGTATGTCCTGAATGAAGAGACAGGGATTGAGTGAAAAAATAAGGCCCATCTCTTATGGAAGATTTTTTTAATAATGCAATCAAGTAGTGACTCCCCATTTTTACAAATGGCTCTTCATGAGGAAGTACAGGGGCCTTAACTGATAATTATTCTGGCAAGGAAACATCTCCCAGTTGTTGCCATCCCCCAGCAAATTTTTTTTAATACCGTTTCTCTCATATGTTCTCACTCCTCTCTCTGTCTGCAGTTGCTGTTGTGCACTTTTTACCTCCCTTCTTAAACATATTATTCCAGAGGTGCTACTGCTATCGTGGGTGGGCTGGGCCAGCGCTGTGTCTGTCTTAGAGCCGTCTGGCACTGACTCTGTCAGACATAGGAGAATCTTCTGCCAGCTTCTCACAGAAAGCCACACCTGTAGCCCCTCCCTGCTTCCAAAGCTTTGCCACATAAACCCAATACATCTCTCTAAAAATGTCTTCTAAATGTATTTATCTTCATGTCTTGTTTTGTGAACACAAGAAATATTACTATCTCCATTTCAGAAATGAGAAACTGACACCCTGAAATTTGTATGAAGGGAGTCACCCAAGGCCACACTGCAGTTCAGCCATGACAGAGATGAATCAAGAGTTCACAGCAACCCCTAGCTCTTTGTAACACAGGAGATTCTCCTGAAAATATCACCACTGCCTAGTGCTCTATTTCCCTTAACCCTGTTGCAGATGAATTGTTTGTAGAACAGTTTGAGCCTGTTTCTAAACGAGTGCTTGAAGCCTGGGACAGAATAAAGCATGTTGCTTTGCTCTAAAGCTGTAGAGGAAGTTAAGTGGAAGCCTGGGGCAAAAAAGGAATAAAAATGAACCTGGGAATCCTCTGGCAGTGTTATGTTTCAAACTGCCCCCTGTTATTAAAATCAATGAGTATATTTACTTAAGAGCACTGAATAATTTATTGGACAGCAACATAAACCTGTTGAATAGCACAATCTTTCTGCACATGGATTATTAGCCCATGCGAATTAAGAGTCCTCCAGCACCTGGTTCTAGGAAAAAGATCAGCAAACAGGTGATCTTAATCCAATTTCTGTTGCAAGAGACTGTACACTGGGGGGCGGGGGAAGAGCAGAGAACATGCCTGCACAAAGGCACATCTCACCTCTTCAAACTGGTGGCTACTCAGGTGGGTCGAAGGCAACGTGTGCTAGCAGGGCAGCGACCAGACCTAAGCTGGGTGGCAGGGCTGCTGGCACAGGTCCTGCCTATTTTACCATTATGTACCAGGTAGAAAAAACCCAGCACTCACTTTTGTTTTCTTAATCCTATATTACATTGGTATATAAATAGATTATAATGTTGTTCAGTGTAAGGGGTGTTAGGACCTAAAATGCTTCCAGAAAGGCTTGAAAATTTGGAATTCTTATGGCTTCCATTAGATGTTTATTTTAATAAAGATTGGAATTCAATATTTCAGAGTATACTAAATAAAACTCTACTCAGAATCCATTATGGAAAACATAGGTCATCACTAGTGTTTTAGGGAAAACAACCATGAATCTGTGGCAGAAATGGGGTGATTTCCAGCCAAGAGAAGAGGACATTGATGATGCAGTATTTTTAAGGCTGTATTATTTAATATTATACAGATGTGGCACAGTTGAATATTTATGTATTGGCAGTTGCTGTGAATTCATAGAATCACAGAATGGTTTGGGTGGGAAAGGGCCTTAAAGATAATCCCTTTCCAACCCCTCTGCCATGGGCAGGGACACCTTCCACTATACCAGGTTGCTCCTGAACCCGGACGGGTTTCAGGCATCCTCAGTCCCAGGCATCCTTAGCTCACCTGGGCAACTTCTTCCAGGGCCTCACCTCCCTCACAGTGATGAATTCCCTCCGAATTAATTTCCAAATGTTTCAGTTTAAAGCCATTCGCCCCTGTCCTATCACCTTACAGAAGGTCCCTCTGCGGCATCCCAGCACGCCCGGCTCCAGCCGCTCCCCGCTCCGGAGCCTGCGAAGCGGAGGCGGCCCCGTCCCATCCTCGCTCGCTCGCTCTCGATGCTTTTGGTCCCTCTGCCGACGCCGTAGCGGCCGGGCCGGCGCCTGCGTCCCGCGTCCCTCCCGCGTCCCTGCCGCCGCCGCCATGGACTACCGCGCCGTGGTGATGAGCCAGGTCGTGCCCGGGCAGTTTGACGATGCGGAGAGCTCGGAAGGGTGGGTAGGAGGCGGCGAGGGGCCGGGCGTGGGGGTGCGCTGGGGAGGGAGGACGGGAAGACAGGCGGAGCGGGGCGGGCAGCAGCCCCGGGACTCGCCCGGCGCTGGAGGTGCTGCCCGAGTTACAGGAGAGGGTGAGAGGAAGGGCTGCGAACGCTCCTCTCTTCTGTGTGCCGCCTTGGGACAGACTTGTTTTGGCAGAAAACCGTGGCATACTTCTGACGTTGCAGCATCACAGAATCATTTAGGTTGGGAAAGACCACCCAAGATCATCGAGTCCAACCTGTGACCGAACACGTGCCGCTGAATGCCACGTCCGGTCTTTCCTTAAACACCTCCGGGAATGGTGACTCCATCGCCTCCGTGGGAAGACCATTCCACTGTGCATTCACCCTTTCTATGAGGAAATTCCTCCTTATGTCCAAACTAAACCTCCCTTGGTGTAACTCGAGGCCGTGTCCTTTCATCCTGTCACTGGTTGCCTGGGAGAAGAGACCGCCCCCCACCTGGTTGTAGAGAGCGCTGAGGTCCCCTCTGAGCTTCCTTTTCTCCAGACTAAACAACCCCAGCTCCCTCAGCTGCTCCTCATAGGACTTGTGCTCCAGACCTTTCACCAGCTTCATTGCTCTTCTCTCGACCCGATCCAGCACCTCAATGTCCTTCCTAAACTGAGGAGCCCAGAACTGGACACGGTGAATTAAGACATGAGTAAATCATAAGAACTCATTTCTCCCATAAATTCTGGGTTAGGCCTACCTAACGTTTTTCATGCAGGTTGTGCTGGGGTCCTGAGGTACCAGTGGGTTGGCTCTCTGCTGCTCTCGAGGTTTTGTGTGAGACCTTGCCAGTGGAAATCTGCTGTGGCAGCGAGCAGAGTGGTTTGTCTCTGGTGAAGGAGCCAGCTGCCTCATCTGTCGTGTCCATCTGATTGGAGTCAAAGGGATCTGAATGTGTGTAAATGTAGAACAAACTGGAAGGCAGCACTGATGTGGTGAGGGCAATAATTTGAATGTAGTCTGCACTCTAAAGGCAGTGACATCCTCTATAAACATATATTTAAGCGTATATTGCTTAAAGACAGATGAAGTGAGAAGCATCTCCTGGAGAGCTAAGTTTGTAAAAGCATTGGGTGGGATAAATGTATTGAATTTTTGGTGACTGTAACAATGGTCTTTAGTTATATAGACATCTGTATTTCTTTTAAGTGAATCTGCAGAAGACACAGAAACATCTAAAGGTGAGGTCACTGAGAACTGCCAGTTACACCCGTGTGAAGAACTTAACGCTGAGGAAGGAGATTGCGACGACTACAATGATGATGAAGAGGAAGATGAGGACTGGCACTGGGATGATGAGGTGGGAAGACTCTTGAAGCGCCACAATGCTGCTGGTGGGTGCAATCCACAGGTATGTCAGAGGCTGTTCTGTGTCAAGGGTGCCCAAGAGCAAATGGGGCTAATCTGAAGGCTTCATTCTCTGTTAGTATTGTGTTGAGGATCAGTGTAAATAGAAATTTTTCCTTGAGAGAATCCCTTTCTTTTGAGTCTGTTCCTCTGCCATGCCATCTGTATATGTACGTTGTAGCCAGAGTTCATCTTGATTTTCTTGTCTCAAACTCTGTTGCTGGATTTTCTTTTTCACTGCAGTTTTCCTTCTGTTCCTTACCTTTCTCAGCTTTTCTTTCTTTGCCCACCCTAATCTCTACTGATATCCCTTACTTTTTGGTACTTGCCTCTGTGTTTCTCACCATCTTCCCCATCCTTTCTGTTTAATTTTAAGACTCTACCTTCTAGTGACACCCAGATGAAACAGGTTATGTTCTCAACTTAATAATGAAGGAGACAAAAAAAAAAGCATAGGAAATGGAAGGAGGTGCTAGAAGTGAATTAAAGTGTGTGCTGTTGACACAGAAACTTTGGTGTTGTGCAGAATGAAAAGCGCACACGGGGGATAAGAAAGATGCTAGTTCTCACACCAGCTTGGACACTAGAGGTTCAAAACCTCATTTTTCTTACTGATGCTGACTTAGCAGAACAGTGGAGGTAAATTAGAGTGGTGCTGATCACAACATGTCATGCCTGACAGCACTTTCCCTGGGTGATTTATTCTTGTCTTTAATTAGAGGTTTATGCTATCCAATGTTGATCAAACTGTGTTCGGGTATTAGTTGTATTTGGAGAAGACTACCTATAAGAAAAGACAGTATCTTGTAAAGTTTTCTCTGTTCATTACCTTCACATTTTTTCTCTCAATTTTCTCTTGTGTTTTTGCTTGCTGTTTCCCTTCCTTTTACAGACAGAAAAGGTGCTATGTGAGAGACTGGCAGCTTCCTAGATTGGGGCACGTTTTTAGTTTTAACTGATGTGTTAGCTGTATTTTCTTTTCTTGAATTAAGTAAAATCTGATGTTAATCTGTATTTCCTCACCCTTTGTGGTTTTCTTGTTATAGCTTTAGGCATAGGCATTTGAGCTGAATTTTCCAATGATATTGTCTGTATTTCAAAGGCCTGTGCACAGAAGGCAACTTACATTAGCAAATCCTTTGTTTCAGGCAAATAGACAGACCCCTAGTTGCTGTTCAGCAAAAATGTCCACCCCTACAGACAAGGTTTTAAGAAAATTTGAACACAAAATTAATTTAGGTGAGTACAATTGCATTGTCTTCTCTTATGAAAACAGTTAACACTCTGTGACGTTCCGTGACATTCTCTGACTAATTCTGCTTACACTAAGTTAGAATTCACTGTAATGAATCACTTAACCATTGCCAGACAGATTAAAAAATGGCTCTTGCATACTTGAAGTTGCCTTTAGTCTCCATTAACTGGCTGTCTTACCCCTTTGTCTCCACCTTCAGAACCACATGTCTGTTTTGTTGGTTTTTTAACTTCACCTTGATTTCTCCAGACCACATAAAGTTCTTTCTTCCCTAGCTTCTCTGTAGGAGCGAACTGTTTGGGTGGAGGGAGGGTATCAACCCTCTGTTGTGATACGGGTCATTCTCACAGCTGCTGCCACAGCTACATTTTCTAGCAGTCCCCTGTAGCGTTAGGCACGTTATGCAACAGTTGTCTTACAGGGGTAGAGAGTTCCTGTGATAAGTGAAGAGGCTGCTGTCCTAGACAGTGTAGTTTGATGTTTACTGTGAGATGGAAATGGCTGCTCAGCACAGCCTGGCAGGACAGGGTGTGATTGGCACCTTTTGACAGGGTCAGAGGCTGTGTTTTCCTTTATAACAAAGTGGCGCTACAATGAAGGTTGCTGGTGTGTGTAACCAAATACAGCACCTTTTATACACTTAGACATTTAGCATTTAATCAAGCAACATTTAAATATATTGTCAGAGAGAATCTGGGAGCCTATTGCTTAATTCTGTTTCAGAAAAATGGCATTTGATTGTGACAAGAGAAGAGCAGACAAATTTAATGGTGAGATTTTATCGAAAAGACATTACTTCTGGATGGCATCACATCTCCAAGCCTGTGGAACTGTCTCACTGTGTTGTTCCCTTGGAGTCCTACTTTGAACTGTAGACAGAGTGAAGAGCTAGGTTAACTCTAGTGTGTAGCTAAGCTTGTCTGCTTGTTACAGAGAGCTCTGCCTGTGTTTTAATATTGTGTTATGGCAGATTAGCTGGCAGCAGAATTCCAGGGGCAATTTCTAACATAGGAAACTTCTTTGAGTTTGGGGGTTTTTTTCTCATTTTTTCTGATGTGTTTTTCAGATAAGCTAAATTTTGATGACTCTGTTATAAACAGAGTCACAGAAAAGTCTAGACAGAAGGAAGCAGACATGTGAGTATTACTTGTGATTCTGTTTTCACTTAAATAATTTGAACCCAGAAGCATAGTGCTTATTTCCTTACTTTGGAAAGTTTGTTAAGAAAAACAAAATTTAGAAGTGGTCTGCATGCAGTTTGCCTTTTAGTCTTGAACTTTTTTTGTTTCCAAAACGGTTGTCTAAATCATTCCAAAATTTTAGTTTTTCTTTCACTGATAGCACTGATAGTCTGATTGTGCTGGTGTTGTAAGACGTAAGGGATGGGTATCATTCCCTTAGAAAAGGCTATTTTATCTCTGTTACTCTTTTTTTCTAAACAAAGATCCTTGAGCAGTTGGGCTAAAAAGGTATCAGAAACCTTTTGGAATTTCCTCCTGATGATTTGGTGAGGGAAAAGTAATTCTTTTTAAGATTTTTTTTTTTTAGGCCTGTAGCTTATAGCTGGAAGTTGTAAAGGCAGATACCATTTTCTCCTGAATGAGCACAATTCAGCACAGGCAAGAAGATATCTATAAAAGTGAAGGACACTGATGTTCATGGTGGTGGTGGTTTTTTTTTTAACATCCCTCTGCTGGCAGGAGAAAGCTTTGCTTCTGTATGAGCTGAAAGTCCTACTCCTTGAGGCTGTCATTTTATCTTTGATACAGAATGTTGTGGTTTGCTCTGTCGAAGTACCGAGTCCATATGTGGAATAGTATAGTTTTATTTTCACCTCTGCTAGGTACCGAGTCAAAGACAAGTCAGACAGAGCAACAGTAGAACAGGTAAGTCCTTAATTCATCAAATTTCTCTTGACCTAGAGCAAATAATGTTGACAAAAAATGGATAGTATTATTAAGTTTTATCCTGTGCTGACTTTTCTGTATTAAATTTGAGGTGTTGGATCCAAGAACCCGAATGATTCTCTTCAAGATGTTATCTAGAGGTGTCATATCAGAAATCAATGGCTGCATCAGCACAGGGAAGGAAGTAAGTTTTATTGAAAGTGATGTAGTAGTCTTTTTTTTTTTTTCAGCAACCTAGGCATAAGTTTATGGTGCTCAGAAGATATACTGAAATACTTGGGTATTTTTTGTGTTGCTTGGTTGATATGAAGTTATCTTAAGATAAAAGGCAATTTATGTTAAAGGAAACCAATATTCCCCAAGTATGAAATACTTCTAAAAATACTTAAATGTTGTCTTAAATTTGTGGATCTTATTAATTGCATCTTTCCACCAAAATTTTTGGAAAAGTTATGGGTACACATAATTTTAAATAGTGCCTGAAAAAACATACCAACCCAGGTAATTCTTTCTTCGTGTGAGACTCTTGCATTGCAGATCAGACTAATTCCACGTCAGTGGACATGGGAGTATATAAATGGTGTAACAAAATTGTGTTTAAAATACTATTAAACCTTCATTGCTTTTATGAAACTATCATGTTTGTGTGCTGTTATTATCAAGTACTAATGCAGAGAATTAAAACTAGACCACAAATTTCCAAGTAAATTAATAAATCAGTTTCAGAATGCCTAGTCACCTAGGCTGACTAGTTTTCTTCCAAGTCCTTGGATGCTGATTAAAGACATACTTCCACCCTGTGTATAAGTGAAAACATGAGGTATTTGGGCCACACTTTAGGGACTAAATAGTGCGCAGGCTCAAGTTAACTGTTCCCACAAGGACTTGTTTCAGTCTCCAAAGTGAGACAGAGTTTTCTTGTGCAGTTTTGGTTTTGTCCTGTAGTCATTGCTGTAGCCCTGCCCTTGTGTTCAGTCTCGCTCAGCTGGGTGCCATGTAGGGGCTGGGGTGAGATCAGATCTCTTCTGGGTGTCAGAAAGAGGAGAGAAGATTATGTTGCTTTAAAGAGCTTTTCTTTAATGTTGTTTCTTTCCTTTGTAATCTGATAGGCTAATGTATATCATGCTGGCACTGCAAATGGAGAGAACAGAGCAATAAAGATTTACAAAACCTCTATTCTGATGTTTAAAGATCGGGATAAGTATGTGAGTGGTGAATTCAGGTGAGTTTGACTTCTGCCTGGTTTTACTGGGGAAACAGGATTGTTTGAAAGGTGGTAAAATCACGGGTGCTAATACTGCATTGATTGGCTAAGAGTCCCTGTTGTATTTTCTTTTTTATTTGAAGATTTCGTCATGGATACTGCAAAGGCAACCCAAGAAAAATGGTGAAGACCTGGGCGGAAAAAGAAATGAGGAATTTAATAAGGTGATTTTTCCCAGTTTTTATTTCATTGTGCAAAGGTAACGGAAACTTTTAAGTTTATAGGAAGTACTCTCATATTACTAGACTGTGGTTATCACTATCTCTGGAGTGTTCGGGAAGGTGTCTTAAACTTCTCTATGGGAGAGAAATGAAAAGGGGAGGGAGGAATAAAGATATTCTTTTGTTTTACTGCTCATGCTCTAAGCTCTTCAATGTCTGAACTCTGTCTGACATGACTGAACAGCAAGAAAAAGCTAGAAATAGCTGCTACTGAGTAGCAGCATGCTGTGTGATATAGGTTAATCTAGGATTAACCTGAACTGTGTAAAGACTCTTTGTCTGACACAGGAATGCTTAGGAAAGGGTCAGAGCCAGAATGGTTGTGGCTTTTTGTATGCGTTTCCTAGTTGTTCTTCACAAGTGAGAGTTTCCTGAGCTCTTACTGTGTATTATGTTTAAAGCAACGGAGCCCCTTTATGCACTAGTGCAATGCAAATTGTAGAGTTTGATTTTATGTTTTTTTGTGGCTTTATTTCAGGTTGAATACAGCCCAAATACCTTGCCCAGAGCCAATTATGCTAAGGAGTCATGTGCTTGTCATGGGCTTTATTGGTAAAGGTGATAGGTAAGTATCTTTAGAAAATCAAGTTGTTGTTTTTTGGGTTTGATTTTTTTTTTTAATAGTAGCTTTCCATGAAGGTTTATTAAAAACAAACAAACCAACCCTCTCAATTTACCTCTTATTACTTCAGGCCTGTAAAATTAACATGTTATATGTGCATGTGACCTGTGGAGTACCCAGACATTTGCCAGCTGCTACTGCAGGCAATCTGTGTGATTCTGAAGCCTCAGCTGTGTGCAAAATTAATTCGTAAATTGGTTTAACTGGAGATTAAGGCTGGAAAGGCTTGCTAATCCTAAGTGAAGATAGCTCATAAATTTTGTATTGTACATTAATGTAGCATGGTCCAAATTACCTCTTGTTGGAAACAGAATTCCAGTATCTTTGGCAAGCATGTAGCAAGCTTTGATGCCCTTCATGGCATCCTTGCACTTGGTTGATCATGCCGAATTGCTTGACATATCTACTGAGTGGAAGGATCAGACAGAACAATTAAAGCATTTGCAGCTGGTACAAAGAAGGGAAAAGTATTCACTTTTTGTTATTTGTGTTATGATTTCAAGGCCTGCTCCTCTGCTGAAGAATGCTCAGTTATCTGACTCCAAAGTCCGGGAGCTGTACCTACAAATCATCCAGTACATGAGAAGAATGTACCAAGACGCCAGACTTGTTCATGCAGATCTCAGTGAATTTAATATGCTGTATGTTTTTTATCTTTACTCTGAATTGTGACATCTAAAATGTATGCATTGGCAATGTCTGTGATAGTACTAATGTGCCTTTAAGGGAGGGTGGGGTCCTTTTTGTTACTGGATTTTGTAACTTTTGTAATTAATTATGTAGCTTTTAGCCAGATCTGAGTTTTCTCTGTTAAAAAAAAACCCAGCACACAAACAAACCAACCAACCCCGCAAATACCAAACAAAAAACCGAAATAAAGATAAAAAATCCCCACCGAAACTCCCAAACAAAGCCCCCTCAGAACAGGAAAAAAAAAGCCCTCAACTGGGGGAAAAATTAGTAAGGTATCATTTTTATAATTTTTATTTCGTGGTGGAGTTAGTGGAGTTCTGTATGGGTTTTTTTTTAGATACCACAGTGGGGATGTGTACATCATTGACGTGTCTCAGGCTGTGGAGCATGACCACCCTCACGCGCTGGAGTTCCTGCGGAAAGATTGTGCCAATGTTAACGGTGAGTGGGCTGCCCTTCAACCCTTGTTCTGACAGCTGGTTTATTTAGCAAGGTGAACTATGTTCACCTGTGTTCTTTCAGGTGTAACTGACTGTAGAAGCTGTCAAAATTCCATTAAAATACTTCCTCTCCTCTGTTCTCATGACTTCCTCAGGGAGCAGTGTACTGTGCTGAGATCAGAGGAGAGCAACCCATTTTGGTAGAAATCATCTGGCCAAAATGAGTCAACTGGCTGAATCTCAGATTTGTGATAGATATGAGTCCCAGTCTGCAGCACTGCCCACTTCAATCTTCCCTTATTTAAAATACTGTGCAGACATACTGATATGTTTCCTTTTGTGAGTTGAATCCACATCTGGAATTCCTCAACTGGCAAGAGGTTACCTCATGGTATAAAGTTTCCTGCACTTACTTGTCCAGGGTAGCTGAGAGGATCAAGGCATAGAGTAATTAATTAGAGATGTTATCACTTGTCATAGTATTTTGATAAACAAATTAGCTTTATGGTGTTTTTCTCTTGAGAATTTGGCCCTTATGTGTGAACACAGATGTTGTGTAACATATACACCTCCTATTAGGGTGTGTCTCTGAGGACAAAAAATCTCATTGCAGGCTGCTTTTGTCCCCCTTTTCAGATTGACTTTTTTCTTATTTTACTTTTTCTTATTTTTCTTATTTTACTTTTACAGACTCTTGAAAGTCTGTGCAAAAAACTGTGTGCATTTTGATGCAATGTGTCTGTTGATACCATGTATGCTAGTTTTTCCTTATTCCTTTTCTGGTCGTGGATTTCTAGTAACTCCCTTCTGGCTTTTGTTTGTTTTCTGTCACTGCAACTTTCACTGTCTAGTTCTCCTACAGAGACTCTAAGAAACACCTTGCCTTAGCTTTGATCATTGCAGAGACTTGTGGTCCCACAGGCACAGAGAGCTGCCTCCGAAGTAAATTTTTTTTGTTCTATGATTAATTTCTCATAGTGAGAGAACTTCTGAGAACTTCAGTAGGAAATACTTATTAAGCAGTCCTCTGCTTAATTAAACTGCTTATTAAACAGTTCTCTGCTGTTTTTTAGTACAGAAGTGCAGCCTCAGATTTTGGTCATAATTGACGCAAGAAACAATTCTGAGTGTACTATTGAGGAAAATTCTAGTATGTTAATGTGTCTACCCTTTAATGTGGATCACAATTAGGCTGTACTGTGTTTCAGTGGATCCTTTTGTTTCTCTGGCAAAAGTTTGAGGTCTCCTTTCCTTACTGGAAATACATTTTTTCACTTTATCATCATAGCTGAATTTTTTAGATGTAATTACTGACATTTTTTTTCTCTGCCCTTGTCTCCTGGTAGACTTTTTCCAGAAGCACAATGTTGCAGTGATGACTGTGAGGGAGCTGTTTGAGTTTATTACTGATCCTTCTATCACAAGTGAGAACATTGATGACTACCTGTCTAAGGTAAGACCTCATTGCTTATGTAGGAGGACTTGAACAATAAAATCAAATGTAGTTCAAGCTCCTTCATCTCATTTACTCTATATCCTGCCATTGAAGGAAGCTGGTACACGACACTGTTATGCTAGTGCTTCAAAAATGCACACAGGTCTTTTCCATTTATACCACTATGGAGTGACAACATTTTCATTCTGTGTTTTCTCAAAAAGTCTGATCATGAAAACTCAAATGTCTATTTGAGGTGCTACTAAAACCAGGATGGTTTAAATTAGCTCTTTCTTTTTGGTAAGGAGAAGCTCTGCAGAAATAAAACCATGCTTATGTAGAGAGTGGGATTAAGAATGCAGATCTGAGCAGGGTGGGCTGAGAGGGGGAAGGGAATGACTAGGACAGTGCTACTTCAAGGTACATGGTCTTGTTTGCCAAATGCAGCAGCTGGCAGAAGACCTTGGTTCTAGGGGGAGTTAAAATTATTCAGTGCTGCTAGCAGCACCCATGTATTTCATCTTTAGCTTCCAGTTCTATGCTACCAGTTAGATATTTCTTTAAAAAGGAGTGTGTGTATGTGTAAGTGCTTTTTAAGTTAACAAAAGAGAAATGGGGGCCATATATGTCATGCTAAGAGTGAAGGTCTGACATGTCTTTCCTGTTCAAGACCACATGAATGTGGTCCAAATAACAGTACAGCAGGGAGAATTCCAGATATTGTGTACTTTCTGTCATATTGGAGCTTGAATGAGAGTGAGCTGTGCCATGTGGCTCCCCTTACTTGTGCTTCTCTGGCTTGCATGGTGTGCATGAGAAGTTCCAGGACTGAGCACTGCTCCCTGTATTTTCCTTGTGCTGTTATGTCCCGTAGCCATGCTGAGCCTGCCATAAGTTGGTCTGGGAGGAGCAGCAAGTGTGTTTTCCCTCTATGAACAGCCCCGGTCTGCAGTTGTAAGTGTGCTTTACAGAAGTGTTTGTTACCATTAGGTGTCGCTGAAGTCATTCCCATAGGGAAACCTGGACTGTGTGTAAGTGACAGTGAAATACAGGGAGAAACGTAGATGGGAGTAGTTAGTTGGATGCGATTCTAAAGAGTTAGCGATGAGATTCTAAAGAGTAATAACTTTGTATTGTTTTGTATCTCTTTAGGCAATGGAAATAGCGTCCAAAAGAACAGAAGAGGAAAGATCCAGTCAAGATAAAGTGGATGAGGAAGTGAGGATTTCTGTTCCTGCTTAAAAATAATAGTAACCTTGCCTCTTCTAAACCATGAAAAATGTTCTGTTTTATTTGATAAAGGGATGCCATGTGTAGAAGCTGACAGCAATAATCTGTTACAAGGCAAATACGCCATTTCCTAAACCAGTTTGTTTGCTTGTAGCTAGGTCCTTTGATATATCTTCTAGTTCAGGTTTAGTTAACAAAAAACAGAGTAGAGAGATCTGATTATGTTGGTGGTTTTGGACCAGTGATACAGAAACAGGCTATTTGGATACATGCATTGATCAAACTGCTAGTCCCAGTCTAATTCAGTTTTTCCATTGCTTTTACGTTAAGTGAACCCATTTCAAGTCCGTTACAGAAAGCTGCTAATGTTTTGGAAAGGCTTGATGTAAAGATACAACCATTTCTATATGTTCCAGAAGATAAAAACCCCAAAAAACAAACCCGGAAAAAAACACCCCAACCCCCTATCTTTGGAGTCAGTACTACTTGATTTATCGAGACTTTTCTTTTTCCCTTGGAGCTCTGCAGGTTTTACTAACTGCTTCAAGATTGGCCAAGGAAAGATTTTTTTGTTTCCCAGGATATCCTCAGAATACAACTTCTGAACTGTAGAGTCAGATGCTAGTGTTTTGTAACAAGTCCATCTTTTGAAAGCAAATTACTCCTTTGTTTACATAAGGTACTGACCTGTAAGAGAAATGGTTTCACAGCATCTAAGTCCAATTTATTTCTCTTAGACTTTTCATGTGACTGTGGCTAGTTTGTGTCACTTCCTTAACAAAAGAGAGCTGGTTAAGGGCAAGCTCTGTGGAGGTGGGGGCTTCTGCTTTGTGCACAGCACTTACACAAGCAGTGATGATCACGAAGTGAATTGAATTTGTATTGGGATTGAACAGATACCATGAAAAAGAGAATCAAAATACCTCTCTCTAATCTGGTAGGGTCGTAAGTTTGCTGGAAGACTGTTTCAAACACAAATTTTAAATTATGTTGTTGATACTGCAGTAGTTTTTACTGTACTATTCTGCTGCAGGAATCTTTTTTGACTTGGTCTGTAGGATCAAGCAGGTATTATATAAATATATATAGAGATGCTTTCGGAAGGCATTGTAAATATCACAATAAAACCCATGAGAAAAATCCTTAAAATATAAACCCTTAGGTCTCAAATAGGTTTAAGAGATAGTTGGAAGGATTGGAAAAGTTTGTTAGTTGCCTGGAGGTAGTCAGTAGTCACACTGAAGAAGGGGCCTTATTAGTCATGATCTGTCAATGATGTATAGGTTGCATGGTAGCGAATGACTGCTACGTCAATTTTTTTTCTCTGAGTCTTTGTGATTATTCTTTTAAGGATGCATAATTAGGAAAGAAAGACATTATGACACTATATGTAAATAAGTAAGTTTGTGTTTCTTTCCGCTCTGCTAGGTATTTAAGAAGGCTTACATACCTCGAACTTTGACCGAAGTTAAAAACTACGAGAGAGATGTGGATATTATGATGAAATTGAAAGAGGAGGATATGGCATTGAATGTTCAGCAAGATAATGTGAGTAGACATGCTGAGGCACTGCAGAAAAAGAGGGAGGGGATATGAATTCTTCTTTCTGGAAACTTATAGCAGCAGACAAAACCAGAAGCTTTGTTACCAAGGTGTCGAGTACTGAATCCAGTATCGTACTTCCAGATCATCTGGTTAGTGCTAATGCTAATGTTGTGGGGTTTATCCTGGTCTTTTTTTAAATTTTATTTATGTTTAGATAATAATTTTGTTTTGGCACAAAGAATTAAGATGTATTTTGATAATTTAATTGCCTTCTCTCTCCCTTGGTATAGATTCTCTACCAGACTGTTACAGGACTCAAGAAGGATTTGTCTGGTGTTCAGAAGGTGAGAGGATCTTTTTGAAATCCTTCATTTTAACCGTTTGCAGAAAAGTGCTTATAGGCAGCACAGAGAATGCCTCGTCTTTCAGCTGACACCATGAAAGAAGCCTCTTGTCTGCAGAGTGACCATTTATGTCCAGGATGGGTCTGGCGTGGCAGCGTGTCTGCACGACACAGGAATTGCGCCCCTTAACTGTGGTCAATGCTTGGGTTGCTTGAAATGAAATGAAAATCGTCAATATGGCCATGATCTCTAAAGTTAAGGTGGAGATGAGGGAGTGTTTTCCAATTATGGAAAATTTATTTAAATTGTAGCACAGCTGCAAGTTTTGATATGTTCAGAGTATCTTTGCTGTAATATTGCATAAACAATAGCCCTGCAGTATAAGGCATAAGATAATGTGTCTTACTATATTTGAAGTACTTGACAGTGACACTTCTGTAAAGTACATTGGATAAGAAGTTGGATACAGATCAGCTGTAGCCTGTAATTCAAGGTAGAAGCCCTGTGTGGATTCCCCCTCCTTACTTTGTAAATGTTATCTAGCAGTGGTGTAGACTCTGATTTAAAATGGAAATATAAACATGGATGGGATCAGGCTGTAGCAGAGTCTCCAGGCTTGTTTAGGAATAAGTGAGTTTTCCAGTGTAGATATTTGTGTTTACAATATAGCATACATGCAGTACCCCCAAGGTGGATTTGGGTATGATCCAAGATAATTAAAAATTGGCTTTCACATATGCTAGCAAATTGCTGTTTAACTTAGGGAAATTAGTTTGGGAGTAAAATAACAGCTGTGCTGTGAGACCTGACCTAAAAGAAACTGTGTTGTACATTCTAGATTTCTTGTTCTTAATTTGTTTAACCTACTTTTCAGTCTTTTTCTTGAGACACAGTGATGGCTGTAGTAAAGGAGATGGCATCAACTCTCTCAAGGGTTTCTTTGCAGCAGATTCTATTTTGTTTTTTTCATAAATATGTGTATATACATAGCGTATATGTGTGTTTGTGTATTGTCATTAGTTTTCTTGGTTTTGATTTGATATCATTCTTGATTTATCATGCAGATTCCTGCACTTCTTGAAGAGGCAAATGAGTCAGAAACAGACTCTGATGATAATGATGATGGCAGCTCAGAGGACTCTGATTCAGGCTGTAAAGAATCCATACATCCCAAAGATAAACCTGCTGAAGTTGGCATGGACAAAAAGGTCAGCTGGCTAGGAATTGTGTATTTTTCCCACCTCTGCTTATGTGGCATGAAAAAATCCAAACTTAGTGGTTTTTGCAGATTCTTATCTGAAACAAGCTGTGGATTTTTCCCTTTGTGGAGAACGAGAGCAGAGACAGGGAATTGCATGCTTTATTAGTGGTGTTTTTATGTAGAGCAACATGTAACACAGCTCTCTGTAGCCTAGGCAAAGCTAGGAAAGAGGTCTCTACAGAGAATTATAGGGGTACACAAAGCAGAATTTAGTGAAGGCTGGGCAGCTTTTCAGTGCTTCTGGCCACTCTTCCAGGCTTTGGTGTTTGGGTTTGTGGTTGTGATCAGTGATAAACTTCCTTATGCCCAGGGAACTGAGACCACCTGACTTACAGAACTGGAGTCTTGGTGACAGTGTTTGTACCTCGGTGGCTTTTGCAGTACAATTAGTACAGACTGGCTATCTTTGCTGGGGGGCAAGAGTTGTAATGCAGTCATGCAAAGTGATTATGGTTAGGGTTTGAGTGGGTTTTTTTAAGGCTTCATTTTCTAAACTCCAGAACAATTATGCTTGGTTTTGATGAGGCTCTTCTGCAGAGTATCACTCATAGATGAGAACCTTTTTGCAGACTTTTAGGTGCTGTGCAAATAAAAGGAAGGGTGCAACTTGCTGGGCTTAAGGGATTCAAGATTTGGGAGTTTGCTGTTAGGTTTTTCTTCTGAGAAAATCTGTCAAATAAAAATGCAGTACTCTACTAGACACTTTCTCCCAGTCTGGAGTTGCTGTCTTTCAGATATGAAGCAGAGAAATCTTGGTCACTTCTCATGCTTATTGATAGGTTCCCTTTCTTCAAAGGTTGCATGAAAGTGATGTTTTAACTAGTTTGAATTTTGCCTTGTCATTACCAGTGTGTAGGTCTTGGCTCCGCCCCCAACCTATACTTGCTTTTTCTTTTCCCCTCACTATTCCTGTTGATTTTTATTTTTTGTATTTCTTCCTCTTGATAGTCTTATTTTTATGTCATGTGTTAAATTAGCTTGTTAATGTGACAACTAATTAACTTGCTCAAAATCCCTCACTCTTTTCTGTCTTTAACTGAATGGTGTTTGCTTATTTATAGGAAAGGAAAAAGATGGTTAAAGAAGCCCAAAGAGAAAAGAGAAAAAACAAAATCCCAAAGCATGTGAAGAAGAGAAAAGAAAAGACTGCAAAAATGAAGAAAGGCAAATAAAATCAGCTTTGGCTTGGAGAAAGGGATGATGTGTTGTGAATCAGTCAGTCACCATCTTTTTTTTCTATTTTAAAAAATTAAAAATCCTTTATTTATATACACACAATATTAACTATAAGGGTGGTTTTGTTAATGACATGGTGTAATTTTTTGAACAGTGTATGCCATGGGTTTCTCAATGGGAAAGAATGAGCTTAACACCTGGGCCTGTTAAAATTGTTTACCCTGTGCAGGTTTAACTTGTTAAACTCACACTGATTTGGTCCTGTGTTCTTACTCTCCTGCCTCATGTTGCATACAAGCAAGTTTAGTTTGTTCCAGAGCCGTGATTTGATTCAAATAGATTCTTGGAGAGGGGAGAATGGCGATTCAGAGGCCCATGCCTTCTTCACAGTATGGGAGCAAATTAAACAAGCTGTCTTCTGCAGGCTGTCACAGTCACCCGTGGATAACCCTGCAGGCATTGTGCCTTTGCTGCCTCCCTGTGCTTGCAACACCTTTGATGCTTTCTTACTGGAAGTTGAGTTTTGTGATTTGGGAGGCTGTCCTCATTGCCCAGTACCCCTCTGAACTAATCAGGCAGGTGTACCCAAACAGACAATGCCTGATTATTTTTGTCTTTTTTTTTGGTCTTGGATCTCAACATAAGGCACTTTATCTCTTAAGGGTGTTATTAACCTGCTATTTTGTAAGGTGGTCAAATGAGTATTTGCTGTTTAATAGCGTTTGATTGAATTCAAGGCTTTGTAAAGGCCTGTGGTAAAAGCCCTTCGTGGTATGGCTCAGCGTTGCCAGTCTGTGTTGTGTTAAGATGCCCCAACTCTCAGTTAGGGAGGAGCTGGCAAAGATTTACTCAGAAGTGACCCGCCTGTGCTTGGGCAAAGGTGACTAAGGACAGACCACCTTGGCAGCTCTTGGCAGCTGCTTTGGCCTCTGAGGCTGACAAGTGTTGGGAAGGGTGTTCTCACACAGTAGCCATCTTTTCCCAGTGCCTGCTGTTTCAGAACTCCTTGTGGCAGCACAGAGAAAGGTTCTGATTCCAGTAAATGTCTTGGTATGTTCTCCCTTATTGGGGGTGGGGTTGATGCCCTGAGGATTTGTGCTTACAGGACATACATCCTCTGGTGACAGAGGACGGCTTTTATCCATCAGTGGATATCCAGCAATGAGGGGTTGGCTAGGGGCAGGGTCAAGCTTCCTTCTCTCTGCTCATCACCTTCCACACCCAAAAGAGAGAGCATACTGGCCAACTGCACACGTGGCTGAACTCCACAGACTGACCTTCATAACATCTTTGGTGCCTATAAATCTAGTAAGATTGGAACTGGCCAATGCTTCCAGATCTCTCTCTTCCCCTCCCCTCCCTCTCTTCCTATCCGCACAGGGGTTGATACACTCTCACATACAGTATGCATATAAGGGTAGGCAGTATGGCTGGAGCGTGTTGGGAAGCAATTGTTTTCTCAGCATATGGGGATGTTTTTTGTGAAACCAACATAAAATATCTGCATTTTGGAAATTGGCGTTACATCAGTGCCAATGTGCGAGAAAGAGGGCAGCCTTTAAGTTGGTAGTGAAATAGCAATATCCAGAGGTGAGGGCATACTGGTGGTGTCCATTTGTCTTAACACCAAGGGTTGAGCTAAAAGTATGGACGCTTTTGTTCCCTGCTTTTTCCCTTGCCATCGTGGGAGCTTGCACAGAGACATAATTAGGCAGAGGTGACTGACCTCAGCGATGGCTGACCTGAGCCTGGCTGGTTGTATTCATTGGTGCAGTGCTGAAGGTGACTGAAACAATAACAGCTTTGTGCACTTTGCTCTTGAAATCCCCTTGTGCTGGGGGTTCTTCCTGCTGACTGACGGGGCTGTGGTGTGCTCATCTGCGACAGCAGCTGTGGTTCGGGAAGGTGCGTTCACCAGGAAGTGTGTGTAGGGACTAGGGATTGTGGGTGCAGTGGGGAATTGTCTCCAAGTTGTTGCCTTTCCCCAATAACAAGTTGTGCACTGGGCAGACCTCAGTGTTTTTGGTGAAATGGGCTAAGTGTAAGTGAATCTCTACAAAGCTGTGTGAGTTTTAATTTTGTGTAGCTCAGCTGTGGATGACTCCACCAGGAAACTGATCCATGGCTGATCAGAGCGAGTTGGGGGTTGTCAGACACAAGAGACAACCACATTTTCTTTGGAGCTGGCTGCTCTGAAGACAAGGATAGGTGCTGGTTCTTGGCAAAGAGCCTGGAAACCCCAGAGCCAGAATGTGTGTCCAACTGGGGGGTGTTTACCTCCTTTACCTGAGAAGACACTTCTGAGAAAGGAGACTGCTATTATTTGTGCTTGAGGGAAGAGGAAACGTCCCAGCCCACGTAACCTTGTCTTCCCTCCAGGTCATGCACCACAGCCTGATCAAGTTTTCCTGGCTCTAGCCATCCTGTAGCAGGAAAGTAATCCTGAATCAGTCTTTCCAGATTGGACCCTTGCTCTCAGAGATGTGTGGCAGGACTGTCTGTGCGGGCTATGCGAAGCATGAGCTACCTGCCTCAGGTGTTTGCTCTAGGGTGTGTTTATGTAGTTGAGGTGTTTGCAGGGGACCTGAGGTGGAGCATGCTAGAAAAGCCCATGTTGTGCAAGTGCAGGTGGCCTGGGGATGGCTGTTGCAGTGGGGTATGTGGTTTTTGAGGTGGGCTGTGAGTGCAGTTCATGTGTCCTGGCCATTGCAGGCTTGACACATATAGAAGTGAGGCAGTCTACAGGAATGGGGTGGGTGGGAGCTTTTTGGGCAAGAATCATGAGCCATGTTCATGGTGATTCCTGAAGCAGGAGAATAGCTGTTGAAGAATGCTAGACATAACTATCAAAAGGCACCAGTCTGATTGGGTTGGGAAGGATGGGAATGGAATGGCGTGACTTTGTATCCTGTGCTAAAGAAAAAGCTTCAAAGTAACATAGATGCTCACTTATGCTGTTTTTTCCCCCCAGAGATGAGGGTCTGACAAGACCCACTCACTTTGTTGGCCATAGCAGCATGTTTATGCTGTGCCCTGCTGCTGGCACACGTGCAGACAGAGGAGTATTGCCAGGGCAGGAATACCAGTTCTGTGTGTAAAAAGAACTGGGACAGAACCAGCTCAAGGTGATGCTCCCTCTTTATCTTCCATACTTTCCCCCACCCCTCAGTTCCCTTCCTCCACTTCCCAAGACTGTAGTTAATGGTAAGGCTCTTGGGTCTCTTGTGGGCTATTGCAAGAGCCTCCTTTGTGGAGCTCACCTGATGTCACACACCACAGACAAACAACCTGGAGAGGAGGGCAGTGGGGTAACTGGTGGGCAGGCACCAGGAGATGACCCTGTGGCAGTGAGACTGAACTGTGTGGGTGTGATACCTACCCCTAAGACTTGAGAATTCCCTTATATTGACTGCAGACATGGTCCTTCTCTGCTCCACTGCTTGATGGGTGTTCCAGTGTCCAAGTGGAGAATCCAGATTACTATTTTTTCCCCCCTTTAGAATAAAAACATCATTACTGAACTCATGGCATAAACTCAACTGCTTTGTCACTGAGACTTTTGGAATGTTTCTGCAAGCAGGGCTTTTGATAATTGTCTGGTGTGTTTTTCAAAGCACAACTGTTTTGTTATCTGCCTTCTCTGAAAATGGAGTCCAAGTCTGTCAGGCAATCAGGATGAATTTTCACAGCTGCCAAAGCAGAACTGCCAACTGCTTTTACACCCTTTCTGGCTTAAGCCAGGGGAGAGGATTGCTTTAAAACAGGCAGGAGAAGGTGCTTTATGGAGAGGGCAGGCTGTGAGTGAGTTGCAGCAGAGTGCTGCCTTGTGTGTTTGCACTAGTGCAGGTAAGTATGGTCTGAAAATTAACTGCCTAATCTGAAATGCTGTTAACTTCTTATTTATGTCTTTATTTATTTAAGAACAGGCTGAGCATATGAAAGACATCAAATTCTCAGGCACAGGTCAGAGGCTTGGAAAAATGCATTTCTGGGAATTTGCGGCCAAAAGATTTAGTGGCATTAGAAAGCTTAAGTATGTTGAGTGGGAATATTTACAACTCTGCTATCAAAGATAAAAATGTACAAAAGCAGTTAATCCCTGTCTTCCAGGGCATTCCCAAGTAGTCCCGTCTTGCAGTCCTCCCCTCACACATCTCCTGCCGAGTCCCAGTGAATGACTGGGGAGGCAGATGCTCCTGGATAAGATGTGTTAAGTTCCAAAAAAGTTCATTAGTGAGGTGTTGGAGTTTTTCAGGGGTTCAGCCCCCTCTCCCTGAAGTCCCACAGTGCCGTATGGCTGGTTTGCAGTCAGAGCAGCTGGCACTAGGCTTCTTCACAGATCCGAGGACTGTGCCAGACTGGTATTAATTTGTTGCTTCTTCCATACTATATATTTTATTACATGTGGCAATAGAAGCATTGAAAGGTGGAGTTTTGTGAATGTGGTTTACCGGTGATGAAGCCAGTAAAACCAGCTTTGCATGTAGGGATATGTCTCCTTAGAGGGATTTGATTTCCATGCTGAAATATTTTGATTAAACAATGCAAAACTAGCTGTGGCAGGCTACGTGCTTGCTTTTGGCTTGTGTGCTCAGGCAAGAGTCACACCTGTGGTCCCTTGAGAGACAAAAGAGGTGAGGCCAATGTTTTCTGAGGACCAATGCGTCCCACAAGTTTTGGTCACAGGTAGTGGAGATGATGATGATGAGGAGCTGTGAGAGCTGGATTCCAGAATACCAGATTGCTTACTGATTCTCCAGCTGAATTTTTACCTGCTGTTTTCACCTGCAAAATTGTACAATTTGATACTGCAAACATGAGGCACAGGAGCAGAACAAGGCAGGTGCTTTGTCTGAGTGTGTCCTTCGCCCTGAGCTTGTCCCCTGAGGCGTACCTGCAGGATAATGGGGGACCACTGGGGTAGGAAAGTGTGTTAGGGGTCTCTTGCCTGATTATGGGGACAGTCTTGTCTGGTTATGTCTGCCTTCACCTCTTCCCACTAAGGAAACGAAAGGATGTTTTGGACACGGTGTGTGAGGGAGGAGTTAAAGAAATTTTTTTGTTACACTCAATGAACTCCTAAAACTTTCTGTGGTAAACAGCTTCACAGATCTCTTAAATGCAAAAAGCAACTCAGAATTTATTTTGAACTTTATAGGGCATTGCTGTAAAAATAAATACATAAGTTAATGGCTCATTGTTTTTACAGTTGCAATTTTGGTCGTTCTCAACTGCTAGTAGACTTTCAAAGGAAAAATGCTGACCCTCTGCCTTAGTATCTCGTTATTTTTCTGGTCTTGACAGAACCTTATGTTCCTTGTGCTAATCTTCCTATCCTCTAGAGGGAGAAGTAAGTTCTTGCTCAGACTGTGTTGGAAAGTGTTAAGGCTCCCTTAATATGTGAAAAGTGCTGTTAATGTTTCAATTCTCTGCATAACTTCCTATAAATTTTGATGGGTTTGTACATGCACCTACAACTTCTTTTTTTTTTTTTTCTTTTGAATTTGTAGTTTTTGGATAAAGTTTTATAGTTTGAGGTCATAGGGGCATAATTTGTTCTGGGCCAGGCCAGGCCTGCAGCAATGGTATTAATGCTGGGTTTAGGAAGAAGTTCTAGATGGCACTTGACAAACACTGAGGAGACTTCTTTCCCCTTGTACATATGAAGGCTCATGGTGAGAATCTAAAAAATGCTATCCAAATTCACAAGGATAAGCACCCATCTTTTGTGTAATGCAGTATTTAGCAATTGTTTGGCCACAATCACTAGCCCTAAAAACAGTTTGAGTTGCTCTTTTTTTCTTCCTTCCCCCACCTCCCCAACATGGTTGTTTATTTTCAAAGCATTGACATAAGAACAAACTTGGCCCTTCTTCCTGACGTGCAACAACCTGCCTTCAACCTCTGCAGACTGTGTGGAACTGCAGGCTTTCCTAAGACACAACGTGAATGCTAGACCTAGCCTACAGTAGTAGGTTCAAGGCTATCTCCCTAATCTAGCCCAGAGCTCCATGTCTGCTTTGGAGCTTGCAAAGGCCACGAGGCTGGGACTTGCAGTTGGAAGGTATTGCTTGGGGTTTTGTGTGTTTATAGTTTCCTTTTTTTTTTCCTTAAGAAAAAACAAACGGCAGGCTATGATTCCAGCAGGTTGCTGCAGAGCAGGATGCAAGATGAACAGTAACACTTTTTCTGGCATTAGTACTGGGTTAGGGGCTGGCATCAAGGCCAGTGATGGAGACATGAAAGTTTGATCCATAACTATCTTCTGGAGATCCAGAGCATTTAATTGGCATTCCTACTCTTAAGCATTCTTTAGTCCCTTTACCTAATCTGAGCCTCAACCCTTGAAGCCTGACATGAGCCCTGTGCTCTGGGATGTCACTTCCCTGCCAGACTCAATCAGGGCTGCTTCTCTGTAGCTGACTGCAGCCCCCCACACATCAGGGCCTGGGGGCAGATCTAGTGCTTCCAGCCCTGAGCGCTAGCCCCAGCTCCAACTCTAGCCTTACCCTGAAACAGGAAAGTCCTGTATTCCCCAGACATCATTCTGGGACGTATGATCAGCACCAGCTGTCATCCCAATCTGCTGGCACCTAAACAAGCAAGAAACAAAGCTGGTTCTGCAGCCCCTTCACTCCATAATCTAAACCGATGATCAGACGGAGCCAGCAGCTTGCCAAGCTGGTACTGTCCAGAATCAGCCTAGCTTGGTGGTGCTTCTAGGATCCAGAAATTAAATTATCTGTGCATTCCTCTCTGTCCCATCCTGGTACTCAGGATGGGCAGCTCTGTAAAGTCTGAGTGGATGTTTGTACTATCAAAAATTATGCTGAATTCTGAGCAGGGAGATATTGCAGGTCTGCCACCAGCACTTCGGTTAGGGATGTGGACAGCAGGTCTGAAGAGGTGATATCTTTCTGGATTCTTCACTGTGCAGATTGATGTTTGTATGGTATGTAAGTTAAGGTCATCATGTTGGTAAGGTTGCTGTTAACCTACAAATCGTCAAAGCAGGTTGGAGGCTAGGTTTGGAGAGGTAGGGCTGGGTATCACTCCTCTCACTAGATCTAATACGGATTGAGTGTCAAGTTGAGGTCAGATGCGTTGAGTTGTTTGGCATAAGGTTTGCTCTGAGGTGGTAAGAGGACCAGTTTTTGTCTACATTTGATTTGGGATGCATAGAGCCCAGAGAACTGTGAGTTGGCAGGATGAGATGAAGGCTGACTAGAAATGGGGAGCAGAGGTCTTCCTGGTTGTTGCTGTTTAAAAGGAAAAGTCTAATTTGTGTCCTTGATATAAAGTGTTGCTTTTCGTGCTTTTATACTTGTGGTTAGAGAAGAAATGTGAGGAATTGTTTGTCCTCTGTTCTTGACAGGTTTCTCGTTCCATGGTCCTTGGAAAGGCATGAGCTTGTGGAGAGTTAAGTGTGCCTATGTAGCAGAGCATTGTGTCTCTTTGGGCTACAAACAGGTCTTTTTGTGGACTTGAGAACTGCCACCGTGCATGGTAGACCTCAGGTCTGACAGATACTTGGGCCCTTGAGGGAATGTAAGGAGGTAGTACCATACTGTGTGAAACAGTTTGCTTTAAACAACTTACTTTGCTCTAATAGTGATGGATACAGGAAATAGTTGGTCTTTTGGTGGTAGCTCAAGTGCTGGAGCAGCAGGCTGGGTAGTCAAAGCTAGAGGGGAAAGAGCAGTTAAGGAGGAGGAGAAGAGGTTGTCACTTGGTTGTTCTCCAGCCCCTTTTGCACTGTTGCTTGTTCTGGATGTTGTCACTGATATATCCACCATGATCGGAGTGCTTTCCAGTCCTCCTGCCTTATTGGTCCAACCTGACTTCAGCTCCTCACCTTTACCATGGACTACACACCAGCTACATTTGGGGAAACCCAAAGAAACAGCAGGGAGAGCTGGAGACTCTTTTCAGGGCAGTTTTGTTTGAAAAGCCACTCCCTGTGGGGGTATGTGGTTGAGGTGGCAGATTTGCAGTGACTTGCCTCCGTGACATCAGGCACATTGGTGCAGCACAGGGATGGGTATTCATTACTGGGGATGAGTAGGGACCAGACCAAGGGCTCAATCCTGCTAAAGGCTCAACTCCTGGTGCAACTGATGGGAGTCGAACTTTAAGGCTGGCTTTAAATAGGGCTGAGGAGTTTTCAGCTGAAGAAGACACAGGTTTTCTTGGTCATGTCATGTTTTTGATATTTTGGCACATTACGGTTGGTGCAGTAGAAGAAAGTTGTTTTAGAAGCATTTAAAAGGACAGTTCCAAGCAACCAGTTGTGTGCTTTTTTCTTTTTCCTGAGCTTCTAAGAATTACTAGTTCTATCCCTGAAAAAATTGAAAAATAACGAAACACTCTATTTGTAATGATCTCTTTTCAGTCATCCAAAGTGATTGCATTAAGATGTAATTCAACATTATACACATGATAGGTGGTGGAGAGAAAAGCCAGTCATGTTCTTTTCCCAAAGTTGAACAAGCTCCAGCCTGTAATGGAAGTTGTTTATTTATTTGAGAGAGAAAAAAAGAAAGACAAAATTTGTTATTGCGTAAAGGAGTCAAAAACCAATTTGAACTTGCTTTCAGCGCTGGCTTTCCAAGTATTTCAATATAAAACTTTCCCAAGATCCAGGTAAGTCCCTGTCAAACATGTTTTATGGAACATTTCCTCTCCCACAGGTGAACCAGGAACACTCTCTTGTCATTTTTTTCATTTGGAGAAACCAGTAACAATGCCCACAGATGCTACTGCGAAGAGATTTCCACTTAAGTGAACAGAAACGAGATGTAGGCTTTCTGCGACCAGCCAGGCCCTTCTATGGGAAGCCCATCAATTACACTAAGTACCCTGTGGCTGTCTGTGGGTTCTGCTGTGCAGAATTAAAGGATTACAGTTTGTATGGGATTGTTAACAATGTTGGTGCTGTTTCCATTGCTGAGTCTATTGTTCTGGGAGGTGTTTAATGAGTACAATTTATTGACAATCAGTGAGGCTGGGTGATGCAATTTTCTGGCTGGGATGGTGAAGTGTTGAAAATGGGAGCTGAGAGTAGTGAAATCAGTTTGGTGTCAAGGCCTAAATAAAAATGAAGTGTGTTTTGATCAAGTCTTGAAGGCAGCTGTTAGGAGTAGAGCAGCCAGGAGAACCTATGGTTTTGTACTGAAAGGAAAGGGAACAAATGAGGGAGAAAAGTAAGATGATGCAACTGAAATCCTTCAACATGTGGCGCAGATTGTGTAGAGCCATACATTGGTGTGTGCTGTGCTGTCAGCCATGCATGCCTTCAGGGTGTCAGTGCACCGTAAGAGCACCTTCAGACTTGATCCAGCTCTCATAGTTACGTTAGCCAGGGCTGTGAAGAGGTGGAAGCTCCCAGATCAACACAGCGGCTCTTGGAATAGCCTCCAGTGGGTGATCTCTTCTGGAGTTTGCTTTTTACACAAGGGACAGTGCAGGCAAAAGATACAAATATTCATGTGGGAAGGAAGGCACAGCAAAACTGTAGCTTGTTAGGAGTGGTTTTACTCCCAAGGTAGCTGTAGCCTCGCATCTCTGAGTGATTCCCGGGCTATTGGAGTTGGTAGCGTTCATCAAAGTGCACAAGACAAGGTGATTGAACTTCTTGTGTTTTGGAGATGAGGCTGTGATGTCCAGCCATCTTGTATTCCAGGTGGTCAGTTTGGTTGGGAACTGTAGTACCCTGTAGATAAGTCTAAGAGAAAAGGCTGCAGAGCCCTTTCAGCCTTTCTCAATGGGAAGTCCAAAAACCTGAACGGAGCAAATGGCTCAATGGGCATGAGTGAGCAGCTACATAGTTCAGGCCTACCAGGGTGTTTTTTTACAGACTATTTACAGGCCAGTTTGGCAGTTGTCAGCATTTGTGGGAGAGGTGAGTGTAAAGGAGTGGTTTAAAGGAGGATGGATATCTAGCGTGACACCTGGAATTCCTCTCATTTGTAAGAGGAGGATGAGCAACCTTTGTGGGCAGGAGATGGACAGCAGTGGATGTACTGTTTCCATTTCAAAAGGAGGATTCCTCCACATCCCTCTTGCAAGTTACTGTGAAACCATTCCAAATGCTACAGGCCAAATTTTATTCTCAGTTACACCCATGCAACCTTACTGAAGTCAGCAATTGTCTGTTTTGCAACCATTGCCTGATGCAATAACTTGAGGGTTACGTATCTTACGGGTTCAATATGTGCTTGCATTCCCAGCAGTGGGACAGTGAATAACACTGGACATAAAATTGCTGTTACCTGTGTAATTGCTGAAGAATAACTGAGGTCAGTAGTGTTGCATGGTTGTAACTAACTGCACAGGGCAGAGAACACTCGTGCGGTATCTAGGAGTTCATTGGGACCCAGGAGAGACCGACCCATCTCTCAGCTGGAATGCCACTTTCCCACATCAGGCACTCCCTTCAGTAATTATACCCTTTTTAGACTCACCCTTTAGCAATTACTTGCCTAAGCCCTGCCTCAAACTGACATCATTGGAAAGTCCAATAAAAATACGGCGAGCTTTCAAACCATCCTAGGAAAGCAGAATGCTGTACTATTAGCAGTATTTCAATGTAGCTGTTTTGTGAGGATTTTCTTAACCTTATCTCTCAACAGGAAGAGTTTGAGTTCCCTCACAGCAAACAGCCTCAAGGGTCAGCAAAGTCCCCGTCTCATCTTCAGCAACGTACTGGCCTGAAAGGGCTCCGTATTGGTTCCTTTCTTTTTCTTCTTTTTAAGTCATCTTTGCAGTACTGAACATCTTCTTCTGGAAGAACCAATCTTAAGCTTTTCAGACCTCGACATATTAGCCATCACTAAGTCAGTAGTTGCCTTGGTTCTTGTTTTTCAAAGTATTTCTAAGTTCCTCTTCCTTTCTGTTTGTTTGTTTTTGGTTTTTTTTGTTTTGTTTTTAAATTTTATTTTGAAGTTGACCACTTCTTTGAAAACACAAAGGCATATTCAGGACTTGTACTTGCTCTGGGAGAGAGGAAGGCAACAGTAACTTTCTTTACTTTTTAAATGAATTTTTTTGGAGGGAGGGTGTAATAAAATTCAAATTATCCCATGGATTGGACCCTCTATAAGGACATAAGAAGTTATCACTATTTTTGTTACAGGTAAAGCTGAAAAGCTGAACATGAATCAGAGCAAATAGTTGAGAGTTTTGAGTGTTTTTTCCATTATGTGCCTGTCTGAACTGGCATACAGCTCATCCTAATGACATCAGATATTTGGAGGGGTTGGTTTTTTTAATTCTTGGTTTGCATGGGAACAGTACTCCAGAAAAGAATTTTCCAAACAAATAATAAGAAAGGAAACTATGTGCAGAAAAATCGTGGAAGCTAACTGGAAATTTTGCAGGGAACGACTCCTGCTCTGTAACACCTGATGATGGAAGCATGAGGCTTTGCAATTGTAAACAAATTTTCTTTCTGCCTTGCTTGGCAGTCGTCTTCATTTTTTGGGTGTAACCCTTTCATGTACACAGCTGCACTCCCCATTCCCACAGCTAGGCATGCTGGGTAAACCTTTTGATCTCACCTTCCAGCCTTTGCCTGCTTGCGCTGTGTTTATTACAACTTTTTCAACTCCTCCGGACCAGGGCGTGATGGATGATCCTGGAGGATCTGCCCTCTAGATCTCTGTGATTGTACTGAGTTGATGGTTTCTCCCTGGCAGGTGCAGGCATGTTGATTTAAAACCAAACCAAAACAAAAATCTTTTTAGTAAAGCGAAACCTACTTGGTGTTAACTCCTTCCTCTGCTGTTGTGCTCAGGGCGGGAGAGCGGAGGCTTTACTTGGCTTCCATTTCTGCCTCTGGCACCGCCATCTCTTTGAATTGCAAATGCCTCACATTGTATTGGCTCTTGTCATTTGGTACCAGCAATGGCTGTTCCTCCAGAAGCAGGATGCACCAACTCCTAGGAGCACTGTAGCTCTTAGCAATGTGCTTTTACTTTTCCTTTGTTCTCCGCGGGTTGTTTTGACTTAGTTTTCTGTGGTACTGACCTACTGGCCATAGAAGTCAAGGCGCTTCTCCCAAAGCTCGCAGCAGGCTCTGGGGAACTGTCAAATCAAATCCTATACTCATGGCACAGTGAAAGCCCCTGTTAACATATATCTCGTGCTGTGCCCGGGTTGATGCCACACTGTTCAGAAAGGTTCTGCTTGTCTTCCCTCTGAACTACAGTGGTATTTGCAGTTGCTGGTAATGTTTACAAAACACCTTACGTAAAAACAACTGTTGGACTTCTTTTCCCCCTCCACCCCATGATTTAAATAGTTTAAAAACTCGTTGTGGACCTCAGGCTCTTTGCAAATCATTACTGTGTCTTATTGCTTGTTTGGAGGTTGTAGCATCACTGTGCTCAGCATGAGCAGACGCTTCTGAAAGATGTGAAATGCTTCCATTCCCTGCATTTGGTATGAAAGAAACCTCTTGTTTTCTGAAGTGCTACACATGTACTCCTATCAGGTCCAGGGAAATGCAAGAATAGTGCCACGCAGGATACTTTGATATCAGGGAGACCCAAGCACCTTTCGCGTTAGCTCTGTGCAGGTGTATTGGCAAAACTTTAGTTGTCTGTTGTAAGGGAACATGAAGCCAATTGTCTTTATATGTAATTTGTGAAGCAATATCAAAAAGCACATTAAGAAAATAATATATTATCTTGAATGTTTATGCAACTTGGAGTGAGGTGTTTTTTGTATTTTTTGGTGTGCATGAATCGCTTCAAGCTGATCCTTTCAAAAACTATGTTGCTGATTTTTCTTTAATAATGGAAGAAAAAAACAAATCATGTCCCCAGTCCACCATTTGATGCCTGAGGAGTTTGGATTGAATCACACATTGAAGGAACATGATATACAAAGCACATGCATCAGCTCAGCTACTTTTTAATCTGTTCCTTGATTTGTCCACACTCAGCAGCTTTTTTTTTGGCTGCAAGAGAAAGCCAGTGCAGTGCTTCAGGCAAAGGCGTCACCCAAGCTACCTTAGTTGATGAAACTAAAGCTGCTTCCTGAGCGTTACTGTCCTGTACATTGTTGGATGAGCTGGCTCTGCATCTGTGGCCAATTTGGATGTCTGCAAGTGATTTACTGTGCTCTGAAATACAGCTGCTTCATGTACAGCATCTGATCTGGGACCACCACTGGGAACCGTCCTTCCTGAAAGTGAGGGAGAGATTAAAGCCAGCTGAAGAAAAAAGGGGTTATTTTTATGGTCCCTCATGATATTTTTTTTTCATTAATTCTTTTCATAAAAGATGGAAAACTCTAATTCCCCGACTGATCTGACCTCCAGTTTTTACTAGTGTTTTCTTCTTGGTAGGGAGTTATTGGGTGAGGGCAGGAAGACTCACAGAACCTGTGCAAGGGATTTCAAAATAGGAGTTAAAACAAAATGTTTTCATGAGTGCTCAGGCCTGAAGAATTCGCAGGGGAAGTTCACTGATGATTTGAAGACAGCAGTCCTTCAAGGTCTTGTGAATGGGTGAAACCCCACAGGGACAAGCTGAGGAACAGTGATACTACAGCAGGGATCCCATCTTATTTTTCTCTTATTTTCTCATCGTTATCTGAGCTACCCTGACTACCTATCAGAAAGGTTTACTGTCATCGTGTTTGTTGGCAGCAGGGGATGTGTCATGTAGGTACATGCGAAAACATTTGGCGTGAATATTACCAGTATTCCCTGAAGTGTTACTTAGGTAGTGCTTGGATAGCAGTATTTGATACAGTCTACAACTTGTGTCACAGGAAAAAGTATAGCCCGTCAAGTAGGAATGTGGGGATTAATACAGGGATTAATACAAATTTTCTTTACACAGGCCTTGTGCTGATTTGCAATGAGATATAAAGTGACTGTCATCCAAGAGGTTCATCAGAAAAAAGTCAATACAAAATGAGGTCAGAAAATATCATGTTTCTTACTTTTCATAAAAACAGATGGTATTTTCCCAGCTTTTGAGTCTCTTTAAGAAAAAACTGCAGCAGCTATTTTTCATCTCTTTCAGTGAAAATTGTTCTGTGTAAAAATGTGCCATAAATTTCCTTCTTCCAACCATAATTTATTAATGTAAACCTCGTGAGTCTACCATGTAGAACATATCCAGCTTTGACTATTTAGACAATTAAAAAAAAAGATCCCTTTTGATATAAATAATGTTAAAATATTTACAAAATTGAACAGTGCTAGCACAAATATGGAAGCATCCTATAAGAGAAAAATACACATACGTGTAACACTTAGCATGACCATCATAAGATTTTTGAAAGAAAGTAATAGATATATTTCTTACTTATTTCCTTTCCAAATTAGCGCATGAAGAGCTGTCCCACAATAATATTTCTGACCTGATAATGACTCTGTGGGCATGTGCTTAAGGTTGAGATGAGGGTTTGCAAACTCTGAGTAGGGGGGAGCGAGTGTGTGGAATGAATGGGCCTGTCTCTTGAATATTTCTTGGGCACCAGTGTGTATCTGACCTTCCCTAAATCTGATGAACTTTCCATGCCAGAAGAGTCTGTATTCCACACATGGGCATTGTGCAGCCACTAAGAAGAAGGACATTCCTCAAGCAAGCATGGAAGTGTATTTCATCTGCCGTTCTGTGTCTGGTACCCCTTTGCGGCTGCTGTTAGGGGTTGGACAACAGGTTGGCCTGAAGCCTGAATGTCTCCAAGACCAAGAAAAGTCAAGTTTCTGCTGGAAGAGGCTCTGCTGCAGACTGCCTGGTACCCCTCTGCTTGGCTGGTTAGTTGTTTGCTCTCTGGGGAAGGAGTGGGACTGGGAAATCGGCTAATACTGACAATGAATGATTGGACCGGACTTCAGTCACAGGGAAGCAATGCTCACCAGTGGCAAATGCAGCACCAGCAAATGTGTCAGGCACTCTAACAACTGGTTTGCTGGGAGAATGAAGCCTCCAGGAGCAATAAGATGACTTCTGTGGAGAGCCTCGCTGAACTGGGAGATGATGTGCATATGTGATGCTGAAGTCAGCATTTGGGTGGAGTATAAATCCTAATTTTTATAGATACTCTGTTGGATTTGTTGTCCCATGTGTCTATTACACCCATAAATACCTGCATGGTGTAATTACTGGAAGAGCCAAGTCAGTTAAAGGGAAAATTATAGAAAGTTATAGGAGAACAAGAAGCTTTCACCAATTGCTATGAGAGATGCCATCCCTCTGGAGTAAAGCAAAGTGAATGCAGAAGCATGGCCATGGAGGGAAGTCATCAGCAGTGTCTCACCTCAGCCTGTGCTGTTCAATGTATCTGTAAATGACCAGGGAGAGGGCAAGCAGTGGGGTGAGAAAACCTGGGGGCGATTCTGATAGATAGATAGACAGACATACAGCTAGCTAGCTGCTGGAGGCTGCCACCAACACTTGTCATAGTAAGGAGAAAGGGGGACATGTTCCTGTAGCTCATTCCTGCCTGTGCTTTTTCATGAGGCTCTGTGTAACCACAGCAGCTGGTTTTGCTCCATATCCCCGGTCAGAGCATAGCAGATAGCAAGAGCAAAACATTGCAGTGCTTGTTCCTTCATTTATAAATGTAATAGTACTATTTATTGCATTGTAGAGACGTTTAAGAAGCTTTGGGGGCCCCTTGAGCTGTAGGAGCCTCTTTGCAGAAGAGGACAGAAGCTTAGTAAGTGTGTAATAAGCAAAAGTTGGTGGGGGTAAGAAGTATTATCACTACCCCATGCTGCTACGTGAGATTGCACTGTGGTTCATCTGGGGCTGAGTGGGAGCTGGGCACACAGAGTGCCTCATGGAGGAATTGCTTAGCATCTTCCCCAGCCAGAGAAAAAGGCTTTCAAATAAAAAAATGGATGAAATAAATAATTAAATCCAGGAGGCTCAAGCGTCTGCTAAAAACTGCTCCTTGCCTCTTTGCTCCGCGGGAGAAAGGAGGTGAGAGGTAAGAGTAGGACCAGGCTCATAGAGGCAGCATCCTGAAGGATTGATTTTACACACAACTGTGGGTATGGGTCACAGTCATGGGCCTCGCAGCAGAAAGGACTGGACTCTTCTGATATCACCTCGAGACACCGTGCTTCCTCATTCATTCCTGAGATGGAAGAGAGTGCTGCTTTTACTTGGGCCAGCTGAGAGTGTAGCAGGTCAGGACTGGTTGTAAAAGGATGTGTTCATCCATACAGAAATGTAACATACTAGGGAAAATAATCTTGTAGCAGAAATTCATCTGGCAGCTTAGCAAGAAAAATCTTGCTGGGCATTGCAGTGATGGTGTAGGTTTTCCCTCCCTCCCCCTTTTACCTGCTGTGTCACTTGTGATCTCTGCAGGCAAGGGACAATGTTGCGATCTGTCTGCAACATAAAAGATCTTATTCAGTGCTCATTATCAGTATTGTTTGCTTGGATTATATTGTCTTGTCAGGTTGAATACACAGTGTATTAAAAAGCACACAGTAATAAAAAGTAACAAATAGTGAAACTACAAATGTATTTTGGCCCACTCCTCAGCTGCTGTAAATTATGCTGTATGCACTGAAAGCTCCTGATAAAGTATTGCCTTGTTACATGGCACAGTAAAATATGTGTTTAAGCAGGTTTAGGAAGAGACATTAATAAAACTGAGACCATGTGACAGGCCATTCGATAAAGTGGCTTAAAATAAAAAGCTTTCAACAGAGGTATTCAGCAGGATGGGTTTATGAGCTCTCCACTGCAAAACAGCAAGTCTTGCAGGCTTCCTCCCCATGGGTCCCTGGGGCTGCCTGCAGAGTGTGTCTCCAAATTTTTGAGGGCTAGAGCATGGTCAGAAGTAAGGCAGGATTAAAAACAGAGCTTGTCTGAGAACCGTGTTAAAGGATGACATTTGGTATGGGCAGGAGGAAGCAACACTTAATGTCATTAAATACTACACACCAACTGTGTTGCTTCACATAGCACACCTTGGCATTGGTTTCGGGGCATGAATTGGGCAGTGAGTCCTTCCCTGAGCTTCTTACCTTTTTTCCTTGGCCTGGTATGCTAATGAAAGCCCTGGCCCAGCTCTTTCATCTTGTCCCAGGTTTTCCTTTGTTGATGTGGAAAAGGAGCGAGGGAGGGGGCCTGGACTAGAGAATAAGAGATAAAGGAAGTTTGTTTTTGGCTGAGTCAGAGGACAGTCAGATGAAGAGTTTTCTTTGTAACTTAATAGCTGCGTTAATCATTAGGACTGCAGCTACTCCCACTGATGGCCAGAAAAGGGCCTTGGTTTCTTACAGCTTTGCTGATACCAAATGAGTTCTTTGCAAAAGAGCTCTCCTAGCAGTGCAATTAGAGTGCATTAATAGTCATGTAGGATGTGGAAAGATTTTAAATTATCCTGCATTAAACAGCATAACCTCAGCAGGAAAAATCTCTTTATGTATTTTTAGATTAAATTAAATTATTTAGTATAATAGTACTGTAATCAGAGCATCCCTGGGCAACTGGCGAAGAGTGGCTGTTTCTTTAAAGGAAATAAGGTCCGGAGTTGGCAGTGTTACTGTTCATTGTTGGACCTGGTGATCTAAGAGATCTTTTACAAGCTAAATATTTCTGTCATTCTATGATAATGCTAATGCCTTATCACATTGCATATACTAACATGGAGCTTAGTGTGAAGCAATCAGTTTGGTATGGGCTGAATGAAATAATGGGTTGAATTTACGGAAGCCTTTGTCTATGTTTAAACACAAGTGTGTCAGGGTAATGCAAATTTCTCCCTGTTTTTCCTTAAAAAAGGGAGAGATAAGATTTCCTTGAGGAACAGTTTACCCCAGAGGAAGGAAGTTCAGCACTTTACTCACTGTGTTTTGGCAGGTGCCTGTCACTGAAGATTTTGAGCTCCGAACTTTCAGCTGGGTCCATATCCCTTGGTTCCAAGCAAAGCTTTTCTAAAGTAGCCACCCGAGTAACTATAAATTCCAATGAAAAAAAATGGAACTGGCTAAGGCATCTTTGAAAGGTTTCCTCTTAAATTGGTAACAAGGTGGAGGAACTAAAGCGACAGATTATTAATTTATCTGAATGAAAATAGTACAAGAATGGGGGAAAGTGGGGTAGAAGATCAGAAAACCCTGAATTACTTATTTCAGTCCTCCTCTTCTTGTTAATACTGCCGTCATTAGACCCCCAAGTGCTGAATTGTCCCAGTTTCGTTTTGTGTGGGCGGGCTCAGCCTCTGCCGTGAGCAGGGACACGTTCAGTGCCTCTAGAATCAGTTACTTGACTTTCCCCCCCGGTGTCAGTGCTTGCACAGGTGGCAGATTGCAGCAGCAGTGTCAGCGACTCCACAGTCTGACCCTCCCTCACCCTCTTTGTCCGGAGCTTACCCTCTCCTCCCTGGCAGCGCTGACAGTTCCCACTTAAAAAAGCCTAAAGGCTTTCCTTTCTGCCTGCCCTGCGTTTGCTGGAGCTACGTAATGTCTACAATATGCACAGCACATAGGCTTCAGTGTCTATTTATCTGATTGGCTAGAGCACACGAGTTTTTACATCCCCCTGTAAAAGTTACATCTTCTCAAGCTCCCTAAGTCTCACAGATGAATACATGCAATCCCACCCACTCCCAGCACCACTCTGGCAGTGCAGGCATTGCTCCTATCCAGCTCCGTTGCTTCAGGGTCTGTTTTATACCACCATAGGCTTTTTTTTTTTTTTTCTTCCCCACCCCTCTCTCTCTCTACTTTTGTGTTGCTGGCATTGTGATCGCCAACCTGGGCAGTCATTTTCAATCCGGAAGGCAAGTGAATACTGGGGAGGAGCTAGAGGGTGTGCAAACAGGGAGCAGCATGCATTTCTGGCTCTCTGGTGCAGCTCCGTGGCAGGGCAGACCTGTAGCTGCCAGGGGAAGGGGTCATTTCCTCAAGTTTGGAAAGTGAAAAGCTGAGTGGATCCTTGCTCTAAAGCACTCCCTCTCTACTGGTTGGCCATGTGGGTTTATTTTCAACCTTTATTGTGGTCCCTCCAGAATTGCAGCTTGTTAGACCTGTAAAAATAAGACCTCATGCTCTCTGCAGGACTAACTGCTAATTACTTGCAGCCATCGATGGCAGAACCAACACAGGCAGCCATCCAGTGGCATGTTCCTACCTGTAACTCAGTGTGAATGATGGTTTATGGATAGCGTGGGGATGGGGGAGGTGGAAGCTGCCTGCCACCCACACCCATTGCTCTGCGCCAGAACAGCTTCTTGGGATCTGGGAGCTGCGTCAGGGATGTGAGAAGCAAATTCTCCACTCCTACCCCAGGACAAGGGCATGGCCTTTGAAAAGCTCAGACACAGTGTAGCTTTGGAAAGAAATGGGAAATAGGTTGCCTTGGGGGTGTTTGGCTTGCATGTTGATGTGGCTTTTTTTGTTTTGAGACCAAAAACTGCTGTCTGGTTAGAGTGAAAGTCTCTTTCACAACTAAATGTGTGATGGAAATACCTGTAGAATAGGCTTGGAATACATGGAAACTTGTACGTGCAACCTGCTTTTCTATTCTTAGCAAGTTTACTCTGTAGGTCCTGAAACGTTGCCTACTAGAGACTCTGGAAAGTTCCCTCCAAAAGATGGATTTCGAAGCTGTTGACTGTTTCAGATCGCTTTTCACTGGTATAGAGGAGAAAAAGAAAATGATTCATTCTCTTCTCTTGAAAAGCAAACTGTTCTTAGCACTGTTACAATCATATTCATCACGGCATTATCCAAACTTTTCCTATTTTCCCAAGAAATGTTTCTTTATGAAGACCACTGCCAGGAGGAGAGTGCTGGAGCTAGATGAGCAGCAAAGTTCAGCAAAATTTGGAGCCTCTCTGCTCCTTTCCACATAGAATTTGCTCACCTCAGCTCTCTACTTTCCACACTGATGTACATTCCTAGACTCGCTATTTCACATGGAGTTGATGTTAAATAGTGTTGCTCCAGGAATCATGCGAAGAAGGGAGGTGGGCTGCAGCCAGCATAGCCAGGACATATATAGACATAAAGGAGATAAAGCCACACAGTATTTACAAACAGCAATTTCTGATATCCAGTGGGTAGCTGCAGTGCAACAAATACATTCCTTGTCCACAGCCACTGATATCAATAGATTTAAATGCAAGATATGTTTGGCTCAATAGGTGGAATCAAACATTTATCTAATCTGGTCTTTTCCAAATTAGCATCCAGGATCACAGGCTGCAGAGAGAGACCACTATTCTCCTTGGACCTGCCAGGCAAGCTACAGGAGCCTGGGAAGCAGGGCAGGAGCCTCAGCTCTCCCAGGTGATGTGAGAGAGGGCAGAGGGCTGCATCCTTACCTCCTTCTCATGCCTTTTAATTAGCCAGAACTCAAACAATCTTATTGAGGACTGGGGTCATTTTAATTTCCTGTGTTGGAGAGTGGAGACCTGCCTGTATTTGCCAGTTCTTTAGGAGGTGTGAAGACAACAGATACAACACAAGGGACCCCAAATGGATCATGCTGTAAAAAAAAAAGGTAAGTTGTCTTACCTTAAGACTGCACCTTAGAAACATAAGAGCCTCATAATCCAAAAAGGGGGTTTTGTGCCAAATTCTTCTATGTAAGCAATAAACCTGTTTTATTCATAAGTTCAATATTTGTCCAGGTTGCATGTTTGTGCAAACTGAGCTTATATACCAGTCGCTAAAATTAGTATCCAGTTCTTTTGCATCTCAGGAGACCTTGTTTCTACTCTGCATAAATGGAAGCACTAAAAATTATGCCCGCAATGTGGATGTACACTTACATTTGTTAGTCTAAGCTGAGATTTAGATATAAGAATACCTAGCTGGTGCCAGACAGTACCTAATCTTCTACTAAGTCCTCCAAGGTACCATAGGCACGGAGTGCTAATTCACAGGCTATGAAAGATGAAATTAATTTCCTTTTCTTGTATTAATCAGAGGAGACCAGGTCAAGCAGTTAATTCTCCACACCAGTCTTGGGCCACAAGAGGCTGACTGTGCATCAACAATCAGCAAGTCCAGCTCATTTTGGAGCTCAGGAGAGACAGGAGTTTGCTTTCCACTGTTGGGATGATGAACGCAATGGAAAATCCTGCTTGTTTCAGCCAGAGCTCCTGGAGGCAAAGGGACTGTGCTGCAGGAGGACATCCATGAGGATTTCTTGTTTTTGGCCATGGCCCATCTTACCCCTCCTCTTTTCAGAAGGTAAGTTTGGCACAAGCCAGTTTTCCAGTGTGCCAGGCCTCCCTCAGGATATGCTGGCTGGCAGGGTTGTGAGAGGAGGGGAAAGGCACAGCAGCTCTCTGTTGAGGCAGCACCAGTTGAATGAAGCATGCCTGAAAAATTCTTGACTACAGATCTTTTATTAGCTGCAGCAAGATAAAAGGCATATTTTGTGAAAGTCATACCTTCCAATGTTTCAGGTGCGAGTCAGGAGATGGACAGCATGCATATGAGCGCACGATCTGTTTGTTTGAGTCCATCTTTACGCCTATAGGATCAAATGTTTGTTATTTACAGAATGCTTAATAACAAAGCTTGAGACCATCCTACCTGGCTATAAGCCATGTAGTGGGGGGGTGATATGCTTGGTTATTTTGCTGTGGTTTTCTCTTTTGTTGAAAGACATTTTTTGGAGTGTGCTGTTTTCCGAGGTAAGATGCAACATGCAGGAGTAGAACTGTGGTAGCTGGGATGACTTCAGGATAAAAGAGAAACAAGGTTTGTTAAAAGACTAAAAGTCAGGTCAAGTAACGAGGATGTACAGATAGACAAGATTTCCACTTCAGTATCCCTTTCTCATGTCTCTTTTTTTCTCACCTGAGCTTTCCCGGCTGGTCCCATACAAGGTGCGACTTCTCCCATAGCAGCACAGGACTGCTTGCTATTCCAGCGACAGGGGGAAGTTAAACTGTCAGCTTCATACACCCATGATACTTTGAAGATGGTCTTTCCCCCTTGAAGCTCTTAACCACCCTTGTCATATAGTCATTTGAAGTAAAATTGGCATTGCCTATCTTTCCAAAAGTTATGCTTTAACTCAGCCGCAAAATATAGGTTTGATTCAAGATTAGATTTACAAGGTGAGATTACATAGTTTGTCCTGTGCCAGGGATTAATTATATTATCAAACCAGTTCCTTCTGGCTTTAAAATGTTCATCTCTCTGAAAAATAGCCATCTGTTTTCAGGTATGGCTGTATGCAGGGTAGGGCAATGACTTAAAAAATGATCTGTTACCTCTCTTTCAGCCTTTCATGCTATCATATACATCTGTTTATTGTGTTTGCTCTTTTTCTGCAAGGTGGTGGTTTGCTGATCTCCTGACAGTGTCTGAGGGCTTTCACGATGAGAGGAAGGTGTGGAAAAAATACCCTTTACC
>JAWWES010000081.1:65279148-65301214 GCA_035583135.1 Lophotriccus pileatus | reverse complement strand
TGGTATTTTCTCAAGCCCTTCCTTCACATCATGGATTATCCTGACTGCATCTATTGCTGAAGTTACCCTTCCTTCCTGCCACGAAGCCCCTCACAATCCCACTCTCCAGGTTTTCCTGTCTCTCTGCACTGAGTTTGGAGCCTCTTGCTTTAACAAGCGATGCCCTTCCTGACCCCCTGTCTCCGTATCTCCTCATGCATTCCTTCCTTATCTTGCTCTCACGCTGCTCCAGATTCCCTGCTGACCATAGACCATACCATGTGTGTTTAACAGAGCCCAGCTCGGTGCCTTCTAACAAAACTGGCTTTCGTCCTGACAGAGTCGTATGGCTTTCCTCTCTTTTTTCCAAAACCTTCTGTATATGCTGAACCCTTTAAACATCGGCATCTGAAATGTTTCTCCATCCATCTCCGTATTTGTAAGTCTGCTTATATGATCAACGTTTACATTAGGTAGCTGTTATGCTCTTCTGAATCTGTTCTAGCTGTATTTTGCCCAGACTGTGGTGACCTTTGGGCAAAGACTCTTCTGTGCATGTTTATAAATCATTAAATACCCTGTTGATGCTAAATTTTTCAATATATTATATTATTTCAATATAATAAAATATATTTCAATATATTATATTCAATATATGTTCAAATAAGAACATGATTCATCTTTGAAAGGACTTTGAAATTAATTTTATGTGTGGAAGCAGCTTAAGAAAAATCTGTGGGGTGAAAATTTAGTCAATAAAGTCAATGGGAATTCTGCCACGGGGTGTTTTTGAGTACAGTCTTACAACTATTGTTGTCCTGTTGCAGGTTTAGGCTATTAGTTTGCTTTGTCTTTATTTTTATATAAATAAATATTGTCTGTATTAAGTTCCCTTGCTTCCTTAAGTGTTGCACATTCCAATGTCTCCTGGGTTTGTAAATTTGTAAATATGACTACATATTACTTGTTAAAATAACGTGACCTCACTGAAGCTTAATTTTTTCCCAAATGGATCACGTGCGGCAACACCTCCTCTTTCAGGGTCATATTCAGCTCCAAGGACAGAAGACTCCGAAATACGCTGAATGTGTGTCGCTTTAATGCCTCTGCCTAAATACATGGTGCTGTTGCAAATTTCAGCCCTGTAGAAACCCTACTGTTTATCAACGTGAGAGGCTCCACCCCAAACAGTAATTAGAGCAAAGCTCATGTCATAAATCCGCTGGCATCCCAAGTGAAGACGGTGTTCTCTGGAAATGGAGGTTATCTCTTCCTTCTGTTGCTGGTCCTTTGAACTTCTTGTGGTCAGGGAATCCTTCTGGTTTCAGCTAGAATAACAATTATGAAACTATGCCTGCTCTCCTGGCCGGAGTTCATGTCTAATTAACTTTAACAGGAGTCATAATTTTAAGAGTGATTTCTCAAAAGCGTTATAACTCAAGACAATTAAGGCTTGAGAGAGAGCGCGCGAGACAGGGAGGGGAGGAAAACAGAGGCACTCCTTGGGGCAGGGCACTTCATGCGTATTAAACAGATGTGACTCATTCCTGCCTCTAGTCCCAGCAGAAGTAATACCTTTTGAATAAGTTCTGCGTGCTAGATAAAAACTTGTTTGCTGGTGCAAAAACTGTATCACGCATGTTAGAACAAGCACCCTGATGGGCTACTCCCATCAAAACCAAAGGCACACAGCAGTGGATTTTTCAGTGTGTTGGTGTAAATTTGACACAGGGCTTTTAGCTATGGAAACTTGTCAAAATCTGCAGGAAAAGGGGATAAAGGGGAAGGAAATTCAGACCAACGAACAAAGGAATGAACGAATTGAGTTGCCCTTCTGGAGCAGGATGTTTTTATTCTTATTGTTCATGAAATATGTAGTAGTGTATATAGAATACACCCATCAGCCAATTTGATAGGCAAAACCTGATCTTCTTGAGGACATGTGAAAATAGAAAGGAGATTATAGCAATGCAGAACATGAAAATGCTGAGGACCTCTAGGTCTGACTTTTTGTGTGTTTATTTAAAAGTAGCTCTGCATGCACTACTGTGTATATGACAGGTATTATCTTAAGCCAGGGCATCCCACAGACCTCTCACAAACATGATGCTAAGGAGGACAGCATCCTTATGTATGAAGGATCCAGCCTTCAGTGAACATACAGAAAAACAGAAATCAGGTTTTATGACAGAAATCTGAAATGTTTGTTTGAAATCTGAAATGGTTGTAGGGAAATCTCCTGCTGCTACTACAGGGGTGATCCCTTTCTTTACTGGTGGTGTGAGGATTCCAGAAGAAAGAGTTTGTTTTTTTTTTTAACCACAAAATCAGAGCAAGGTTAGTCAAAGGGGCAGTTAAAACAGAGGCAGGCAGCATACACAAAATCCTAACTGGTGTTCCTGCGGAGGTGCTGTTGCTAAAACAACTGCAGACCATTTCAGTTAAGGACTATATCCACAGAGGGGATGCAAGATCCTTAGGGAGGGTGAGGAGGTGGTGACAGGAGGGACAGCTGATGTCATGCATCACTGCAGTGATTATCATCTGCCACTCAGTGCATGTCCACACAACAGCTGAAGGTGCAGCATGGGTGGACTCTGCTGGGCTTTGTTTAGTGGCGCCAGCTCAGGTGGTAATGGCAGTGTCACGACAGCAATACAATATCAGCATGTAGCTGCCTGAGTCCTCGGAGACATATTCTGGTCATCAGTCATGCTAAATTCCTGCTGCTGGAGTGACATGGCTGCTGGCATCTGGTTGAAACCCCCCAGGCTTCTTGCTTGTATTGTGGGCAATCCCACAGCTGGGTAGTGAGCCCCAGGAGTGGGTTGCAGGCTGCCTCTAGTTCAGTGCAATCACACATGGGCCCTGCCTGTAGCACTCCTCTAGCCAGGAAACAGAAATACATTCTCCCTTAAAAATACTGAACAGTCACAGCACAACAGCAAGTTTCTTCCATCAACTCTGTGGTAATATTTTCCTTCCTTCCCGAGAAATCTTTGACTTTAGCTGTTCAGTGCTGCACCTCCTTCAGCTGTTCCCACAGCTTCCCCTGGAGCAGCCTTCCAGTAGCCCTGCATAAAACTGCTCATCTGCCCCAGATGAAGCAACACAGCAAAATTAATATCTCAGTATGACAAGAGACTACAAGTGAGCCTACACAGTCCGTGGTCTGCTTGGAAAGTAAACCCTAACCACACTGGGAAGAAAAGTTTGACCTACCAAGCAGTGGAGCACCTTGTGTTCTTAGAGTTGGGACTTGGGAATTTTGTGCCCTCTGGGAGGGAGGGAGTTGATTTTCTCAATGTGGGAGCCTGGGGACAAACCAGCATGTAAGTGGTATGGACAATCAGGGGCCCAGGAGTGAAACAGGGAGCAAACCACAATGATAGTGTAGATGCATCCTAAGGATGATGCTTGATGGTTTTACAACATATTGTTGTGAGCAATGAACATTAATCTTAAACTGTAAATCAGATTGTTTGCTATTTACTCATAAGAATTTTGCATTGTTTTCTGCTTGTTAAATTTCAGATGTTAGCATATCCATTATGTTGTCTCATCTCATTTGTTTGGCTCATTTGGGATCTCTCAGGGATGCCAAAATACAGGGGAGTTTTTTGGAAAGTATTTCATCACTATTGTTACTGGGAAAATTATGACCAACTTGTGTTTTAGCATGCTTGAATGTGAATATCACTAACACTTGGACACATCTGTATCTCTTATTCTTTCATTATAAAAACAATGCTGACAGCTCTACCTTCTCTTAATAGTTATCATCCAGCAATAAGAAATAAATTTTAAAAAATCCCCTGGGAAAGTCTTGTCTTTTCCCATGCAAAAGGCAGCAGTATCAGGGGCTCTATGAGTCTACTACAATTTGTGTGTAATGTCACTGAATAACGAAGCAGGCAATTTATGCACTTTTGAATAAGGAAATTCCAGTGCAGATATGGTGTGTTCATGCACATATGGTGTGTTCTGAGGGATTGTGGTGAATGTGAACACTTTGTTACATGAATGAGAAGAAGGTGATTGGGAGTAGTCAACCAGGATTTAAGAAAGTTAAATCATGACATGACAAAGGCTTTGCGGGACCTTTAGAGGTTCTCTCATCCCACCCCTGCCCAAAGCAGGTCCAGGTACAGCAGGTTGCTCAGGGCCTTGCCCAGCTGGGTTTTGAGTATCTCCAGGGTGGAGACTCCACAGCCCTTCTGGGCACCTGCTTCAGTGTTTACCCTCATGGTAAACTTATTTTCCCTAATATTGCCTGGGAATTTCCCCTGCTTGACCAAACTGATAGCTTTGTGCGATAAGGGAAGAGCACTGGTTGTTATCTTCTTTATCTGCTTTGACTTTAACTTAATGTTGGGCATGATCTCCTACAGCACCTTTGTACCTAAGCTGGAACATTCTGGTCTGGACAGATGGATTAGTAGATGGGTGAAAACTTGCCTTCTTTGTTGAGCTTAAAGGGTTCATATTCTACCTGGAGGCTTTTACAAGCAGAGTTCCTGAGGGATCTATTCTGGCAATTTAATATCTTTGTCAGTGATGTGAAAATGAAGACAGTATGCACCCTCATCATCACTTGGCTGACACCAAACCGAGGAGAACAATCAACACACACCAGGGCAGAACTGCCACTCAGAGAGGCAGCTGGAGGAAGGGGCCAATAGGAACCCCATGAAATCTGACAAGGGAAAATGTAAGGCCCTGGAACTGGGGTGAAGTAGCTCCTTGCAACAGTACAGGCTGCCGCTGAGCTCTGCAGGAGAGAACATAGGGGTGCTGCTGTGCAGTGGGCTGAACATGAGCCAGCAGCGTGCTCTGGCAGCAAGGAACTCAAAAGCCTCAACCAGTCACTGGATGAAGGGCAGTGAAATATACCCCTCTATGCAGGACTCATTAGATCCATATAGAGTCCTGCACCCAGATTGCAGCACTGCTTAATGAACTTGTTACTAAGCCACCAAGACGGCTGGATTTTGGAGACCAGCCCTGTGAGAAAAGGCTGAGGGACCACACTTTGTCCAGCCCAGGGATGAGACATCTTCAGGGGAAGCTAAAAGCAGCCTGTCAGTATCTATGAAACACCAAAGCTCTTCATAGTGATGCCTGGTGAAAGGACAACAGACAGTGGGCATAAATGGAAACAAGAGAAGGTCCAGTCAGGTATGAAGATAAACTTTTCCCCATGAGGACAACAAGCAGTGGGACAGGCAGTGAAGTTGTGCAGACACCATCCTCAGAAGTTTTCAAGACCTTGTTGGACAAAGCCACAAGAACTTCGTTCTCAGAGCTAATGGGCTTTGAACAGGAGGTCAAACTACAGACCTCCTTATATCTCTTCCAACCCACACTCTTCTGTGATTTCTTGTTGAAGCTGGTAAGGGAGACTTTATTACTTAAGTCATTCAGTACCTAGAAGTCCTGGTGCTGTCCTGGTGCTGTCCTAGTGATATCAGGAGCTTTCCAGTTCTAGTCAGTGCTCACACACAGATGTTGAGAAAAACTGATGGCCTGATGAGATGATGCAGGCAAAACTTCACAGCAAAATATGTCTGATATACATAAGAGTCCCTTCCTCCCCCAGCGCTACTGCACAGGAGCTCTCCTTGAGCGCCGTGTCTCATGCCACTCCCCATGTGCCCTTTGCCCAGCTCAGAGGCAGGTGGAGCAAGCCCTGCTTGCCTCTTCCAGAAGAGCCAGGTTGTGGTTCCCCTTCTTCTTGTCTGCATCAACAAAGTGCATTAGCTACAAAAGCACAAGAAAGCACAGTGCTGTGAACAGTAGTCTAGTTCATAATTATTATTTTATTGCTTTCTTACAGACAAAACTTTTTTCAAGGATGTGGCTAGAGTCTGTCCTGAAGGTGAGGCTGTACCTCTCATGCAGCTGGCATGACTGGACTTATTCTTAATTTAAACTCATATTACATTTAACAGAGTAGCAAGAACAAGTGAAATTTCTGATTATATTGAAGGAAATCACATATACAGTGTGTTACATAGTGTTCCACATTGAGTGGTCTTACAATATCTGTTCACAGGTGTTTTAAACTCTACTTGAAAACATGCAGTTCACTGAGACCTATGCACAAGGAGGCATTTGTACAGTGAGTTGGTGTGGTTTTTGGTGTGCTATTTGGAGGTGATTTCCCAGGAATCTACCTAGGGAAAAAATATGGACTATCACAGAAAAAAAATAGGGAGAGCTGTCAATCCCTCAGTGCCAGCATAAGAGCTCAGAGCTATGCCAAAAAAGGTTAACATGTTTCTTCCTTGTTTCCTATTAGAGTAATTTTTTATGTAGTGGGTTGACTCTGGCTGGATACCAGGCATCCACCCAAGCTGCTCTATCACTCCCCTCCACAAGTGGACAGGGGAGAAAAAAATATAACAAAAGGTTCATAAGCAGAGATAAAGACTGGGAGAGATCACTCACCAAACACCGTCACGGGCAAAACAGACTGAAATTGGGGATATTAATTGAATTTATTATCAGAGCAGGATAATGGGAAGTAAAATAAATCTTTAAAACACCTTCCTCCCACCCTGCCCTCCTTCACAGGCTCTACCTCCTCGTCCCCCGCAGTGCAGGGAGAGGGGGAATGGAGGTTAAGGTCTGTTCATGGCACGTTGTTTCTGCCACTGCTCAGGGAGAAGAGTCCTTCCCCTGCTCCATCATGGGGTCCCTCCCATGGGAGACAGTCCTCCACGAACTTCTCCAACATGAGTCCATCCCACGGGTAACAGTTGTCCACAAACTGCTCAACATAGGTCACCTTTCCACAGGGTGCAATCCTTCTGGCACAGCCTGCTCCCATGGGATCACAAATCCTACCAGGAAACCTGTTCCAGCATGGGCTCCTCTCTCCATGGTGTTCCAGTGTGGGCTTCCTTCCTGCTCCAGTGTGGGCTTCCCACAGGTTCACAGCCTTCTTTTCAGGCATCCACCTGCTCTGGCGTGGGTCTTCCCCATAGGCTGCAGGTGGATCTCTGCATCTCCACTGACCTGCATAGGCTGCAGGGGAACAGCCTGCTCCACCATGGTCTTCATCATGGGCTTCAGGAGAACTTCAGCTCCAGTGCCTGTAGCAACTCCTCCCCCTCCTTCTCCACTGACCTTGGTGTTGTCAGAGTTGTTCCTCTCACATATTCTCACTCCACTCTTCTCTGGCCACAATTACTTCTGCAAAATAACTTCTTCCCTTCTTAAATATTTTATTCCAGAGGTGTTACTATCACTCCTGATTGGCTTGGCCTTGGCCAGCAGCAGGTCTGTCCTGGAGCTGGCTGGCATTGGCTCTGCGAGACATGGGGGAAGCTCTATCAGTTTCTCACAGAAGCCACCCCTGTAGCCTCCTAAGCTACCAAAACCTGGCCATGCAAACCCACTACAGATGTTAACCTCTCTGATTCTTATGCTGCTAGTCAGGCAAAATGTGATCATTTTTACAGAAACAGTTGGCTGTGTCCTAAAGGGAGCTAAATCACTCTAACAGAAAAGTGGATCTGAACAGAAAAAGAGAAAATAAAACAGTAATTTTATTTCCTATGTCTTACTCAGACCTACTTACATAGAGAAGATATCGTAGATAACCACAGACATCCAAATCAGATGGAGAGCTGGGAAGAAAACATTAATGCAAAGTAGCTTCTTTAGCATCTCATCATATTAGGGCTGTAATTCTTTGGTCTCTTTATCAGACTTTTATAATTACATGGAGCAGGGAATGAGAAGGCAGAAAACTAAATGCAATTGATTCTGCTATTTGAATTACAAGGTTGATGTAGGTGTTTGAGGAAAGGGAGCAAAGCACACCAGCTCCTGAATGCTGAGCAGCAACACTACAGCAATAATTGTGGACTGAGGAGGAGGAGCATACTCCATTGCGAGTCTGAGTGGAACTTAGGCAGCACTGGAATTTGGTCTAGACTGGGGAACACTTCCACATTTACATTGTCACATCTTGAAAGCTGCGGTAATCACAGATGTTTCACTGGGGATGTTTCACATGATCCACAGTGGCTGCCTTGTAGTATTCTGGTCCCTCTGATGACAGCTACTTGAGGTTTAAGTGAGTTATAGCAATGGTTGTGCTTTTATAATGGAGGAGAATGTAGCTGGAATAAGAGAGCTCCCATTTCTGATCAACATGACTCAGGTGGAGGGAGGAGAGAAGTTAACTTCTACTTCTCACTTCTGAATTTGTCTTTGGAGAGTTAAGGGATGTGTGTATGATAAAGAAGACTCCTTTTTTTTTTTTTTTCCTCACTCATACTGCAAATGTTATATCAACATAATACCCTGTTAAATGATGGGAATAAAAAGGACTTGTAAGAAACTTTCTTAAGTCAAGTTTTACACATTTGAAAAGGCTTTTTGTTTTTCAGCACAAATCAATTCTTAATGCTGCCTTTACCAAGTAGCACAAGGTCCCTTTGGTGTGGTGAGCTCTTGCTGACTGGGCGTACAAGCAAGCACAGCTGGAGCACACAACGCTGTGATAACATCTGGAATTTGTACAGCAGGTATCTTGGTGAGGAGGTTTCCAATTCTACCAGAAGATAAATTGCCCTCCATAGCCTCGGGGTTTTGGAGAACAAAATATTCCTATAAGGATGACACCTTCACACCTTGGCTGTGAGAAGCAGAGCTTCTGGCACAGTAAAGAACTGAATCTTTATTCCTCCTGGTTGTTATCAAAGTAGTCGTGGTATGACCCACAAATTGAACACGAAATGACAGGTCTGCTTGCAAAAATGAATGCAAAGTGAGTTATTTGGCATTCTTTTTTATATATTAGATCTAATTCTCCATTTTCCTCCACAACCTGTTATGCATCATAAAAGCTCAGCACAGGGGAGATGTGCATGAAAATCTGTTTTTAAAGTCACACCCTTTTCCATTAAGTTGGTAAAGATACTTGGAACCTTTATAACTGCTCTGATCTGGTATTGCCTCTTACAAGTTACAAGGTATTTTTAATTATGGTGGTAACATTTTAATAAGGCTATCAGTGTCCCAGGCCAGTGCCATAACCAAGATATTTGACATGTCGGCATGACAAACATCTGTTATGATGTACAACTTTGCTACTGGAATATTCACTCTAATGAGCGGGAACCCTGGTGTCTACAGGGCTCCTGTAGCAGCTCCCATTTGACCCTTCACTCCCATTTCCAAGAAGGAGTCAATGAAATCATGGTGCTCCTTGTCCCCTTGGGTTTGAAGACACTTGGGTGTAAATTAGAGCAGCCCCAGCATGAAGCAAGTGTCAAGATCCCTTGAGAGCTTTTACTATTCCACTTCTCACCTTGCACTGCATGTGGCTGAGCAGCTCTGTGGTATCTAATACGAATTATTGTGTTTTATTAAAATAATTCATCCTCACAAATGAATGCATTTTGCATACATGTCATGTGGCTGAAAAGATTTTTGTCCCACTTCTAAAGAACAGCTTGTCAGAAACTGCCCTGTATTGCTCTTAGCACTATAAAGTATCTTGCTATATGTTAACTTTTTAAGCTCCAGCAAGTGTCACCATATGTTGGTGAAACAGAATGGTAAAGAAAGCCTTTAAAGGAACCAAAATGATGTAACATTAAATATTTGACCTTGTACTGTCACTGTTGGGGTAATCTACTTGCAGCAATATGAAATCAAGAGCTGTGTAGAAATACTGTGCATGCTCTGTGGGTCATGGTGGGACCATGCTGGGAAAAGAATGTCACGTGCTGGTCTCCTCCACCTGAAGCACAACAGTGAGGCATCCTGAAACTTTTTGTCTGAGTAGTCAGTCAGGTTTGACAAGGCTGACACATCCCTTACCACACCCTCTACTTTTGCATGGTATAGAAGGAATTGTGCAGTCTTAAGACGCATTCCCTCCTGATGAATTCAAAGACTTTGTTTTGTTTTTCTTTTTTTTTTTTAACCTTACCAAAGACTGAGATCATAATATTCCAGGGACTGTCTGAAATGAGCCCAATGAGTGTCCAGGGACCTGGAAATGGCAGCTCTTGGCAGGCAATTCTGGGCTTGACTAGGACTTGACACAGGCTCAGAGTGAGCATCTTGTATCAGTCATTCCCTACCCTCTCCAAACACTCCCTATGGCATACCTACATTAGAGTGGGTTTTGCTGCAGGGCACTCTAAATCTGCCCGTAATTAGGCACCATTTGAGGGCATTTAAGATATATCTTTCCCAAGACAGGGATATAGCTGAATAAGATGTCTGAGGCCTCTCAGTTTGTAATTAATGACCTTTCAGACCATGTCTGCAGTTGCTATAGAGGTGATCCTACTGGCACCAGCCTCTCCTCACATGCATAGAAGAGCTCAGACTGTGGATTCAGGAGTGTTAACTGTCAATTTTCTGTGGAGAGTTCCATCTCAGTGAAGTGAGGAAGTGGAAATTCCCAGGACTGGCATTCACGTCTTCACAAACATGGACTTTGTGAACGCTGCCACTCAGCCTAAGCTGTTGCTTCCCTGGCAGCCCTTGCACAGGAGTGCTGGTGCATAGCAAGCACCTTGCAGAGACACACAGCCAGATTAGTGACTTGTATGTGCAAACTTGGCCTTGCTGCTCAAAACTGTAGGAGTTAGGAACACAGGAGTCACATGTTGGTTTACAGGGATGATTTGATCTGTTTGGAAGGCCAGACCTGTTTTTTCACAAGCTACAATAATGGAAATCAATTACCAAGACATACTCAGATTTGTACTTTGAATGTCAGATGTCACTGATTTCAGCTAATTTAAATGTATTTGATTCCTATCCAGGAAAGGAGGGCATTAAATAGAAGATGGCATTAAATAAGCTCAGAAGAGGGCATGTGAAATAGGAGGGGTTGGCAGCTACTGTCAAAAGCTATGAATTAGCAAGTCATAGAGGGGAATTTCAGTGTGCCCTTGGGAATTCAGTTCTTAAGATAAAATATAGGTGTTTCCCTAATATAGACAGGGACCAACACAGCATGTTAAGTTCAGCTCAAGTAGTGTCCTTAATAGTTAAAGACCCACTATCCAGCAGCCTAAGCCTAAAACAGAGCTTTTGGGTACACAATTTGTGGTTGGGAAGGAGCCTTTTATGAAAACTAAAGAGATGTGCCAAGCATTAGTATTATGTATAAAGGAGCTTCTCCCTGTTTACTAAAGCAGTTGTCTGGTGCAGACACTTTACCTCTTTGGAACTGTTTTCTCCTAATATCTTCATGGTCTCTGCAATTCTAAGGGAGGCAAGTTAGGAAACAGGGCTACAGCACAGACCTTGGCTCTAGCTTGGGTTAGGGTGGCTGGAGGGAATATTACATGTCCTCTAGACTAACTTGCTTAAAGAGGGTCTCCTAAGACCCACACAATTTTGATAAATCCTTACCTTCTGAGACAGAACTCTGCTAAGACAGATGAACTATAAACTCAAAATGCCTACATTTCATTCTCTCCTTCCTTGGGAGGAAAATCATACAATGGTTTGGGTTGGAAAGTACATTAAAGATCAGCTAGTTCCAACCTACTGCAATGGGGAGGGATACCTTCTGCTAAGAAACTGCAGCTTGCAGTTTCCTGTACATTTGCACTCAAAAACTCCTTGATGTCAAAGAAAGTCGGAGAATTTAGGATGTGGCCTTAGGTGTGTCAGGACTGGGTCTTTCCAGAAATTGTGGAGAAAGGTTTAAGCGAGATCATCCAGTTATGACACTGATATTTTCATGCATTTGGATGAATTTTAAACAATATCTATGTGACTTGATGCTGCTTCAAGATAACTGAGTCCCCCTAGGGTAAGCATCCAGGAAATATTGACTGTTTCAGCATTTAATTATTTATATTTATTTCTTTAATTTCTCTATCTATGAAAACACTTAAGATAGGAGCACTGTGCTGTTTTCAGTATCAATTCAGCCTTATCTTCTCCTCTACATTTCAGTGGGACTAATTGTGCAAGTAGGACCACCAGAATCCACTTTAAGTACACTTCTCTGTGTTCAGGTAATAGTGACTCATCCAGGCCTCTGGGTGTATCCCACACAGGCTGTCTCTATCACAGATAATGCATGTCTCACTGAGCTGGCACACCAGTCCAAGCTGAAAGGTGGGGCTGACTGGAGGTGGTCCCAAAACTCAGCAAGAACCTCAGATCAGTGTAATATGTTTGGATTTCTAAACACACATAAATATAAATGGACAGCTTTCTTAGGGACTTGCTGAAAAAAAAGAAAAAGCTTTGTGTTTGTATGCTGAAATACAAATACCTGGTTTGATACACCACCACGCACAAAATCTGACTTCTATATACACTGGTGGTACTAATTCAGAGATTTGTATTTACTTTTCAAAAAGTTCGGAGTGGAGTATCAAGGCACAAAGTTCAAGTTTCCTTCATTCTGCATTTCTTTCTTATTCCACATCTGGGTTTTCTACCTTTCTTCTTTCCTCTTTACAGCATTAAGCCTCTGTATTTGTTTTTCTTACTCATTCTGACTGTTTCTGTATTCTGCTCCCTGAAGACTTTGAAATGTAATGTCAAATCATCAAATTGTGCAGATGTAATCTGTATCCAAAACAGCATCCCAAATCCACATATACCCACAATATATATGCATGTGTGTGTGTACATATATATATATGCAGTCATATATAATGATTCATGTTATATATAATACTGCACATATATTACAATATAGAAGTCACTGTATGACTTCACATGTAATAGCCAACTTGCATTCTGCCTCTCTGTAGCACTCTGTACAGCTCCGGGCGGTGCCATCAGGCTGCCTTTCAGGGCCAAGCAATCCCACGTTTGCCTGGAGGAGCTCTTATGCCTCCACTACACTACACTTTGCCCATCACCTCCAGCAGCAGGTCAGGTTCTCACGTAACCTGTACGGTGGTGCTCCCACAGACTCCCAGCAGTTTCAGTGGTACTGGGGAGAACTGGTCTCATTCAGTTTTCTCTTGAATAATTTAGAAAGTCTTGTCCTTTGATATGTTTATATAGTTGTTACCTACTGTCTCATGGTCTATCACTTGGATTTAAAATACCAGGAAAATAATCAGTGCAGAAAAGACAGAAAAGGGCCCAAGAATTTAGGCATGGTGTGGGCTGCTAGTGATCTCACACAAGATTAAAAGACTTCCAGCACATATGTTGTCAGAGAGCATCAGGTGACTGATATGGCTGGCTCCTGTACTGCACATTGGGATGAAAGACTCAGGATTATTTCAGAAAAGCTTGACAGGGTTATTCATGAGCGACTGCTACTTCTTAAAACCTGTCCATCTTTGTTCTCTAACGCCATGGACAAGTGGCCAGACCAGCTCAGGCAGTGCCACTGAGAGTAGTTAAGAAATAGTTCCCAGTCAATCCTTGAGACTAATCCAGTGGTCAACAGCTGGTAACAAAGGCACCACTGGGCATCCTACAGCAAACTGCCTTTGCCGACACGCTGTACACACACAAATACGTTAAAATGACTTTGTCTCCTAGGATCTGGCTTGTTTCATACTTTTTAAAGGGTAAAGCATAACTTTCAGAGGACCAGAAGACAGGAATAACGAAAAACCAAGAGGAAAAGTCATGTCAAATGCCCGTTTCTGAGTATCTCATGCACAAATGCAATTGGCACATGGCACTATTCCAACATTTCATGCACTGGTGCACAAGTTTCAGTGCCATTTCAGAAATGCACGGGGCTTGGAGTGCCCAAAGCTCTCCTGAATGTGGGACCCTGCATATTTTGGAATTGATGAAACATGCACGCTGTTTTCCCGACAAACACCAACACCCTGTGATGCGAAGGGGAGAGGGCAGCTGCCAGCGGACCAGACCCGCCCTGGACGTAATGGTGCCGATTCAACCTGCGCTGCCTTGTCCAGGTGCCGGTTGCTTTCCGGAGTGGCACAAGGGTGTCTGGTGCCGAGGGCACCCCGGCCCCGTGCATCCGCCTGGCAGCGCCCCCGGTCCGCGGGCGAGCCGCCCCATGCCCCGGGACCTCGGCCACAGCCACAGGGCAAAGGCAAGCCAGTAGGTACGGTATAGGTCGGGAGGGAGTTTCCAATGGGCTCCAACCTCCACTGGCAACCCACGAGGGCAGCACACGCACCGAGAAAGGTGGACACGACGGTGAGAGAGGACTTGCCGTGCCCGGGCGGCCACCGGGGAGCGACACCACCGCCGGGCGCGGCGGGGCGGGGGCCGAGACTGCGGAGAATCCCGAGGAGGCCGCCAAGGAGGCGCGGAGGACGCAGGCGAGGCGGCGGCCCCACGCCCAGGGGCGCCGCTTAAAACCTCCACGAAAGGTGTGGCCTCGCCTTTCCTCTGCCGGCGGGGAGGGGACTAGACGGGACCTCCGCTCTTGCCGCCGCCAGCAGCCTCCGCCGCCCGCCCGACACCGCACAGCGCTTCGCGGCGCCCCTGCCCAGCCCTCACCTGCGGGCTGCCCCGACCCCCGGCTCTTCTCGGCCCTTCCCCGGCCCTCGGTGGACTGCGAGGGAGCGGCGGCACCGCGGCTTGCGCTTCCGGCAGTGAATGCCTTTCCCCCCGTCGGGTCTGGGTCGGTCTGTCCGTGGCTTTGCCGCTCGCCCCCTCTCGCCCCTGGCGGCTCCCCCGCTGCCATGAGCATCAACGGCGGGTCGCACCCGCGCATCAACACCCTGGGCCGGATGGCGCGGGCAGAGTCGGGCACAGACCTGCGCTACGAGATGAGCTCCCATGTGGTGGGCGGCGGCGGCGGTGGCGGCGGCGGCGGCGGCACCCACACCCACAAGACCTACTACTACCAGAAGACCTACGGGGGGGACTACGCCTCCGACGGATACGGGTAGGTGCGGGTCCAGCCGACCCCCCGGCCCCGCTCGCTCGGGGCCGCCTTCGGAGAGCTGCCGTGAGCCTGCTCGCGGTTTGATTTCCTAGGTGTGCAAGCTTGCAAGTCTCTTTTTTCTCTTCCTCCCTGAGGAGTCTTTTTTACTTCTAAAAGGCATTTAAACACAAGCGAAGAACTTATAAAAAACACAAACAGAACACTTTTGGTGGCGACTCTCCTCGAAGAGAGTAACAGGATTAAAAAGCAATGTCTTCCCTTTGCACTCAGAGCTGTGAGTGCGAAGTGAGTCCGTGCTGTCTGTAGTGACCCAACAGTTCTCTGCTAATAAACCTCGGCTTTGCTCGGTGACGTAACATAAAGCTGTACGGAGGTGAATTGCTTTATATCCCATACAGCCAGGCTCTGCGCTCAGTGTCCTCCCCAGCAGTTGCAGTAACTAGGACTATAAAACCATTTTAACTACTGGGAATTATTCTCTTGTTAATTTTTGAGTTTGTTTCTAGCTTGTTTAAGGCTTGGGAGTTTTAAGTCGTGATCTTTTATAGAACGTTTAGTGCTAGGGAGCAAAGATGTGTAACAAGGAACCTCGGTCTGCTGTCCTCCCCTCCACCTTTTTAACTTTCTACTTGCCCTGTTGCTGCAGGCACAGTCGAGCTCTTGTAGGCAGAGTGCTGGCTGTGAATCTTGGCTTGGAGAATGCCTGCACTTGTGGATGCAGCTGTACCAGCATGTCGTGTCTGACAAGGACTTTTTGGAGCAGAGTGGTCCTGTGAATGAAAAATAAGTGCAGTGGTCATGAAGACTTCTCTTTAATCTCCCTAACTGGGAGTTCATAGGACTGAAAAGCAGGCAGCAGTTACAGTCACCGAAGGAAAGAGCAGTTGTTTGAAACAGCGCCTATACAAAACACTACTCATGAGTACAGGTTTCTATGCATGGAATGGCTGTATTAAACCATTCTAATTATTGATGCCACTGATTTAGGAATTGATACATAAGTACTGACTTGTATTTTGTGTTAGAATTTAAGCCCTGATTTTTTGAATAGTACTTAATGAGGTTGCAGAAGGACCAGAATTAAACATGCATAGTAAATAATAAACAGCAGATGAGAACAAGCAGGGGGTTTTATATCAAGCAAAATCTATAAGTGACTGTAGAGAATTAGGATTATCCTAGAGAGCACAGAGTGCTCTGCTTAGGTATGTTAGACCTGTTGCTAGAGGACCACTGCATGAATGACAAGACTTGCATTCTATGTAACTTTTGTTTATTACTTTTTGTTTATTACTTTGTTCTTTGTCTGACTTTCGGTTTGGTGTATGTGCAGGTAAGTTAGTTATGATGAATTTCAGCTAGGGCACATCTAGTTACCAATACAGTAGTATGAGAATACCTATTTATTTCTATATAATGAGAGCAATTCAGTACTTTACCATTGGTGAGTACACACATTAGGACTCCAAAGCACTGTTGCTGCCTTGCATTTGTGAGGATTTGTTTTGCTAGTGGTGCTTTACTGTTTACAAGACACATGCAAGATATGAAAAATGAATGGCAGTGCATGTTACTTCCTGGCCCTTCTCTTTTTCCACACTTTGGTGCACTAATCTATCTAGAGGAGGAATACCTTCTTTTAATTTATTATTCTTTGGCTTTTGTTACGTATTTTTAACCAGTCTATAGTTCATTAGGCTTTTCTTTCTGTAGCATTCAATGGCGGTGTAGCAAGAGTGAAAGGGACAAACCTGATCAAAAGGTTAACAACCTTGTATCAACATCCCTTCATTTACTCTTTATAATATAATATTCATATCTCCTTTTTGGGAAGGCATTTCTGGCAAGGAGGTTGCATAGGTTTATTTTTAGTCAGTGCTGATTTGAGTTAAAATGTGTCCCAAAATACAAAATGAGGGGTTTGTTGCCAGTTAATGAAAAAAGGCAGTTATGCTTGATTTTGCACATGTTGTGTGCCAAAAATCCACTAAATCCTCTGTATGTTGTGCTATCAGGATCAGGGACATCATCTGTGGAATTGGTTTTAATAAGTGCGTTTAGCCTGACATCTGCAGTGCCAAAGTTTAGTGGCATCTACTGAACTCAGAAAACTGAGGCTTCTTTTTCCAGTGGGGAAGACCACTCTACCTTAATGTTTAAATGCAGAAGGACTTCAAGTTAGGGTCTAGTCTTGTAAGTTTTGGGGCGTATTCTGCCAAACAAGTCTGTGCTGAGTATTACATTACTCACAGAGCAATATGAGACTCTCCCTACCCTTAGGGCTCAGCAAGGTGCTTTTACAACATTCCCGGTTTCTTCTGGCTTGGGAACTCAGGATGAGCTTGGCCCGTAGTACAGATACTCAGCTTGACAGTGAGTCACATGCTGCTAAACTGCCAATTCATCAGTCAAATATTTATCAATGTCTTTGCTATGGAGATAGAAAATCTGATAAACTATGAGAGAAAGGAAAAAAATGCAAAGTTGTGCAGTTTTATTTGTCATTGCTGAGGTTATGGAAGAACATAGCCTAGGATTCATGGTCACTGAATGATACAAACATAATTTAATTTACACAGTTCTGCTTAAGGATTAAGCACTTCTGTGCTTCAAGTTAAAAAAGGAGTTAGAAATTCACATCCCGTGCCCTGACATTACTTTCAGGAACTGACAAAGTAAACTTGGAGGAAACTGTCTCAAAGCCACATTTTTGCCATTCTCATCAGTCTCACAGGGATCTGAAGAGTCCTGGCTAAGCTAAGTGGTGGTAGAGGTGGCATGGTAACTTCCCCTTTGAGCTCCTCAGACAGAGAGGGAAGAATGTGTCTGAGTTGCTGCTGAATACCTGCCATGCTGGCAGAGCCTGCAGCTGTGCTCTGGCTGGCAGAGAAATGGGTTTCTGTGACAGCTGGTGACAGTGCCACACCATGAGGAGAAAGTCCGGTTGTACCTTTCCCAATCCACTGTTCTGTAGGTACATGTGTGAGATTTGAAGCTCGATACCTCTGCGGGTGTGAAAGCCTCTGTCTGGCAAAAGGGGGTTTGCTGTGTTTTGATTGTCTGCTCTCCAGCAGAGGTGTATTTCCGTGGTCAAAGCTAGACCCAGCATTTGGCAGCTTTCTCTCCCAGAGCCGGAGGTGGGAGAGGCAGCACGTCTGCAGCCTGCTGCACTGGGCAGGTGTGGCCTGTAGAACGGTTCTGTTGCTCCTCGTGATTCATACCAGTGGGAAAAAGCGTGAGGATTTTCTGTGAATAGGCGTGGCAGGATCCCTTGTGAAACCCTACGTGCCATCAGAGCACTAAGCCTCAGGGATCTTGATAATTCAGCAATTCACTAGTGACTCTTAAATTTTTGCACATTTCTAATGGTATTTAGAACCTGATTGTGCCAGATGCAGATGTCTTTTGAGGTTTCCTGCCATCATGCCTTAGTCTATGTGCATACTTGGCAGATGGGACTAGTTTGGTGAGGCCATGGTGTGCCAAAACTGGTCCTAGTTAGACTGGAGACATGTGGGGAGAACCCAGTTATGAAACTCTTGATGATTTGACACTTGTATTCAATTTCTGTTAGGTTGGGAGGGGGAAAGTTGGGTTATAATATTTTAATTTTGGTTTGTATTCTTATGGATATTGTGATTCACCACCTTTAGCCAGCATATGCCAGTGCTTTTTCTGGGACACCCACACCCAACTGGCAGGTGGTGGCATGTGGGTGGTGGTTTAGTCCAGTGGTATGTTCAGGCTGTGTGCTGGGAATGGAGATTCCAGGTCAGGTTTTTCTTCTGACTTACCTACTCTGGGCATACCAGGTAATCCCTTGATGAATCTATTGCTTGTTCAAACAAGTTTGTGTGGAGGGGGGGAAGTGTGAAGAAAAAGAAGTGCTGGTTTTTTGCTCTCGTTCCATTTATGGGAATCACTCAATACACTGCTTCTGCTCAAAGATTTTTTTTTTTTTAAAGTTTCCTTCACTTTTTGAATGAATTAAAAAAAAACCCTTTGAATTTTCAAAAGGCTGAAAGTTTTGTGGAGGACTTGGAAAATGTAACAAGGATTATTCTAATTTGTTTCAAATAGTAACTTGGAGACAAGAGCATTCTCTTTGTTGTTGCCAAAGCTTTAAGGAATTGTGAAGCTGCTGGAAGGCCCCTCAGAACAGCTGGTTGTGCTTCTTTGTCTCCTTCACCCTGCTTCTCTAGACACTAATTGTACCCCCCTGCCCTCCCCAGATAACCCAGTGGCCTCTTCATGTGTACTAACACAGGTAGAAACCAGAGCAGCCTCCACATGTTATGCTGGGGTGTGCAGGAAGATCTTCAGCAGCAGGAGAAAGCAAATCAGAAAGCAGAAGGCAGCCGACTTTCTTCCTTGCCTCTTGGGTTCTGCAGTTATGACATCAACTCCTATACTGGGCCTGTGAGGGTGAAAGCTTAGTGTTTAGAGAAGATATTTGATTTATTCAAAATATATTACTTAGGAAACTTTTTCACTGCTTGAATAAGTCAGTGGCAGCAGTACTCCGCCCTGCTGTGTTCTGGGGATGTGGGCACTGCTGGGTTTGCCGTGTCTGTCTCAACTCTCATAACTCATCATATGGCCTTGAGCGTGTTTCTCAGTCTCAATTATGAAAAGCAGGAATAGTTGTTTCTTGTTTCAGTATAACTGGGGGGTCTTGTGAGGATCACTGGTACTGCTCAACAGTTAAACACAATCTGAGTTCAGACATAGAGGATTCAATTAAATTCAAGTAAAGTTATGGCTGAGTTTAGCTCCAATGGGGTATATTCCATCAAGGCGGTGTTGCTGAGCTACTGTCCTGCCCAAATCCTGGTGGCAGCAGAGGTTGGGCTGTCCTCTCATTTCTCGGGGAGAGCAGGAGTGTAGTATAACAAGAGAGCAATGTGTTCTGCCTTGACATGCTCGGAACAAGGTGGCTCCTGTGCAGAATGACAACATGAAGATACTATGCCTTTCCTAGGGTAGAGAGAGACAGGACTACATTTTAAGATCCCAAATAAAAGCAATTAATCTGTGTTTTGAAGTGTTTTCATAATTTTAAAACAAAGAATCTATCCCCTTTTTGTTTTCCTTTGTTCCTTTAATAGTTAGTGACTATTAAGACTAAGGTATTTTAATAAAGAACTCTGCTTAATAGTATCTTTTTGAAATTCATGACTTGCCTTCCAAATAAGTGTTGTAGTCTAAAATGTTGAGCTGTAGGGACAAAAAGGTTGTTGAGATCTGAAGTGGCCCAGACTGTTTCACTCAGCACTGTTCTGTAGCGTTTACAGAACCAAAGGAGCACAGCAAATAGATTATTACAAATGTATATATTTATTAGTAGGAGAGACTTTGCACTCTCTTGTTATGAGTCCTGCTAAAAGACCAACCTCCAATTCTTTCTCATTCTCCTGGAATGGTTGATAACGCTGTATTTACAGGGGTGCAGTAAACCGAAGGAAAAATCTGTCCATATTTTCACCGCTTGGTGTGCCTACAGTGTCTGATACAGCAGGATCCTATTCATAGGTTCAGGCTTTAAATGCTACCAGAATTAGACCAAATTGCCGTGGCAGCAATAGTATGTCGCAGCATAGTTGTTGCAGTGACCAAACATTACTTCAAACTCATTCACTTTTATGTAAACAAAATCAGACAATGCAGAAAGACACTGACAAAATCCCGTGTGAAGTAATCCACTAAATCTGTGTTCTGTGAGGATTGATGGGATCCTACATCTTCCTGAGGCCCATAAATATATTTTTATATAGCATGTAGGTTATGTGTTTTTATTTAAAAATCCAGCTTTGTACTTTCTACCATGTTATGATGCCATCCAGCATGTTCAGGGTTTACCTCAGCTTCTTTGGTCCAGTATTTTTTGTGTTGGATATGGTTTTCCTTTGGCTGTCTGTTTACTACTGCCTCAAGGTTGGATGGCATATTGTTCTGCATTGGAGTTTCTGCTTTGATCTATTCATCCACATTAGAGGCCTGTTGGCATACTTCATTAAGAAGTATGTTATACTGAAAGGACTTTGAAATTAATAATCAAATACTTTCTTGTCACAGGGTGAAAAGTACTGAATATGAGTCTATATGAGATTGTGCTAGTGCCATCTGATCTGTCAACCTGTATATGTTGAGGTATTTTCTTGCTAAGTATTTTTGTTTTTTAAATTCAGACATTGATTTATGAACTTGAGTATATTTGAACAGCTAAATCTTCTTCAGATTTGAAGTCTTTGAGTCCTGTTGACTTGGTGGAGCTATGCTGTCAAACATCATCTCCTATAGTGGCATCTGCTGTCTCTGGTTAAAGCCATTTAGCTCCATTTGGTCCTTTGGTCCATTTGGTCCTTTGACAGATTTGAAAGCTGCTGCCACTAAGAGGCCACTATCTTTTTGCCCATTATCATAGGGTTGACCTCTGTATTTTAGCTAGCAAAACCAACAAAACTAACATCCAGGGTATTAAAAGCAGCATTGATACAATAGTGTGCTCTTTCCTGGTTTCAATTTGTATAATTCCAACTTTTGCCATTATTTTGGTTATATCTTTGTTTACTGGTTTGGAAAACCTTAAATACATGGTGCTTTCTTCTTGTGAAGGTCCCTGTGAACTGTAAACAAGCAACTTATAGATCTTTTTTTTTTAAACTCTAATTAGGGTGTGCTTTAGTCTCCCACTTCAAGGCATCTTTATTAAACCATCTTCAGTTTTCCAAAATTTTATTATTTGGACAATAATTCTGGATGTGATCTTCAAGGATCACTGGGATGAAAACAAAATACTTATAATTCTACTTTTTCTATATTTTAACTTGTTTTAGTAGTTTATTTGAAAATAGCTTTTCTTCACAATTTTTTACCATGTTAACTATGTGATAGCCATTGTTTAGACCTCCTCTCACTGTAAAGCAAAGTAATACCTTTGAGGTTAGTGAAGGTAACTGAAGCCAGTGGAGATATACTGATTTATTAGAGTGTAAGTCTGATCACCATCTATAGTTCTTCTGGCTTTAATGCATACCTGGCATTTGTAGCTGCCAGGACATGACTGAAAAAGGGATTGAAGAAAATGTACTCTTCTGATGTTCTAAAAAGAGAAAATTGCTTGGAAGGTTCCTCTCTCTTATTATGTTTCATTCATGAGAATAATTGTGGGTGTAATTAACTGCAAATTTCAAATGCAGTCACATACTTCTAGATCTAAACACAACAGTGATGCCTAAGGAGAAGGAA
>JAWWES010000081.1:65222758-65279048 GCA_035583135.1 Lophotriccus pileatus | reverse complement strand
TGTAATTAACTGCAAATTTCAAATGCAGTCACATACTTCTAGATCTAAACACAACAGTGATGCCTAAGGAGAAGGAATGATTTAGAAAAGGAAGCTGACGGAAAGCCTGGCACAAAATCAGACCCATATGTTGTTTTTCGTAATTGTTTCCTTTAAGCTGTTTCCAAGGTACACAGTGGTGCATAGCACGGTGGGGCGCAGCGTTTGTGCAGCCAAAGGGTCACAGTACAAGCCGGGGGCTGCGCATGTACGGCTTTTTTTTATGTCATCCAGTGATTCTCCAGTCTTGTCTCTACATTTTGAGGGTCTGTTTACTGGTATTGGGGGAAGCTGCTGAAAAGTTGGGCAAACCTTTTCCATTTGTTCAAGACGAGCTGGTAGAACATCAGGCTGCTGATGCACCAGCTGCACATGCTGCAAAAGAGCTCTTAAAATTACACTGTTGAATGTTTCTCACTGCTGCAGTGATATTCACAAGGACACTTCTGCTGAGGTTTTTACATTGTCACAATTCCTTTTGTCAAGGATGGTCAGAGTCTGTTGAAGTCAGTGGAAAGACCTCTATTGAATCCAGACTTCTTACTGGCTGTGAGCTGGACAGGTTCCCACCGATGGTCTTTTTGATATTAGTGTTGTATGGAACGTTGGGCTCTTCAGTGATTTGTAATGGAAAAGGTTATCTAATGTGAGCACATGAGTTGGAAAATTAGGCAGGGCTTGGAAGCACCTTAGTTCCTTACCATCTTTTAGTAGTGGTTTTGGGTTTGGGAGCTGCGTGGGCTTGCTTGAGAGGTCTGATCCCATCAGCAAGGAATGGTTCCTCACTTGAAGTACCTCACCCCTGTTCAGCTAGCAGTGGCTCATTTGGTGGCTGAATCCCAACAACCTTCTGGCAGTATGGATGCAGTAGATTATGTGCAAGACAACAATAATGATCCCATTACCTGCCTTGGCTTTTTCCCCCCACTAGTGTTTTCAGTGCTGGAGTTTTACTTGGAACCTCCAAACTCACTCGTTATTTTTCTGTGAGAAAGCATTTACTCTGACTCCAGGCCCTACAGCTATATTTGTAACAGCTTGAGCATCTTGCAATTCCTTCTTAAGACACTGCACTAGCTTTGTGCATTTCTGCTGGTAAAAAGGTCTTTCATATGCTTGAATGGACTTGCTAGTGTATTCAAAGATCCTGCTTTCCTTTTATGCCCTGACTTTTGATGGCTGGTGTGATAACATTTACAATTACATCACGCAACTCTATGCTCTAGGTATTGACTTTAACAAAGATTGTGAATAATTCGTTCTCACTGTAATGCTGCCAAAGTTTTGTCTATCAAAGCTATAAATACCTGTGCTGGAAGAAAAACTTTCTTCTTTCTGGCATACCAGTTTCCGTGTTCTACTCTATCCTGTGGCAAAGTCAGTCCATGCCAGCTGTTGCAGAATTATAAAGTGGCTCTGCCATCGGGGAATTGTCGTTCAAACTTCACAGTGCAGTTGGGCAGGAGGGGTAGAAAATGTGTGTGTCTCTGTGAACCTGAGGTGGAGTACTCCATGTAACTTCCCTTAACTGTTTCAAATTTGTGTATCTTGTACTTCTTCAAACTGTGTGATTCCTCTGTATTTACTTCATCTTCTTGTCCCCCACAACAGTCAGAATGGGACCTGTACAGTGTCCAGACGCCAGAACACCATCCAGGAGCTTTTGCAAAACTGTTCGGATTGCCTGATGCGAGCTGAGCTCATAGTACAACCCGTGAGTGCTTCTTGTTGTTCTTATTAAAAGTGATCATGGATATTACAGGGAGTGAATGCTGTGTTGTTACCTGGACTCACAGGCTCTGCTTCTTCGTCTCCTTTCTCCCCTTTCAGCTGTTTGTGTGAGACAACTGGGAGTGTAATGGCATACCCGCTTCCTGGATCTCTTTCTTCCCTTTGTACTCTTTTCGGTAAAACTGATTGAAATGCATCTGGTTAAGAAAAGGGGGACTTCCTGATTTTTGAAAAAACCAAACCCACCCTCAAACAGATTGTACTGCATCTTGTTTGTCAGTTTTAGTTTAGGACCACTGTCAGTGTAAAGAGCTGTTGCTAATATTATGACTACATATACTCTTTCAGTGTGTCCTGTAGAATATTGTCCTCATTTTTTTGGGCGATAATGAACCTGAACCACCATAGGAAATACCTTCATCATCTTTATTTTATTTTTACAGATGATTCCTAAGGCAGTATATGAAACTAGACTAAAATCTTCTTGACTGGTTTAGCTCAAACACATGCAGATGATCTTTGCAGTACAGTACCCTGGTACAAACTCACAGTACTTGGGGGTGGGTTACTCACTGATGCTAGATTCAGTCCTGGCAAACATGGGATGTCCTCTGTTCCTGCTGAAGTCAGAGGAGGTGCAGGGTGATGAGTGCACCCTGCTGCTGAGGCCACTGAGATGTGAAACCTCTTCACAGTTCTGGCAGTAAATGTAATTTAATGCACACATTTGGACCCTCTGGGACAGAAAATTCTTTCAGGAATGAACTCTGTGGTTAGCAGTTCATTTCCTTTTCAGAGATACAGGACGTGAGAGCGCATTTATATAAAAATCAATGCCAGAGTAAATACTGCCTTTTGTTAAGGATTAATATTGTTCCAGTGAAGTTAAAAGAAAGACATGTTTAGTTCCAGCTTGGTGCCACAACATGCATTGCTTACTTTGTTTCTTTCTTTTCTTGCTAAGGGACAAAGTAATGAGTCCATAATGTTTTGTTTGCAAAATCAGGTCAAAGCTGGATTATATTTTGTTCAGCATGGCTGTGTCAGCGTGGGGTGAGGTCAAAAAGCAGTGTTTTCCTGAGTGAAACACCTCAACCATGCTGGTCCACTGGACTGAGAGGGTGCATGGAGAATTTGCCTAGATTTTGGGTGATAAGGTAGGATGCAAATGTGATGAGGCATGGAGCTGGAGACGGGCAGACAGGGTGAAACCTGCATTTTTGTAGGAGGGGGAAGTTTTAGAACCTCAGGGAAACTTGTGAAAACTCAAGAACAATATCTGCCAACTTCCACAAGGACAGTGTTTGCTTCTCATATTCTAAACAGAAGAGCATAGTGTCTTAAAAACTTAGCACACTGTGTGAAACCTGGGCTCCATTGAAATAAATATCAGTCAAGATGTGCTGTTCTTTATGGAAAATTTTGGTTGATAGTACATCTTAATAACTTTGGTATTTTATTTGAATAAGGACTTTCCAGCAACTGTGGCTCCTTTGTTAGTTGGCCTGTCAGTTAAAATTGGCAATCAGGGACTTGGCAGTTGAAACTTATCATGCTTCAAAAATAATCAGTCCTCATAATATCTCTTTTAAGACAATCAAGTTGAATATTTAATTTAATCTCCTTTTTATTATTTTAATTATTTTTGTTTGTTTGTTTTTGTTTTAGGAATTGAAATATGGGGATGGCGTCCAGATTAGAGGGAACAGAGATCTGGAAGAGTGTTTTGCACAGGCAAATGACCAAATGGATATCCTGGATGGGCTGATCAGAGAGATGAGGCAGATGGGCCAGCCCTGTGACATGTATCAGAAGAGGTATTATCAGGGAAAAGTTGGGGGCGGGAATGTGAGTGATAGAAGTTTGTGGTATCTCAAGTGCTCACCTTTCATGGTGTTGCAGGATGTGACAGAAGTCAATAAAGTGGAACTCTTTCTGTTTGGGGCATGCTAACATGGAGAAGGGCCTTGGAGTAATGTATTTCTGATGGAAGTTCACACCCTAGTTGTCTGTCTCTGTGAAATTTTAGTTAGTACATTTTTTCTACAGGTTTTGCTTTCAGCACTTTGTTTTGAATACCTAGTGTTCCAATAAGAGAGATAAATTACTTTGTTTCTATGTTGTCCTCATAAACACTAAGTGGTTCCTTGCCTTTCAGGCTGCTTCAGCTTCAAGAGCAAATGCGTGCCCTGTACAAAGCCATCAGTGTTCCCCGTGCCAGGAGGGCCAGCTCCAAAGGCGGTGGTTGCTTCTCCTCTCAGAGTGGATCAGGCTGGGATGAATACACAAAACGTGTCACAAGTGAATGTCTAAACTGGATGAGGCAGCAGAAGGTAAATCTGCACAAAACCCGGAGACAATGCTAAAGCTTGGTGTTTCTAACGAATGTCACCTCATGTGTAGTAAGGTTTTGGGTGCCAGTAGAAAAGTAAGTACTCATGAATGCCTGCCTATTATTCCAAGTTCCTCTTACCCCCACCCCCGCCACCTATCTCCCCAGTATTTTATGTATTGTGAATTTCCATTTAAATACAAACATGAATTTGGGGTCTTCTTTTGCAGAGGAAAAACTATAGAAGCTAGATTTGAAAGCTAAATGAGACACAGCTGTTAACATAACAAAAGGCATTGGAATATTTGTGTTAGAAATTATTGTGCTCAATATTTCCCTCCTTCCTTCCTTCCTTCCTTCCTTCCACATATTTCCTTTGATTCATATTTATTTTAACCCATTACACAGATAGGACCATCTTCACAGATTTAACCATTGTCCAGTGTTATAATTATGATTTTTCTCCCCTTCTATCTGTCCTTATCACAGTGGGAGCCAGAAGGTAGAGCTGATTCCCACAGGACTAGACTCTTAGAAGTCAGTGCTAAAATACACACAAAAGTGCTGAAGTTACTATCTCTTGCATTCCCAGAACAAATTTGCCTATGCACAGCTTCTGTTTGTGTAACCTGGAGTAGAAAACACACACTGAGAGCCCGTAGTGCTGCTGAAGTGAAAGTTGTGTGTCTGTGGTTGGAGAGCCCTTTCTGAGAGATGGGTAAACTGGAATTGAGTTGTTTTTTTCCTTTCCTCTCTTTATTAGGTTGTTGCTTTGTGATTCTCTCATTATTATCTGTGTATGGTGTTTGTCAGGGGGCTGTTATGCAAACCAGATGAGGAGGGGAGAGCTCTGTACAGTTCCAATACTTCTATGTGAATGCTAGTCATAATCTAGTCTTTGAGTGTGGCATGTTTTAGAGAAAGAAGGGTAAGTAGAGATGCACCCCTTTGGTAATGTGTGTAAGCATTGCGCCTGGACAGCAGCAGCAGATACAGTTGCTCAACACACGCTGATGGAGAGTAGGCTAATCATCAGACCTGCCAAGGTTTGAGGAGTGATGTTGGACAGACACTGGGCACACCTCCAGTGATGAAAGATGGTGAATGTGCTGCACCTCCCAAAGATGCCACATGACACCCTGCACTAAACACAGGGAGCACAAACAAGTGCTTTATGGCTGTGTTCCCACAGAAAACCTCCTGTGAAAGTAAAAGGCTCTCTGTCTCTCTCCTCTTGCTCTCTCTCTCACTTCATCTCTGTCTCCCCCTCTGTTTCTCTCTCCCTTCCCCTTCTTCAGTCCATACAGGAAAGCTGAGGTGGGGCCAGTAAGCATTTAGCTCACTGGGAAAATTTGTTTTGAGCTTGCCATCATGCCTCTTCTTTCCACCATGCCTTGCTGTATCCCAGTACATGCTCCCATTGAGACTAGGGTAACATTTCCCCTAGTAATGTGGGAAAAAGTTCTGAGCAGCTGAGGTTTTCTGCTGGTGTTTTTCTGGTTTTTTTTTTTTTTTTTTTCTTTTTGTCTGGATGGTTTGCTGATAGGAGAATCAGGTGGGCAGGGGGTTGGTCGAATTTCTAGTGCCGAATTAGGGAAAGTGCAGTGAAATCCAGCCTTTGTTCGCATACTGGCAGCCAGCCATGACTGCCGCTGTTGCTACAGTCTCTTTAGATTGTTCAAATGTAACTAGAAGGGTCAAAGTCCTGTAACTTGTAAATGGCTGAATGAAAAATGGTTTTGTTTCTTGGATCGTTTTCAACACTGCCTTTGAACCCCCATGCCTGAGAGTGGTTCTGGCTTTACTGTTATCTGTTGACTCATAGAGATTTGACTCCAGACTGGTAATTTCCAAGTTCAGTCCCAACCCAGGATGAAGATATCTGTTTCTTTACTGTGCACATGCACAGACAGGCATTCAGACAGAGTTGTAGTGTGTCTTTACAGCATAAAGGAGGATCTGGAGTTTGAGGAGCTGAACTGTGAATTCAGTGGCTTTTAATATTTGGAAAAAATGAAAGAAAGAAGTGCAGTCAGCTTTTGGGTCACTAATTATGAATAGCATTACTATTTTCCAAGGCAGTTTCTAGAGATTTTCACTTGTCACCCTACAATAAATGTTATCAAGATGCTAGACAAACAAAATGTTTTATATTAATTTCAGTTTATCTTCTGTGTTTTTTTCCCCTTTCGTTTAGTTTGACTGGATTTAACTCAAGTTATTGAAGTTTACATGAGCAAATTTAAAATGGAAATATAATATATTGTGCTACAGAACTTGACTGGGTATTTTCATGTGAATTGCATGGATAGCATTGTTTGATAAAGTCATAGTTTGTTTTCAGAGTGATAAGAATGTAACTATACTGTAGAACATAAAAGAACAATTTGATCCAAAGAAAACAGATGAAAGTACACTACTGAGTGTGCTTCATCTAGTCTAATTATAAACAAATATTTTTCCAACTTTGTTTCTTCTGCTTTGGGAGCCTGTCACAGAGCTTACGTGATGACAATTTAAAGAAATTGTAACCTCCTATTCTGAACTTTCCTTTGTTCACTTTTACTCTCTAGTGCTTAGTCATGTTTTCTTCAATTCCATTCCTTTATGCTCCAGTTTGGATAGCAATGTTGGAAATGAAAGCACAAATACTGTTTCTTTCTCCTAGGCTGAAATGGAGCTAGTGAAGTGGGGCTTTGATGCAGCATCTATTGAGCAACAAATAGGCGACCATAGGAGAACTCACAATGCCATTGGAGACTATCGCTGGCACTTGGACAAAGTCAAAACAGATCTGGTAATTACTGACTTCCCTTACACATTGCTTAGTCTAGATTTATATCCTTGGTTTAATGTTGTTCCACTACAAAAAAGGAATATTGAATAGTTCATCCTCTCTTCAGAAAGCACTGGTGTCATGATAGTAACCACTTTCAACCCTAATTTCATGATAGATTTGTGTTTCACTTCTTTTCCCAGATTTTGAAATGAAAATTTAGTAGCTATTTAACTTTTTGTTGTACATACTAAGGCTGGTAAATAAATATTGTAACATTTTTTTGTGTGAGAAGAATGACTAAGAATTACTCTCACTTGCTGTCAAGGTATGTTAAACTAAAAAGTGAAAGAATAGGGTGGGTGCTCAGATCCCAGCTTGAGTCATCAGGTTTTTTTTCTGTGAAACATGCACAAATTCTGGGCTAAGTTTAAACTTTTCTTAAGCATTGGGTTTTTTTACTTTTTTTCACCTTCTGAGACTTCTTTTCCTCCCTGAATTTTGTGATTGGAACAAAACAGTCACTGAAAATGCAGTTAGCTTCCTCTGCTATCAGCCCAGCAGTTAGGAAGATGAGAAAGGAGGCTTATTTCATTTCCATTCATCTTTTCTCTAAACTGGGAGAAGAGCACTCAGTCTAAAGAAAAGGCACTCTGTTCTGGAGCTCTGATCTCTCAACCAAGCTGAAGAGTGAAAGGGTTGTTACTCTTTTTTCCCTTCTGCTTCAAATAGGAAAGGTGATAGTCTGGCCCTGTGGAATACCAGTTCCAAGACTGGGCAGGTTATCAGCCATTAAAGTGGGAAAAAAATTGTGGCCTTCAGTTCACATTGTAATTTATACTACTTCATAATCTCCAAAGCCAGCTCCAGGACTAGCTGGCCTAGGAGTTTGGTACAGAAAGATATCCAGTTTCAACAGTTGCATTGGTATTACAGGTGTTGTGTACAGACTTGTTTATATGCTAAGCATCCCTAAGGGTAGTAAGTTTGTCCGAGCCTTGGTTTTATGCTTCCTGTGGTCCTCCAGTGGTGCATCCATCTGTTGCAGGCATTTGTGGGTTACCACCCGCAGTTATTATGATATTAACCCTGTAAAGGAAATATTAGCGAATAGGCAACTTGTGAAAGGCTCATTAAGTATTTCCTGTCTCTATTTCAGCGGGAGAAGGCTGCAGTTCATCAGCTGGAGGAAGAATATGAAGGCCTGCTGGTGAGATGTGTTTATTTCTGATACCCTGTATGACAAAGGTGCTTTTTGCTTTATTAACACTGGCACGTTAGTGAAGGGACACTTCAGGTTTTGACAGCGACAGAGTGACTGAATTATTGAAATAAATCTATTCAGCAGTAAACTGGCAGTGCTTTTTAGTTCCTTGATTCATTTTGAGTCATGAACTTGAGATTAATTTATTGCCTGGTGTATAATTGACTTACTCCCACAAGGAAGTTTCTAGTTTGCACTCAGTGAAGGGAGTTGGTCACTAAACAGATGGAGAGTGGAACTCTATCTTCTTAATGGGAGTAAGTGTAGCAAAGAAATTAGACTATATGATGCTTAAAAAGTTACTCAAAGTTGGGATTAGAACCAATTTCTGTGTAGGGCTGTGCATCTTCCGTGCTTTGGATTTTCATATAAAATACAGCAAGAATCTTGTGCAAATGATTTATTTAACCCTTGGGATCGGAAGCTGATTCCTGTGCACATTTCAAGGGTCTGTATTATGGTGTGAAGACAGAGAAGGTATTTTTTCATGTAGTGTCATCTGTGCAAAAGGTGATTCTACAACATCAAAGATGTTCTATGAGCAGCAAATGCAAGGAAAAGTGATGTTAAGTGTTCAGACATTTCTTGGACATATCCATGCCTTTTTGTTTGCCTGCATGTCTGCTACATGTGCGTTTGAAATGACTTTCAGAAGCTGCTGACATCAGGTTCCCATTGTTCTATAAATACATTGTCCACTGCCAATTGCCATTAGGTTTCATAATTCAATAAGCCCAGGCACATTATTTGTTGTTTTTATTATTTGTCCATTGCCAACAGGGTTTATAGATGTGTGGGCTTTACTGTTATTTTAGTTAAAAAAAAAAAACATACATGCTGTGTTGTGCTCTTGGCTTCCCTTTCTCCACCCAGCACAGGCATTCCTGTGTTTATGGCTTCTCATTTATGGAATTCCTTGCAGAAATACTCCTTTGAGAGAATGGATCAGCTTCGTCAATTCCAGAACCTCATTCAGGCCACCAGCAGAGAGATCATGTGGATCAATGACTGTGAGGAGGAGGAACTTCTCTATGACTGGAGTGACAGGAACACTGATATTGCCAGGAAGCAGGAGTCTTTTTCTGTAAGACAGCTCAACATCCCCCCGTTTTCCATGGGCCCTCTTTTGGAATAGTGAGGGAGGAACAGCCTGCTCTTGGGAGAGACTCATCACAGGATGGGCATTTCTTCATGTTTCAAAGTTCCTGGGGATTTTATCAACCCTTTTCAATTAAGTACAGTGTGACAACCTTTTGAGTCAGAATAGGACATCTATTAGAAGACTGTACTCTCATTCAGTGGGTTTTCATGGTTTCTTTTGACCTTGGAAGCTGGCCTTCTCCGCACAGTCCACTGTGGACTAGTGATCACACATAGCTTGTGCACATAGTCATTATGCTGGCATGCTAAACTAAGGGGCTTGAATCAGGCAGTTTAGTTCTCCCTGTTAGGACCATGTAGGGCCTATGGGGTCCCCTGTATATGGCCCTGATTATCTGTCATTAGGAAGTAGGGCTATACCAGAGGGAACTGCTCTGTTCCTCTGATGGTTTTGCCAGCAGCACATTAAGTGCATGGTCTGATGTAGTTTGCACTGCTCCTTCTCATCTGTGGGTAGTACGGGAATGGAGCATGTGTGTTTGTTTAACCCATGTTGGTGCTGAACACCAAATTTAAAAAGGAATGAAGGTTCACACTGCTAAGGAGGTACTTTTTTTCTTTGTTTTTAGTTCAGTTGTTTTGGCTGTTGCAGTCATTTTTACTTCCATTTCTTCTAGGAAAGGTAAAACTTCATGTGCTTTGCTCTGTAAAGCAGCAAGCCTAGAACTGAGATAATTGTACCTTCCCTGATTCTACTGTCTTCATAAGTAACTTCAGTACACCAAACAGAATTACTACATAGTGTTAGCAGGGATAATTTTACATTATCACAACTATCTGGAAAATTTGGAAGAAATCATCCTGTGCACTGTACCTTTGGGAGCTTGTTTAATGCTGTGTTTTGCTTGTTTAGAAACGCATGAGTGAACTGGAGCTTAAAGAAAAAGAACTTAACAAACTAAAGCAAGAAAGTGACCAGCTAGTGCTAAACCAGCACCCTGCTTCAGACAAAATTGAGGTGAGTGAGACACACTTGTGCGATTTCACTAGCTCCTTTAGTTGCTACATGGGAGAAGTTCTCAGTGAAAGTCCACAAATGAAGTGCTGCTTCTGGACTGGAGAAGGGTTTGCCTGCCAAAAAGCGTGTCCATTTTACTCAGCTCTATTAAATAAATGTTACTACCTTCCTCTACAAATCTGGCCATAACAACTGCACAATGATAGATGCATGTAAAAATTAATTCTAAGCTTGGGGAGTTATCTGAGGGTATGAAATTGCTGTATCTTGTTAGAGTTAACTACAGTGCAGTGGAATTTATGGTAGGAAGGCATGTCATTGTTGTTCTGCTATCTTAGTAGGCATGTTTTGAAAAAAGTCACACCCTGTGTTGAGGGTTTATATTTAATCCAGGTGCAAATACTTTCTCCAACTGAAATTGATGGTGCCTTTAAACAGCTTAGCCAAGACAGTTTTGCTTTCAAAGCTTGGCATATATGTACTCTTCAATTATGAAGGCTGCAACAATTTGGAAGACATTTTATTAGGAAATCTTGTAGTTCTTATGGTTTTAGGAGTGCATAAGAACCTGAAACAAAAAGAAGCTAAAAGTAAAAAACAAATTAATCCTTTCAGCTTTTTAGTGTGTTTACTTTTTTAACTGTTACTATCATTATTCCTATTTATCCTGTGGTCAGTTTCTCTCTTAAAAGAAAGATCCTTGTAGGCTCTAGTGGTGAAGTAAAAGTTGTATGTAATTTTCTAAAGAATATACATTATGACTGTGTGAAGATTTTGAACTTAAAAACAATCAGCATAAAAAGTCGTGTTGGGCAGTATTCCTTGGAAGGAGGAGAACATGGCAATTTGCAGTTGAAATATTTTATTTGCAGTACTGTTTGTGCATTTCACCCTTTTTTGTTAATGCACCTCAGGCTTTATGTCTCTTCATGCAAGACATGAACAGACTTCTCTTTGTGTCTCACAAGCAGATATTTAACTCATTTCAGTGAGGTAGATGCTTAGAAGTTGTGGAACTATTTGCATGAGTTATATTGTTCTGGAGTGCGTGAATTCATTTTAGCAGATTTTTCATTTGCATTTATGTGGAGCATAGACAATTTTGCTTGACTCTAGGTGTGGGAGAGAGATCAGTGTGGTGGTTTGAGCTGTATATATTACTGTTTTTGTTAGGCCTACATGGATACATTGCAAACTCAGTGGAGCTGGATTCTTCAAATCACCAAATGTATTGATGTTCATCTGAAAGAGAATGCAGCTTACTTTCAGGTGAGTAGTGATGTGGAGGATTCACATTACTTTTGTTAAAAGTGTGAATCCCATCAGAGATATATTTATTGTGCATAACACATTGTTGCCATGTTATGAATGCTACCATTCTGCCAGAGATGAACTGGGATTTCTCTTTAAAGGAGTCCATCAATTTTTAGCAGATATTTTTAAGAGCCATGTGCAAACAAATTCACAACTATTCTTTTGTAGTTCTTTGAAGAGGCCCAAGCCACAGAGTGCTACCTGAAAAACTTACAAGACTCCATCAGAAAGAAGTTCATCTGTGATAAGAGCATGTCACTGCAGTCTTTGCTGGAGCAGATCAAGGAGCTGGAGGTACTGTCACACTCACCTGACAGGTTATGTTCTGTTTTTCTTGGAAATCAGCTGCCCTTTCAGATATCAAATGTAAACCCAGGTGCACTGCAATGTTTATATACAGTGAACTTGAAACCATTATGGTATATTCCTGCCCATTTTACCGAATCACAGGGTATGCTGAGTTGGAAAGGACCCACAGGATCATCAAGTGAGAAAGCCTACAAATGGACTAGTGTTGTTTTAACTTGTGTAATACTGTTTGGGAATTATGATTTCTTTTCAAACCTGTAATGAGTTCACTACATTCCCAAGTTTCTGACATGCTAACAAATTAAAAAAAACCCTAAATACTTTTTCCTTAGGTGGTAGAATAGATTTTACTTCAAAGGATAAGTATATTCAGTAAATGATTCTTCATGTCACTGTATCAGTCTTGTCTCTTTGAAAGGACATAACTCAGCTTTTTTAGCTGTTTGCTTACCAGGAATTAAGTACTACAGTCCCAAATTGGAGAAGAATAGTCAGTGATGTAAAAGGCCAATTGATGAAGTCAGGTTTGAGAGTGTAGTTATTACCTTTTTTTTTTTTTTTTGTTAGCGATTATTTTGTTAGATTCTTTCAATTTAGGCCTGTGTTTCTTAAACACCACTGTAACCACGTTGAAGATCTGTATGGAGAACCTGCTAAAAAAATTTTGCAAACTCTGCATCTTGCCAGAGCTGCAAAGTTACTTAATTTGATGTTTCTCTTCTCTTTTTTTAAAACTGCAGTTTTACATTATAGGCCAAAGACTCATCCCACTAGAGCTAATGTAAGTTTTGCCTACTGTAAGCTCCAGATAAATCCCTCTCTCAATAAAACAGTGGAAACTAGATAACATTTATTTTAGAATGATTTTGTAATATACAATCAATTTTTGCAGAATGAACGGGAGAGAATTCTTGAATATAAGAGGCAAGTGCAGAGTTTGGTGAACAAATCCAAGAAGATTGTGCAGCTGAAGCCACGTAACCCAGACTACCGGAGTAACAAGCCCATTATCCTCAAGGCTCTGTGTGACTACAAACAGGATCTGGTACTGTATCCCTTTTTGGCTGAGGCTGAACATCACATAAACTAGAACATGGCGAGTTAGTTAGCAAATAAACCGTTGACACAATAGGTATAATCCCTTTGTCTGCTTTTGGTCCGCTTAAATTTCTTCAACAGAAAAAGCTCTTACTTTTCTTGCAATTATGAACAAACAAGCTAGATTCTGTTTGGTTAATAAGAAAAGTGAGGAAAGTACAGTGAGTCATTGGAATCCCCAATTTTTTGATAGATGGAGTATGAAATGTTTTTGATTCCTCCTCCATACTGAAGCTCCTTGGGTTTATTTCTATATTTTTTTTCCTTAACAGTAGGCTTAGATGCGTTTTCTGCATACATGATTTTTCCTGCTCCATGACCACACCCGTGCCTGCACTGTGTCAGGATTTCTGGCAGTTGGGGCTGGTGAATCTAGCTCTGCCACACTCACTCCCAGTCTCTTTGCAAATATGGATGCAGCACTATGCATCCTTAGGCCTCGAGGTCACTGGCTCACAGCCATACATGGTTGCATAGCTTATCATGGCCATGTGTCCACATTCAGTCTTTGATGTTTGTCAGGGCAAGCCCCATGTCTGATGATGAACCAGACTGGCAACTGCTCAGTGTTCTGTGGCTCCTGCTTGCCTTTTTTTTTTTTTTTTTTTTTTTTTTTTTTTTTTTTTTTTTTTTTTTGTTTTTGTTTTTGTTGGTTTTGTTTTTTTTTTTTTTTTTTTTTGAAAGGGGTTGATCTGTGCTGATTTCTTGCCCCAGTATGAAGCCAACATGCACACCCAGACCTGGCAGCTGGGAAACACTCCTGCTTCTGTGATCTGCATGCATCTGCCTTGTCTGTCTCTCCTAGAAACCCCATCTTACTTAATTAAAGAAAACAATTGTTATGTGTTCCTTACAGAAAACAGTGCGCAAAGGAGATGAATGCATCCTGAAGGACAATAATGAGCGCAGCAAGTGGCTGGTGACTGGCCCTGGAGGAGTGGATATGCTGGTGCCATCTGTCAGTCTTATCATCCCACCCCCCAATCCATTAGCAGTCGATCTTGCTACAAAGTGAGTTACTGCCTGTGTTTGAACACTTGCCACTGGGATTAGATAGAGGAGTTCACTCAAAATAGCAACCAGTCACAAAATATGATCTATGCTTTGCTCAGAGTTCACTTCCCCTGCCCCTAAGCGTGGGAGATTATGGACTAGACCATTGACTTGAAGGTCACACTTCAGTGAAACTTGCTGGAATCTAAGTTGGGGATTTTGTCATGTCTAATAACCAAACTCATGGATAAATTAATTTCCAAGATTTTTTCAAGTAGGAAACAAGCCTTAATGCGCTCCTCATCTGGTGGATGTTTCTTAGGATGTTTTGTAGCTGTGCTACAGGGACGGATGCATTTTGATCATGCATTTTCTTTTCTCATGTCAGAATTGAGCAATACTACGAAGCTATTTTAGCTTTGTGGAACCAGCTGTATATCAACATGAAGAGCCTGGTGTCTTGGCACTATTGCATGATTGACATTGAGAAGATCAGAGCGATGACTATTGCCAAGGTAAGACCCCAGATGTCCTTACCTGCAGACCAGAGACATCTATGACCTGATGTCTACTGACCCAAACAAAGCTTGCAGTATCCTGTGCAGATATATGTTCTGTGAAACCATGGGCCTTCTTTTTGCTGGGTTGTACGAACAATTACATAGGAAGTTGTAATTTTATTAAAGGAGAAGCAAAATGATATCCTAGTCAAACCTGATGTAGATAAAGAGGAAGATAAGCTAAGGGAGTTTATTATATACTTGCTGTACTTGTTCCTACTGTGCAAGTGCATGGATAGACAGAGTAAGAGGTAGAATTTCAAACTATTCTTAAGTTATGAAATGATTGTAACAAGAATAGATTAGCTCAGCAGGTACTCTTAGCACCATACTTTTAGAGTCAGCCTGGGTAGGTTTTATTCTAGCAATTACTTTGGTTTTTTTCTAAGTGTATTAGTTTATTCCTTATTGATTAACTGGTCATAAACCTTCCCCAGTTGCTTTTCTTTTTTTTTATTTTATTTTTTAAATTCCCTTCTTCCTTATTTCAGCTGAAAACAATGCGTAAGGAAGATTACCAGAAAATAATAACTGACCTGGAGATCCATTATCAAGAGTTCCTCAGGAATAGCCAAGGCTCAGAGATGTTTGGTGATGAAGACAAACGAAAGATCCAGACTCAGTTCACTGATGCTCAGAAGCACTACCAAACCTTGATTATACAACTGCCTAATCAACCACGACAGCCACAAACAGGTTTGTCATCCTCCTGGTTTTTGGAGAGTTTAGGCTGCTTGGGTTTTGTTATTCCAGGGGTTCTTTTTATGTGAAAATGTTCTCTTGAACAAATTAATTGAAATGTGTTCAAGAACTGTTCTGTTGTCTCCCAATGTGACAAAATTGGCCATGTGGAGGGAAGATTTTGTTCTTTCCTACTTTGGTGGGAATCTGGGAATAGTCCTCCCAAGTTCATGGAACTTGCTGGGAAAATGAGAGGAATTTAGTGCATTTGATACGGTTTTAGTTATTAGTAAGCAAAATCACACTGCTGTGTTTGGGGAAGCAAGTTTGCCTTTTTGTGAAAGAGAGATTTCATTCCCTGAAACAACTGTATAAGAGTCCAGGTCTTCTGCCTGTTCTCAGTTCTACAGATCAACTCAGTGCTTAGATCGCTTGGGCACCACATTGGCTTCCTCTGTGTGGGTGCTCAGTTCTCTGGCAGTTGACATTTACCCAATTCCCTTTACAGTGGTCCCAACTGAGGCCTGTCAGGTGGGTTCCTCAAACACCGTTATCGTTAATGAGAGAAACCGAGAGCACGAGAAGCAGGAGGCCTGGCTGCTGATGGAGCTTCAGAAACTTCGGCGTCAGATTGAAGCTTCGGAGATTCAGATGGTTCAAAGAGCTCCTCTGGGAGTGGATCAAGGGGCTATGCATGACTTTTCAGTCAGAATAAAGGATTTAGAGGTAACGGTGGATATTTTTCTTGGAGCATCTCAAGCTCAGTATGACTCTGTGCAGCACAGCATACTGCAGTTCTGCTTCTGATCAGTTGGGAAAGACACATGTCTTGTGCAGAAAATTGTCAGTTGGAAAATAACCATGATGATTTGGATTGGAGTTTAGCTTCTAAGTAGAAAAAGTTGATTCTTGAATTTTAGAAGTCGCATTCTGCCTGGCAAAGAATACAGGAAGACTGATCTCAAATGGCATGAGCTTGTGTTAAGCCTCATCCTGGGTAAAGCACTGTTAAAATCCTTTTCCAAGGACCCCATTTTACTACCAACTGTGAAGTGCTGTCTGTGGATGCAGACTGAATATATGAGTCCTACAGACTCTCTCCCTCTCCTAGTTCTTAAGATTTATAGGAGACTGGAGAGAGAATATTAGTAGGAAGGGAGAACAGGTTTAAGTATGTGAGAAATTCCCCTGAATCAGTGAGGTTGCAAAGGTCCTAAGAGCAGAAGGCCCTTGGCATGTCTGCCAAGTGCAGTAGGCAGCTGGCAGTAAAGCACTTTGTTTTCAACAGAGACGAGTTTCAGAGCAGAAGGGCTCAAAAAGAGATATTACCTATTGCAGACTGTCAAAAAAGAAACTGCTCAGTATTACTTGCCTTGAAGAAAGCAAGCTCAGTCACTGCTTCAGTCCTCAGTCAAGCTGGTTATATAACAGTAGGCTATTTGCATAAGGAGACCAATTCCATATGTGCTGTAGAATGATCAGCCAAACAACAATGTGTAAACCAGGCATTTTCTTTCTTTAGGGTGTGCAGAATGACTCTCAAATAATGGCTGAAACCCTCAATAAGCATAAGGACTTGCTGCCTAACTTCAGAGGCTGTGAAAAATATGTGTACTTGCAATCAGAGATAAATGCCCTATTTCAAAAGCTGGAAAATATTAATGGTGTTTCTGCTGGCTACTTAGACAGGTAAGAAAATTTATGTTGTAGCCATAAATATTCAATTTCTCCTATAATTCTTAGTCCAGATACCTGCCTTTTGTTAACAGTAGTATAAAATTGCACCTTCTTTTCTATGAATTCTATACATGTGGGCAGAAACAGACAGTAATTTCTTCTCTTTTCTGGAATACTTTAAAAAAAGAAAGTGAAAATCATGGGTATAACAGAAAATTCTTCTGTTACCTGATCTTTTTAATCATCTGCAATTAGAAATATCACCTTTCCTTCCCCAATCCACAATGTATTTGTCTTGTATTTTTTATTTTAGCTTGAATGCACTGAGGTGTCTGCTCCAGGTTATTCTACAAACAGAAGACGTGATCAGGGTTTTTGAAGTCAGGCTGTCTGAAGAGGAGACTGTTCCTTTGGATCTTGATAAAGTAGAGGCTTATCGTGCTTGTCTGAAGGTGAGAGGCCAAGACCCAAGGACACTGCTAGCACTGGTCTATTAAGCTGAGTGAAACCCTTGAAAACCACAGGAGATAGAATTGCTGATCTTGTTGTATTTTACACACGGGCATACAGTGCTTTTGTAAATCAGGCACAGTGCCACTGAATGGTCGAGGGAGGTGACTGTCCCACTCTACTTTGTGCTGGTGCGACCTCACCTTGAGCACTGTTTTGAGTGCAGTTTTGGGGGTCGCCATATAAGAAAGATATAAAGCTATTAGAGAGCAACCAGAGGAGGGCTGTAAAGGTGATGAAGGGTCTTTCATTGTTTCCTGTTCTTAGGTGTAGTAGGGAAAAAGTGTGTAGGTGTCACAAATGCAGTACAAGCAAATCACCTTTTTATCATTTTAAATGAGAGCTGCACTTCAGTTGCTGGGAGTTGTTCTTAACTGGTGTAAATTTGAGCTACACACACAAAAAATAAAATTATGCTTGAGCATATTATCAAAGGCTGTAGCCATCCCTGTGACTGGCGGATGCAAGGCAGACCACTGCCTACGCTGTATATTCCACTTGGTGATATCCTACTGTATGTGAATATGTGTACACAAGCAAGTGTGTGTGTAAAGAAACATCTCCATGTAAGATGTTTATAAAAAATGTAAACAGAGAAAAAAAAAATCTGTGGCAATTTTTACATGTTTAAAAACTGGATATGCTAGTCCTGAGGCTTGATTCCACAGCTGTTGTGAGTGCAGGGATCTTTTGTGCTTCGGTGAAATTTTGTAGTCCGTTGTTTCTAGGAACAAGCAAGGCTCTTGTTCTGCTCTGGTAACTGCTCTGCATAGTTCTGAGAAACTGAAATGTTCTCTTCAGAATATGACCACACAGGGCTTTGGTCTATCAAATTATTTGAAGTCTAACTTTAAATAGATTTTTAAGCCAAAGTGTTCACCACAGTAGGTGTTTCACTTTAAATATATTAAGTCCAGCTGACATCAGTATACGTACCTTACTGATTTAGAAACAATATCTTTAGATCCCAACACATTGTTCTTGCTGTTAAATTGGTTAAATTTCAGTATCTTCTCAAGAATAAAATATATGATAGCATTTTGTTTTTTCTCCAGAAAATGAAAGCAGACCTAAATATGAAGAAGTCACTACTGAATACCTTGGAAAATGAACTGCAGAGAACACTTCAGATTCACTCACAGTCTTGCCAATCATATACTCTGTATGATATGGACATTGGAAAGTACTGTGACAAAGTTACCCAGCTAATAGACCGCTGGCAGAGAGCTGATAAGCAGATAGATAACAGGTTTGTTCATATTTCCACAGCTTTTTTCTTATTGCTATTGCTACTAAGATCATCTTCACAGGGAGTCTAGAAAAACTGATCTTCACTTCCAAAGGACAAATGGTGACTTCAGATCAATAAGACTTAAGCAACTGTGAATAGGTTGAACATACTTTAAAAAGGATTATGTAAATCCAAGGAGAAAAATGTGGGTAGCCATGTAATGTCTAACTTATGTGCTAAGTAGATGTTCTCATTTTCTTTTTTGTTTTAATTCTTGATAATGTCCTTGGATTAAGTACTTCTGGTCAGCAGTTTCCCTCTCAAACAAAGCAATCATGCTTATTCCTGCATACCCTATACTTGAGGATTAGAACAGTAACAGTAGCATTTAAGTAAAAAAACCTGAATGTTGTATCTCAATCTTGAACTGAAGGCATATTCTGATTGTTTGTGGCTAGGGGCAAGGTGTGGTTAGGTTCAGTTTATTTTGGTTTTACTTGAGGACAAAATGTAGTTCTACTAATAAAAATTGACTGGTTACTGGTTGTTCAGTGAAAATTTAGAACAAGAATACTGAAGTCAGTGAACTTGATTCTTGTCACTGCAAGGTTTTATCCATCCCTCACTTAATTGACAGGAAGGCCCAACCTCTGTATTATAGGCTTACTCAAAAGTAAGGCACAAAAAACCATATTGGGTGACTAATAACCAATACAGTTCTCAGGTTTAGCATGTGAGAAATTTATTTGAAAGTTTTGTTCAGAATCTCCTATTCAGAACTTCCCATAATTTTACATGGTTTACTACTGTGTCTCATTTCTGAAAATTGTGTGAAGAGAGAGAAAGAGAATACACTTTGACATTAGTTTTGACAGTTTTTTCCCTTTTTTTTTCCTAGATCATGGGATTTAGAAAGGCAGATCAAACAGCTGAAAACTTACCGAGATCTCTACCAGGCTCTGTGCAAATGGATGTCTGATGCCAAGCGCCGGCAGGATTCTATTGAGTCCATGAAGCTGTGCGATTCCAACACTATCATGAGATATCTACATGATCAGAAGGTGTGCAGCACCTGAATGAGTTGTCTTTGGTTATCTGTTTTGCTGTACAGTAAATATCAGTATCAATGCAGTCTGCAATACAGTGGCCTGGTTTGAATTATAAAGTACATAAGCTACCAAAAACCACCACATGTAGTAGACAGGGGAGAGGAAATATTATTATCCTCATTACTTTCTGTCAGCACTGCTACAGATTATGAATAAGACTGTTTTTGGCTCCTACATGTTCACTGACACTTTTACACATCAACTTTGAATTAATTCAAGGGACTGTAAGATGGTGCAATTTATGGGACAAATTACAGCACAAAAACAAAAAGTGAGGAAATAATCTGAACTAAAGTCAAGAAACTCTCCCTCCCTAGCTCTGGGTTGTCTTCAGTTTTTGTGCGTTCTTTCTGAGAACAACCTTCTCATGCACAGAGAGCTTGCTATTGTAAAAACTGTCCACCTACAGGTCATTTCAGGTCTTAGCCCCAGGGGTTGCAGTAGTCTTCTGCTGCAGGTGCTTTCTGATGGAGGCAGCGTGTACAGGAGGAAATACTGGTAAATCTTGAGGGAGTGTTTCATGGCTCACTTTTTTCTTGACAGAACTTGCACAGTGAAATCTGTGGGAAGCGAGACAAAGTTGAGGAGCTTCTCAAGCATGCAGATCAGTGCTCAGCTGCAATTAAGGTACTTGGATCTCAGCATTTTTCTGGGGTGTGGTTTTTCATGGTCAGATGCATTTCATTGTCTCTGCTCTGCTGACGGGTGAAAAGTTGGCTCCCTGATGTGCGTGTACAGAAATTGCTGGGGTAAAGCACTTCTGTGTATAAAATACAACTAAAGCAATTTTGTACTTGCCACCTGAAGACTATGGGATCATGCAGCAGGTACCAGTGAGAGCTTTTCTTTGGGTGAAGCAAAGCCGCCTTCTAGCCAGAACAAACTTTACAGTTCACATGTTAAAAAATGTAAGGGTGTGAAGAACAGATTGGTATCTTATGAATTTGATCTGATTAGGATCTGATCTAAGAGGAAAGACAAATGTAGGAGGAATGGTGTGCAATAGCCATGCAAACCAATAATGTATGGAGGGAATGGTTTTGTGGTCCTTCAATTTTTATGTCACCTTTATATCCATGCTTTCTGCAGCTCAATCTTACTCTCTGTGAGAAAGATCTTGCCGTATACGTGATGTGGCATATGAGATACAAAAGAGGTGGAGAGACAGTTATTCCAGGTGAAGTTTTGGCTGATAACAACGCTTAGAGTAGTTGCTCCCATGAATCTTTCTCACTTCCACGTAGCCCTCAAATAACAGAAACACTTGTCTTATCTTTTTTGTAAAAAATTTTTTCTCTTTTTCCCTTGTCATTCTCCCCTATGAATCTTCACAGTGGTACTTGAACTGATGAGCTTCTGTTTGTGACAGAGGATCATCTGTACATGGCCAGAAATATAAACAAGGGAAAAACGTAGCTTTTATTAAGAAAACAAAACCAGAACAACCCAAAACTTTGCATTTTCTGAAATACAGATTCCACAGAATTCCTTGGCAGTTACTAAAGAGGGCTTACTTTTCGTCTTGTTTTTCAGGACTATGAGCTACAGGTTGCTTCCTACAGTTCGGGATTAGAAACGCTGCTCAATATACCTATCAAGAAGAGCGTGGTTCAGTCTCCTGCAGTGCTGATTCTACAAGAGGTATCTTTCTTTCCTCCCCACCAGTCTTTTGAATACATTTGTTTGTCCATGCGAGCCATTCTGAGTCATCTGCAGCTGTATTCTAATAATTAGCACTGTCATTGGCAATGTGCACTAAGGACGTAAGCACAAGGAATTAGTGCAGAATAGTCTCTGTGCTGTAAAATCAGACTTGGGCTTGTTTAGACAGTAGATTAGCCCTCAGGAATTTACCTCATTCCTATTCAATGTCCATTGCATGCATATTGTGAGAAAGGAAGATTTGTACCCCAAGTGGTTTAGTCGCTTTCAACCTGGGAATTAACTACTATTAAAAATTTAACTGAGGTTACTCGTGACTGTCAGACAGGAAGAGCATGATGAACCAGGGGATGAAGGCTTGGATTTAATATCACATCAGCCATGGGGGAAAACAATCTTCGAAAAAAAAAAAAGTGTGTTTTTCAGAAGGAAAAATTTATATATCTGGGGACCTCAGAAAGTCATGTGAATTTGTGAGGAGAATTTGCTTTTTACTTTGTCAAGTGATAAGTTTCCTCAAGTGGACTGGAATCCTGTAAATGATCTGGGCATAGGTATATTCATATCTAACTCTGTGATACAAGCTGCTAACAATTCTCTTTCTTTTCAAGGCTAATGAGGCTCAGTCTCGCTATATAGAGCTTCTTACAAGATCAGGAGATTATTACAGATTCTTGAGTGAAATGTTAAAGAGTATGGAGGACTTGAAGGTATTCTAATCCTTTTATTTTCTTTACCTTTTATTTTTATCATAAATTAGCAAACTGTCACTGATCAGAGACAGAACATACAGTGTAAAATAATGCACAAAACTATATCCTGAACTTGGAGGTGTCCTGCTTCTGAAGGAGACATACTAGAAGTGTCATACCTCTTTTGTGAAAGAGTACAGTGTCTTACAAAGTTGCCTCCAAGGACATGTAGGAGGTGAGGTGGAAAACAGTGCCCTTCTGGGTAAATAGGAGGTGCTCAAAGCACGCATGAGGTCCTTCTTTGCCTATCCCAGCCTCTACCTCAGTGAGAGTACAGATACCTCAGTGCTGAAAGGTTGCTCCTCACAGTTAAGGGCACGTCATTTCAGGCCGTAGTCTAAAGTGTTTTAAAAGGAGCAACTCCTGCTTTGATACAGCTCAGTGAAACAGTCAGGCCCACTTAAGAAGTCGCATATGCAGAATGTCATGCCCCTGTTTGAAAATCGTGGAGATTCTAAAGGCAACTATTTCATACTTGGCCGGTGAACATTGGGTACACCAGATTTTACTGTCTGTATTGCATCTCCCTCCCCTCATCAAGTATTATTTCCACTCTGAAAGTCATTGTTCTGATTTCTGAATAAGTAATTCTTGTGAATAAATACACTTGAGTAAATTAGGATTTGACTCTGAGTAAATAAGGATTCCAGAATTTGTCTTGATGACATTAAATAAAAAAGGATTTTTAGCTGTCATTGAAGCAGTGAAAAAAAAAAAATACTTTCAAGTTGCCAGTGTTACAAATACATATTGTATATTGTATTGCATGGGATGATTTTGCAACAGTTATCACAAGCATTTATGTGAGTTTTTCTGTTTGTCTTTCTGCTATCTTGTTGCAGATGAAAAACACCAAAATTGAACTCCTGGAAGAAGAACTCAGGCTTGCTAGGGATTCAAATTCAGAGACAAGCAACAAACATAAATTCCTGGAGCAAAATCTGCAGAAGTACCAGATGGATATTTCTCAGCTCAAGGCAAAGCTGATGAGTTTGGAGGAGATGAAAAGACAAGCTGAAATGGATGGAAATTCTGCTAAGCAAAACCTAGACAAATGCTATGCCCAAATAAAGGATCTAAATGACAGAATAACCAGGTTGACTTATGAGACTGAAGATGAGAAAAGGAAAAGGAAGTTGCTGGAGGATAGATATGAGCAGCAGAAAAATGACTATGACCAGCTGCAAAAAACAAGACAAAATGAGAAAGACAGCCTTGGTTGGCAAAAGTTAGAGTCTGAGAAGGTCATCAAGGAGAAGGAGTACGAGATAGAAAGATTAAGGGTTCTTCTTCAGGACGAAGGCACACGGAAGAGGGAATATGAAAATGAGCTGGCTAAGGTAAGAAACCAGTTTAGCGAGGAGATGAGTAATTTAAAGAACAAGTATGAAACAGAAATTAATATTAAGAAGACCACAATCCAGCAGATAGCTGCACAGAAAGATGATGATGCCAAAGGCCTCAGAGCCCAGGTTGACAGACTGACAAGAGAAAACAGAGACCTTAAGGATGAGATTGTGAGGCTGAACGACGCCATTCTGCAAACAACAGACCAACGGCGGAGGGCAGAAGAAGATGCTCTGCAGCAGAAGGCTTGCAGTTCTGAGGTGTCACAGCAAAAGCATCAATTAGAGCTGGAGCTGAAACAGATCATTCAGCTTCGTGGCGAAGACAACTCAAGATACAAGCAGGCTCTTGAGGAGGCTGCCTCAACTATTCAGGATAAAACTAAGGAGCTGGAAAGGCTAAAGCTTCAGCTTCAGGATGAGGCTAAAAGCCGATGGGAACTTGAAAATGAATTGGCTAAGGTAAGAAACAGTTATGATGAGGAAATTATTAGTTTAAAGAACAAATATGAAACTGAGATTAATATCACAAAGAACACAATTCACCAGGTCACCATGCAAAAGGAAGAGGAGACAAATAATTATAGAACACAGCTTGATAATGCCATGAGAGAAAATAGGAATTTGTGTGAGGAAATTAGGAGACTGAAGAATACAATAAGTCAGACAACAGATAATCTACGGAAAATAGAAGAGAATGCTCAGCAGCAGAAGGCAGCTGGCTCAGAGCTTTCTCAGAAGAAACAGCAGCTGGAGATTGAGCTAAAACAAGTTATTCAGAGGCACTCTGATGAAAGCATGCGGTACAAGCAGTCACTTGATGATGCTTCTAAGACCATTAAGGAAAGAAACAAAGAGATTGAAAGGCTGAGAAAGTTGTTGGATGTAGAAACAAGTCAGAGGAAAGAAGTGGAGGATGAGAACAGTCAGTTAAAAAGAGTCCAGTTTGACCTGCAGAAAGCAAACACGAGTGCTACTGAGACAATTAACAAGCTGAGGATCCAAGAGCAGGAACTGGCCAGACTGAAAATTGACTATGAAAGAGTTTCACAGGAGAAAAAAGGCAGGGATCAAGAAAGTGCAAAGTTCCAGAGCACTGTGAAAGACTTGCAGATCCAGAAACATAAGCTGGAGGAGGAACTTTGCAGACAGAATAAAAATTTAATGGAGGAGACGTCCAGGAGGAAGAAACTGGAGGAGGAAATAGAAGGCATGAGGAGATCTCTCAGAGACCAATCAGTTAAAATAACTAATCTCACACAGCAGATAGAGGAAGTATCTATTGTAAAGAAGAGAAATGAAGATGACCTTAGACACCAAAGAGAAGTATTAGATGGTCATGTGAGAGAGAAGCAAAGATACATGGAGGAGATAAGAAAATACACATCCGATATTGAGACTTTACGTCGTCAGTTGGTCCAAGAACAGGAGCAATTAAAACAGGCTCACCTACGATATGAGCACTTACAGAAAACCTCTGAGGAGAAAAGCAAAGCCCTGAATGAGTGCAAAATAGAAATCGAAAGGCTTCAATCTCTCACTGAGAACCTAACGAAGGAACACTTGTTACTGGAGGAAGAGCTGCGAAATGTTAGATTGGAGTACGATGATCTCAGAATGGTCAGAAGTGAAGTTGATGAGAAAAATACCACCATTGCTGAACTAAAGAATCAGCTTCAAATGAGCAGCAAGCAAACCCTGGAACTTCAGGGGTTGATTAATGATTTACAGAAAGAAAGGGAAAAATTGAGACAGGAAATTGAAAAATTCCAAAAGCAAGCTCTAGAGGTATTCAAATATATTTTGATCCCAGCTTTACTGTCTGTCAGATATATAATTAATTACAGTGTCCATTTGAACAAATTAATTCACCCTTTGCTGTTTAAAGTCACTGCACTTGTGACTAACATTCCTTTTATGACTTTCTCTTATTAATTTTTAAATAAAAATGGCAGGATTTGGCCACTTCCTTAACCTCTTTACTCCCTGGAAGTTCTAGGGATCCATAAGCTGTCTCACCATCTAGCCAAGCCTTGCCTTCAGCCCTTGCCCCAGGAGAAACATGGGCTCCGTGCCAGTCTCCACCTAACCATCCTAGGGGAAGATGAGAGTACATGGAGTACTGCTGTGCTTTAACAGTCCCCTGCTGGCTGTGTGCCTCCCCGGGCTGTTTCAGCCAGGATGGCTTAAAGCAGTCCTTTGAGGCTGACCTGACTGCTGTCACAAACTAAACTGGCTAAAAACCCCAGAACCAACAAGCTATCAAGTGCTGCTTAGCTGGGTAAGGTGATGACTACAAGAGAGGATTAAAGATCAAGTTGTCAGCTGTACCTAAAGTACTTAAAGCCTACATTTCACTGACTGTTTTGAGGATTTATGTTCCTAAGTCACCAAGGGCATTTGCAAACTTTACTATTGGCCCTTATTTCTTAAACTCTAGGTGACAACATAAACAACTTAAAGAAAACATTTTTTCATGTTTTATTATGCATGGTTTCTTGTTCAAAGAGGTACTCTTTAAATATATACGAGTGAGCACTTGTGAAAATGTTTCTTTGTTTTTTCCTATATTTTCTCCTTTTCTCATTCCTATTCTCAGTTATTTTTTCCTTTATTCATTTTTTCTTTCCTTTATTTTAAAAATCCTTATAATGGTTTCTAAATAATACTAACATTTAGGATTACATAACATCTGTGCATATATATCTATATATATGCATGTGTTACAAATAGATAAACTTGTATTCAGTTTACTGTGGACTGCGTACAAATATGCATGCTTGTGGGTGTTTGTGTGTGGGTGTACAGATATGAAGACATTATGCAAATTAAAATGTAAAGCGACACAGGTAAAGTTGTTTGTAGTAACATATGAAACTAAAAGGAAAGCAAAAAGCAAGTCATATATTTCCTTTTTATCCATGTATGACCTGTCCTTAGATGATAGAAATTCACCCAGGTTAGTAGGACTGCCAGGGGATGTCTGCTGAGCATCAGACTATTAGTCTTGAATGCTCTGTGTATTTGTTGGGGTATTATGAGTAGTATCAAGAAGTTACAAAGAGAGAACTAAATCAGCAGAAAATCAAGGCTGTAGATAACAGAATGGAGTCTCCAAGTCTCAGGTGGTACTAGAGACACTGTAGTGTCCCACCCAGTGAAGGGATAATGTACCTTCTCTGATTTCAGTGTATCTATGGTCTTGGGTAAGGCACTGCTATGACTAGAATATTTTCCAGTGGCAGCTTGCAGGTTAAATGACAGGCTGAAGAGCATTGTAAGTGGAGGACACAACTCTAACCAGCATAAACTCTAACCATCGTTTCTTGGTTTATTTCTTCTTCACAACTGTAGGCATCCAATAGGATTCAAGAATCCAAAAATCAGTATAGTCACATCATGCAAGAAAGAGAAACCCTGCTGATAAAAATGAGCGCTTTGGAGCAAGACAAAGCCAGGCTGCAGAGATTAGAAGAGGAGCTGAACCGTTTGAAAGTTACCCTGGAATCGGAGTCACGTTTGAAGCAACGCCTGGAAAGTGAGAAGCAACAAATACTGAATGACCTCAATCAGTGGAAGAGCCAACACTCACGAACGGAGGAATCAATAAGGAAGATCCAGTGTGAAAGAGAGAAGAGTGAGAGGGAGAAGAATAGCCTGAGGAGTGAGATTGAAAGGCTGCAGATGGAAATCAAACGGATTGAGGAGAGATACCGGTGCAGACTGGAAGAGACTGCTGTCAAAAACCAGTCAGAGCTGGAGTCCGAGCGTCTCAGGCTGCAAAGAGAGATTGAGAAACTGAAGCAACGCCCATATGGGTCCCACAGATCTACGCAGACTGAGGAAGACTTCTGTATTGACGCCTCCAAGCTGCTGTTCAGTGGCCTGCGGAAGAAGATTACAGCAATGCAGCTGTATGAGTGTCAGCTGATAGACAAACTCACGCTGGATAAACTGCTGAAGGGGCAGAGGTCAGTGGAAGAAGTTGCGGCTGACATTGAACCCTACCTCAAAGGGGCAGGTGCTATTGCAGGGGTGTCGCTTTCACCCAGACAGAAGTACTCTTTTGTGGAGGCCAAACGGAACCAGCTGCTCACAGCAGAAAATGCAGTCCTGCTCTTAGAAGCCCAGGCAGCAACAGGAGGTGTGATAGACCCGCACCGGAACGAGATGTTAACTGTGGACAGTGCTATTGCCAGAGATCTGATCGACTTTGATGACAGAGAACAAATCTATACAGCAGAAAAGGCTATTACAGGATTTAAAGATCCTTTCTCAGGCAAAACTGTTCCAGTATCTGAAGCCATCAAGAAAAATTTGGTTGACAGAGAAACTGGGATTCGTCTGCTGGAAGCTCAGCTGGCTGTAGGAGGGATTGTTGATCCTGTCAACAGTGTTTTCCTACCCAAAGATATAGCTTTATCTCGTGGGTTGATTGACAAAGACCTGTACAGGTTGCTAAACAACTGCCAAGGCAATGCAAAGAACTTCATTGATCCCACCACCAAAAAGGCAGTCACTTACATGCAGCTGAAGGAAAAATGCAGGATTGAACCACACACTGGTCTGCTCCTCCTTCCTGTGCAGAAGAGGAGTATGTCCTTCCAAGGGATCAGGCAGCCCGTCTCAGCAGATGCACTCCTTGAAGCTGGAATAATTAAGGAATCAACAAGGAACGATTTGGAAAGAGGTGCAATTACAGTGGAAGAAGTGAGCGAGAGAATTATTGATTTCCTTCAGGGCTCTAGCTGTATTGCTGGCATCTATAACGAGGCTACTAAAGAGAAACTTGGCATTTACCAGGCTATGAAAATAGGTTTAGTTAGGCCGGGGACAGCCCTTGAACTCCTAGAAGCCCAGGCGGCCACAGGGTTCATAGTGGATCCTGTCAGCAACGTGAGGCTGCCAGTTGAGGAAGCTTACAAAAGGGGCCTTGTTGGAATTGAGTTTAAAGAGAAACTTCTCTCTGCTGAAAGAGCTGTCACTGGGTACAAAGACCCAGAAACTGGAAACATAATTTCTCTGTTCCAAGCAATGAACAAAGAGCTCATAGAGAGAGGCCATGGCATTCGTCTGCTGGAGGCCCAGATTGCTACTGGAGGAATCATCGACCCCAAAGAGAGCTACCGCTTGCCAGTAGAGACAGCCTACAAACGTGGCTACTTCAATGAAGAGCTCAACCAGATCCTTAGTGATCCAAGTGATGACACCAAAGGGTTCTTTGATCCCAACACAGAGGAAAACTTGACCTACTTGCAACTGAAAGAAAGATGCATAAAGGATGAAGCAACAGGGCTCTGCCTTCTACCCCTGAGAGAGAAGAAGAAGGTGGTGCACACCTCACAGAAGAACACCCTTAGGAAGCGCAGGGTTGTCATTGTAGATCCAGAAACAAACAGGGAAATGTCCGTGCAGGAGGCATACAGCAAAGGCCTCATAGATTATGACACCTATACAGAACTAGCTGAGCAGGAGTGTGAGTGGGAAGAAATAACTATTACGGGATCAGATGGCAGCAGCAGAGTGGTCCTTGTCGACAGAAAAACAGGTAGCCAGTATGACATCCAAGATGCGATTGATAAAGGTCTGGTGGAGAGGAAGTATTTTGACCAGTACCGTTCTGGCAGTTTAAGCCTGACGCAGTTTGCAGACATGATTTCCTGCCGTAACGGCACCGACGAGGTGTTTCGGCATGAGTCGGTGACTCGGTCTCCCACTGTGCTGAGTGTCAGGAGTTCCTCTTCGCTGATCAGGAGTGGTTCTTTCTCAGAGACCCCGGATGAGTGCAGCCCTATTGCAGCCATATTTGACACGGAGAACCTGGAGAAAATCTCCATCTCAGAAGCCATACAGCGGGGCATTGTGGATAGCATCACCGGGCAGCGGTTACTCGAAGCCCAGGCCTGCACAGGGGGCATAATATGCCCTACTACCGGCCAGAGGCTTTCACTTCAGGAAGCCACTGGTCAAGGCATCATCGATCAGGATATGGCCACGCGTCTCAAACCAGCCCAGAAGGCCTTCATAGGGTTTGAAGGCATAAAGGGCGGACGGAAGAGGATGTCTGCAGCTGAAGCAGTGAAGGAAAAATGGCTGCCTTACGAGGCTGGGCAGCGGTTCCTTGAATTCCAGTACCTCACTGGAGGTCTTGTGGACCCAGAAGTGCGTGGAAGAATAAGTACTGAAGAAGCCATTAGAAACGGATTGATTGACGGTCGCGCTGCCCAGAAATTACAAGACACCAACAGCTACCCCAAAATTCTGACCTGCCCCAAGACCAAGCTGAAAATATCCTACAAAGATGCAATGAATCGGTCAATGGTAGAAGACATCACAGGGCTTAAACTCTTGGAAGCAGCCTCTGTTTCCTCTAAAGGCATATCCAGTCCCTACAATGTCTCCTCTGCACCCGGCTCTCGCTCTGGCTCTCGCTCTGGCTCACGTTCAGGCTCACGCAGTGGGTCTAGGAGGGGAAGCTTCGATGCATCAGCAAGCTCTTCATATTCTTATTCATACTCAACCTTCAGCAGTGGGTCTATTGGGCGCTAATTACAAGTGAGGAGATGTGTCTGCATTTTACTGTCGTTTAGATTATTCTCTATCTCCTTTCCTAAAAGAAAAAAAAAAATCAACAAAGTAACCCAAAGCAAAGCCTTGAAGTCTTTTCTGGGTGTGTTACACTTTTCTTCTGAAAAATCTGTAAAATGCTTGAATACAAACTTGCAAATAGGGAGTGCAAAAGTAATATTTGTGAATTTTGAGTTTCGGTTCCCATTTCCTTTTAGTGTTTGGATTTTAATAGGTCTCTGTATATTTTAAATACCGTTTCATGCCTTCTCCTGTTATCCATAACTGTCAACCCATAAGGTGGTAACTGCGGTTTGAAAGTCTTGCAGTAGTTAATTTTTTTTCCACATAGACCTTTTTCAATTTGCTATTATGAAAAAAAAATAAAATATTGACAATATGGACAGAAAATGCCCTTAATATTGGTTTAGAATCTATACCATAAACATGAAGCTGTCTTTCAGATGCTCTACTTCTTTTATGTTTGGCTAGCCATTTTCTGAAGTATAGGTTGGTGGATATAAAGGGCTATTATTGGGCTGGGCTTTTGTTTTACTGTTACCCATATACATTTTCTACTGTTTTGCTTGATTTCCCTGTAACGAAAAAAAACCAATAAAAACTAAATGCACCATGTGACCTATTCTGGGCAATAAACTTCTGAAGTTTTAAAGTATTTGGTGTGTACTTATTATCTGTGGACATTCTTGAAAGTGCTGGTTAAAGAAAGAACTATGTTTAAAAGTAGCAAACACTAGCTTTGTTGTAAAGAATGTACAGGCACATTATTTTTCATGATGCTCAGCCATCACTTTTATGAATGTGGACTTCTGATTTTGAATTTTCTGTAGGAAAATGAAGACAGCCCCAATAATGGCAACTATGTCTCCGAAGCAGAAAGCCTGTTTCCACAGTTGTTTATAGACTTCATGATGATGATGATGATCAGAAGCATATTTCTTCTGCTTGTGATCCAGCTCATTATCTCTGCAGCTATAAGGGACTGAGTAGATTCTCTCTTACACATGGATGTAACTTGAGCAGAACAAAGAACTGGCTGGCTTACCTGGCCAGTATGGTGGCACAGGAGCATCTTTCAAAACCTGAACAATCACCTCCTGTAATGTCCTTTCACGTCTTCTACTGGGTCCCAAAAGCCTAGGCTGAGAAAATAGCAATAGTATAGCAGTGTTTGCATGATGTCTTGTTGTCCTCACTTCTATGTAGGCAGTTGTCAGCCTGTTGATTCTTTTTATCGGAGCTGAGCAAGTTCCTCAGATGACAAACCAGAGCAGGACAAAATGACCACAGCGTTAGAGGACACAAAAGTGATTTGAACCCACTTCGGCTCTGATTAATGTTCCTTAGCCAGTGTGGAAAATTACTTGTTCTCTCCCCTTTAACACACAGTGCAGATACCTCTGGGTAAGCACCATGTTTTCAGCAGAGTGACTGATCACTTACAGGAATTTAGTATGATTTTATACAACCACTAGTACAGCACTTTAATGACAAAGCTATTAGTATAATTTGCCAGTAGCTGAAATAAATTTCTCCTTTAAGTAGTTTAAAGCACATACCTGCTTTTAGTCATGTGCTATGTACATGCTCTGTGAATTTTATCGGTTGCTATAAATAAAAAGAAGCTGATGAGCATAAATGCTAGTCACTGTTAATGATGCTACCTAATTTTTTTGTAGCACATTCCCTTTCTGCAGTAAGGAATAGCACAAATTCTAATCCTGCTCTCTCTGGGTTAAGTTTGCCCTTTAGCCTGAGAAGCATTTTCAGTGTTTTCTGAAGATAAGAACTGTGAATAAAATCTCTGCCATATATAAAGTATCCTCAGTTACTGGACTAAATAATTAAATGGACTGGTCCAAGTCAGTGTTGGAGATCTCTATGGAAAGTAGGTGAGAAAGTGCTTCCTGTCTGCTAGGAAACTCCACAGCTTCAGAGATTTCTCTCTACAGCTGAGTTCATTAGCTGTATCATAAATGAAGAGTCAATGTCTAAATGGCTTTCTGACTGCTAGGGAGAAATAACCCTGTAAAACAAAAATCACTGTTTTATTTAATCCCAGTCTGTCTCTGCAGTTTTAAATGACTATGAGGTTCCTGTGGTCTACAGAAAAAGTAAAACTGGTCATTACTGATGGGAAGTCCACTGTTGGGTGTATACACCCCTGCAGTTTGCATGGGTTGAGAAATCCCACACACTTCACAGCAGACTGGGCTTACCTTTTTTTGCTCAAGTCACTCCTGGCGTCTTTTAGGTTGTTTAATACCCACATTTCTTACTGGTCGGTCAACCTTTTGTTCTGTCATGGTGACTGAAATATGAGATAATCTCACAGAAATTATGATGACAGTGTTTTCCCCTTGCATATGCTCCAGCAGCATCTGCTTGTGTGGCATTAGTGGTGACTTTACACAGCCAGAGAAGCAGGAGACTCAAGTGCCCGGGGCCTCAGTAGTAGATGAGGTAGGCCCAAACTCAAAATGACCTTGTTTTATATATCATATGCTCACCTTCTCCAGCCTCTCCCATACCTCCTGTGTAACCTTAACTCAACAAAATTAAAGGGATGATGCTGTAATTGAGTTGCCTGAAATTTTGCATGGTACACAGTGTTCAACATCAAAAAGATTGTGATCCTATGAATAACAAGCATAAGAAAATGTTTTGCAAAAACCACAATCAGGACTAATTACCCTGTAGAGTAGTAATTTCCTTAATTTTTACAGTAATGAAAAAATACTGTCAAGGCTACAGTGTTTCTGTCTATCATGTAGCTGTATATTTGAATCCTGTCCTTTAACTAACGAAGTGAGGTTGCTCAAGTGCTCTGTGTCCTTCCCAAGTAATTTGTGCAGAAATAGCAACCTTAAAGAGTAGACAGCTTTTGGTGGTTCTAGTCTTTCAGCTAAGCCTGCTGAAAATCACAGAATACTTCCTTAAGCCTGATTTTTGCGATCTTCTAAGTGCTGGAGTGTCAGTCTTGCTGGAACTGGGAGGTATTTCAATGACTGAGCAGAAATAGTAACTTGTAAAAGCATTTTTGTTACAGTAGTGTGGTCTAGAATGTATTGGGCCTGTCGGCACCTCTTGGGAGTACCAGCACTGGGATAGATCCTGTATTCATCCTGCTTTTGCTGACTTTTGCTGACTTTCCTCATATAGCCTGAGAACAGATGCAGCTGGAAACAAATGCTTAAAATAAAAAAAGGTATAGCTGCTCAGGAATGGTGTGTATTTAGGATTGGCTTCTGGTGATTGTAAGCCACACCTAAACAGAATATGTAGGAGCTCTGGTGGGTCTCAGTTGCTATGACAGTTACTTAATGAGCAGTGATGTGTCTCAATTCATTAAACTGGTGGAGGATGGTGAACATGAAGATTGTCACTTGCATAGAGAAGATATACTGGTATTTGAACTGAAATTTATCTTGAGGATAATATTTTCAGAAGGTATAATGAATCAATGTCTACCTGTAGTGAAATGTTAGTTTTGAGAATACTCATTTTTTGACCTCTATTTCCTACGTACACAGCCACAAGGTCAAATCTCATAATGCAAATTGCAATTAGGCTGATATTTCCTACCTTCTTTCTAGCACAAGAGCAACCATCTCCCTCACTCTTATCAATACCATTTTATAATGCAAAACCAGCTATTACTATTGGGTTTTGAATGAGCAGTATGATTATACTGATCCTTACCTAGCTGCTTCCAGCAAACAATGTAAAAATGCAGGGTAATAATTGTGTATTATGTAATTTTTTGGTTTACACCTGGCAAGCTGGGACCTCCTTGTGTTGGAAAATTGGAAAATTCAGACCTTTAAAAATAGACACATTGAATCAATTTAATAATTTCTCAGCACCACAATACACACAGTCAGGTATTACTGTTCCTTACTGAGCATGAATGCATCAAAACTAACTTTGGGAAAGGTCAATGAACAACCAGAGTGCTGTGATGCTTGGATTCATCAAAACAATTAGTAAAAGATAGTGTTGGACCGGGGAATGCTGCAATCTAAGTATAGGACAGTAATTTGCGAGTGAGCAAGACACGTAAACAATGGTGAGATTTTTATATACTAATAAATAAATGAAGCTTCATATAAAAGGTGAGATATGAGGCAATGCAGAATATTTGCTTTCCCACCTTTAGAATCAACTTTACCTTTTTCTTCAGAAAACTCAACTGTTATTCATGTAGATCTTTACAAGCAAGTAGTTTTTAAACCTATGTAATGTGTGGTCAAACATCTCTCTCTCTTTTGGAACCACATGAATCCAAACCTACTGAAGTTCCGCTGACTGCTGTGCCTAATTCCTGGTACCTGGTATTTGATAATGAAAAAAGATAATATTTAAGGAAGGGAACAAAAGAACGCAGCAACTGGTATATGCTTTGTTGTGTGTTGTTCAAGGATCCTGATTGTTTGCCACAGGTCCTCAGCAGCCAGAGGAGCTTTCAGAGCCTGCTGGCTCTGAGATAACCCGTCAGCTAAAAAGCTAGTACTAACTGGTAATTCTGGAGCAGGCATACGATAGATAAGGTGAAATAACTTTCAAGCTGATATTCTGGTACCATGAGTGGTCCTGAAAGATGGCAAAAGGATGAAAGTGTTAAATGAAAGTGATAAAAGGTAGTTCTACAACATTGGTGATATGTTTTGCATTAACTCATACATACCATACAACTTACGATTTTATCTATATGTATGTACTAGACTGGTCTAAAAGCATGTTGTTGGGGAGGGAAATAAATAGGAAAAGAAAACATCTATCTTAATCCATAATGAACATGTAGTATTTCAAAGTGAAGCTGTGTAAGAATAATATCTGATATGTTGGTTGTGGATGTTCTTGTTCAGCCAAGCCACCACTTTCCTTTTCAGTACTACCTGTCAGAAGATAAGGATTACAGTCTGATAAAGAAAGCATTTGCTACCTGAACAGACAAAGAATTTTGGATTAAAAGCTGTCCAGATAACAGTCAGTGAAGATGCTACAGGCACTTGAGTGTTGTGAGGTGGAGAACTGGACAGCAATGTCAAAAATGTAATTTTTACTGCAATCACTGATTTCTTGTAATATCTGTTTTCTTACAGCCATTCTTAACATTTCATACATTTCACATTATTTACAGACCCTACCATTTTTTTCTTAGATGCAGTTTAAATGCAAGATACTGGCTTTTATATTTGGAATAAAGTTAGAGTATGAAAAAAAGTTATGTTATTTCTGAACATCCAACAGAAAACATTATTTGCTATTCCTAGGAGTGATGACATGGTTGTCCTCCCTATGATATTAGAATTACAGAATAATATATAATATATTTATATTTTGCTGTCTTTGATATTTATGACTTATTCTCCCAACCCAGTGTGCATCACTATGAGTAGAAGTTAATGTGCCTGTCAAGAGTTAAGAAAGAAAAATATTCAGAGACTAGAAAAAAATCTCCAAAATTTAAATTTGCAGTGGCCTTAGAGCTGAAATTTACACTTGGATATAAATACGGATCCCAATCAGGGTAACCACACCTCTTTATAATCTTAGGTAAATTAAGAGGAATTGTAAGTACTTTGATTTGCAGCTGTAAGAAGAGAGACTTTGCCTCCTGGAGATTTAGGATGAAGTTCTGGCTCTACAAAAAGAACAGGGAACTGACTACTGATTCCAGTGGGACCAGTTTTCTGTCTTAGTCCTTTAATATTTTCAAATAAATTCAATTTTTTAAGCAAATGAGTAATACAGTCTTGCAACCCCCTTAATGTTTCATGCACTGTTAGAGACTTGTTCTACTTTATACCATAAATGTCTGTCCTCCTTACCAGGAGGACTAGCATGACCTGGTTCTCTTCTGTTCCAATCTTTTGGGAGTTTCCATAGATCCCAAACAAACATCCTTGTGGGAAAGGGAAGAAATATGTGACAAGAAAAGCAAGTAAGTAGAGAATAGCTAGGCTAAACTCGTCTCATTTAAGTAGTACTTGATATACACTTCCTTTGTGTGTACCAAGTGGTAAAAAATATGTAGGTCTAATTTCCCTATTTACAAATCCGTAAAGCAAGAAAGTTGCCTGCTCGTATTCCTGTAAGAAAGAGGTGAAGCTAAAAACAACAGAGAAAACTAGGCAAATAAATTTATTTAAAACCTCAGGGAAAAGAATCCCCAAAGTTGTCTTATTTACAGTCAGTCAGCTTACCACCCCAGGAACTTCACAGCGGATTTCCTCTGCCACCATGTTATGACCTACATGAAGTTCAAGCGGTGGCACATCAACCTACCGGATAAGCCACTAAGAAGAGAGGTTTTAAACTTTCTGAACAGCTTCAATCTAGCTCCAGTCTGTCTGCTTAACCATACAGATACCTTCATTAGCAGAGTGAGCATTTCCCAAACATAGGACTAAGTATAATAATTAATTCCCAGTTTGAGGGAGAAAGACCTTGGTAGGGTTATGGATTTGTCTGCATGGGATGGAGAGGATTTCTGGTGCTGTGGTGCTTTCATCTTGAAAACTAATCACAGAAATATTAAACATCAAGGAAGTCCATTGTGCATTTGATTTGGAGGGTGGTAAGGTCTGAAGTGATCTCAGCTGGAAGTGAGTTTCTAGAATTTTTTTTGTGTATGAAATCCTGTGTTGCTTTTCTGATGTTGGATGGCCTTGTGTTATTTCAGTGGTGACATTTTGCAGCAAGTCAGGGCCCCCTAGGGAAGGCAGATGCTGTGATTGCCAATTTCAGTCTTCAAGGTTATTTTGACTAGGGAAGAGAGATTTGTTCTGTATTTTGGAGGAAGCAAAGCAAAAGGCAGAGCACACTCATCAGTCCTTTTCGTTAAACAGAGGGCTTAAAAAATTTTGAACCAGTCACTTCTAGTTACTATGAAGCACATCCTTTGCACCTGAAATAAAGCAAACACTCTTCTCAGACCATGAACTGCTGCATCACCATCTCCCCTCACCATAATGGTTTTGGAAGGGTTTCCAAGCAGAGTACTCTGGTGTTAAGGGGGCCAGAGGGAAACTTCAGGAGTCCTAGAGAGACTGGAGGACAAACAGAATCTCGGTCACCGCCACCACGGCAGAGGATTGGCCTCTGCCACCACGTTGCTGCTGGCAGGGGCAGCTGTCGGTCAGAGGTGTGTTGTTCATCATAAATCCTTGTCGGACTGAACAAAGACACTTGACATGTGTCTGGGAACTTATTGTACAGTCGCCACAGCCCTGGCAACCCACTATTTAGACTGAAAAGGAGTTTGCCAACAAGCCCTTAAACTCTTACAACACACTTCCACAAGAGCAAAGGCTAACAGGCCCTTAATTTCATACAGTACACATCAGTAAGTTCTCAGCTCCCAAAACAAACTCCTCAAAAGTGCTGGGACACAAGCCACCAGACCACTACTCAAAGGTGCTGGCTAACAAACCCCAACACACCAATATTCAGTTGTCCCCCCCCAGAGAGGGAAACCTTTTTTACCACCTCAGTTATAATATTTGGAACACGCAGGGCTTGGGTGCATGTTACTGGGAAGTACTAGACCTGAATTGCAATTATTTTTAAAACTAGACTTGCAGATCACTTACAAAAAGTGTAATACTTCAGTAAACTACTGTGAGATCAAAAAAATAAATTAAAATCTCAGAGACTGGAAGATTTCTGTAACTGAATAAGCTTAGGAGGACAAGAAACATTAGCCCTCATACATTCCTGTATTATTTTAACAATGTGCCTAATAATAAAGTTTTAGGGTTTTGGTTTTTTGTTTGTTTGTTTGTTTTTAAATAAGGTAAGCTTGCAAATATGTAAAAACAACTTAGCATCATTTTCTTCATGGATTACTTTTGTGCTTGCCTAATTTTTGACCATTTTTGAAAAATAATGTCCTTAACACTCCTTAAATTATAGTCAAAGGAAGGAATTGAGTTACGATTTCCCACAGTGTTTAGGAACTGTAAATCTGGTCAGGAATGTGATTAACTGAGATCAGCTAGCAGCAAGACAAGACATCCCTGTCCACAGGAGAAGGTTACACAAAGTCTTTTATGAACACAGAGGAAGAGCTCCTGATTTTGAAAGTTGCTGAGATGCACTGGTTCTTTGTTTCAGTTTGTGAAATCAACAGGCAAGTTCAGAATCTTAGTGTGAATTTTGCTTTTGATCCAATATCTTTAGTGAACAGTGTTTTTAACTATATACAGAGATACAGATAAAGATGGAATTGAACAAGATTCCAACACCTAAAAAATGCAAATGGTTTCAGATAAAATGTGATTTAAGATTTCTTGGTCTGTGATATGGTAACTTTCACTGCCTGACTTTTTCATCTAGTGGTTTGTCAGTTCGCAAACACATCCAGAAATCTCAATGAAAATCCCTTTAAATTATAGTATATACAAACGAGTGCAGGTTAAACTCAATCACTAGCATTCACTTAATTACATAAATTAACAGAATAGTTGGAATTGGAAGGGATTTCTGGAGATGATCTGGTCCAACCCCCCAACTCAAGCAGTGTTGCTTATAGCAGGCTGCCCAGGACCATGTTCAGGTTTTTGAGTATCTCCAAGAATGGAGACTCTACAATGACAGCCCTTGCTCTAATGGCTATAGGAACACAGCAATTCCTGCATGTTATTTCTTTTGGTGTGCCTTATCTCATACTTTAACAACACTGAATTATAACATCTTAGGTGCCCTCTGATCTCTAGAAATGACCCCTGAAATTTCCAAAAATCTCTCTAATTCTCATTGCTATAAAAAAATCTTCTGTCATGTGGACATTTGGACTCATCAATGTTAATCCCTGTCTTTTGCAAAATCAGTCTTCTTCTACGCACTTTGGGATTCCTTTCGGCTGTTTCATTAATCTCTTTGCTTGACAGGTTTCTTAACTGAAGCTCTCTTTTGCCTCTTATTGGAGAGTCACTTACTTTAATGTCCTTCTGAGGTGTAAGAAAGGTGGCCTTGTTTTCTTCTTAAAAGACTAGGAAGAAGAAAGGAGTTGTCTCTTGTTGGAAGCACCAGTTCATTGAACCACTTCCTGTTGTAATTTTGAATTAAGATACTATGGAGCTTGGAGATGTGTTTAAAATTATGTACATGGTTAAGTACATGGTTCTTGACTTTGAGCAAGAATGAATACAGATCAACACAGTGATGAAAACAGGCAACTTTAATGTTACTGTGGTTCTCTGAAAGAATTTTCTTTAGAAGTGGAACAAAACTTACTAACAAATTATTGCAGTCATAGTTGCTTAAAATTCTGAAATGGCAGTGACTTAATCAACCTCCCCGTTACCTTGATGTGTCAGAAAGTCATGAGGTTTGTTACAACTTTAAACAGTGACTTTCTGTCTCCTAGTTTTTGTTCCAGGCTGTCAGTGTTTTTGACTGTAAGCATTTGGTAACACCTTACTCTCTTATGCTGGAAGTCCTAAAAGTCAACAGTTTGTAAACTACTCTCTGTAGCAGTCACTTGATTTCTGCAGTCTCTTCTAAAGATTGATAACAGATACTTTTTTTATTTGACATGTATGTCATAATAAGAGACACATACATGTGTATGTATATTTTATGTGTGTACATATATATATATGTGCTTTTGTAATACATGAGGAGCAACTGCTTACCAAAGTAAGCCACCCAAGTTATTAGTGCATAGTAATCTGCACTATGTCTCAGATGTGTGTGTCACCTCAATAACTTTTGAGGTACAGTTTTGCCTTGCAGATTATCAATCTGTCTGGGTATTCTCCCTTGGGACATGAAAATATTTCCATTTAATTTCCATTAGTTTTAAATGGGGTGTTTGGTAGCAGGCTATTTAAATCAGGCTGTTAAACTCAGGACTTGGCACTGATGTGGGAACTGATGAAATGAAAGTTGGAAGGAGCCAATCTCAAGTGAGCAGAATGGGTTCCAGTGCAGTGGCTTTGGGGGAAAGTGGGTCTGAATTAAATTTCAGTTTATTTCTTAATTACCTAGAGAGCAAAGAATTAAACAGAAAATCAGTACTGAGGTAGTGGTACTGAAATCACTTCTCTAGAGGAGACAACACATTGTTGCAGTATTTTTGTTTTGTGGATCACACAGTTGCTCATTTGCGATCTCTGACCATAGTTCCCAGTGATAGCAGTTCTTGAACAGTCCCACCAGCTTCCGCCGGACTGACCAAAAAACAACTAGAATATTCCCAGGTGCAAACCTCAGTGAGTCTGTTCACATGCTGATAGTTCATCAGCTATTCTGTACATTGTTATACCATTGCCAGAGTGTCTAGAAAACCAAGACTTACTGCTGTTATCCAGCTTCCACTGGAGTGGAAGGACAAGACTATGTCCTGCATAGGTGACTGTGCAGGCAGGTCCACCTTTAATGATAGGTGATTACAGAACAGTAGGATGAGTTATTTGAATCCTTTTTTTCCTCTCCATTTTAGTTTTTCTAGCTGCAAGTTAGAAAAATAAACACATTTTCCCATCTCTTCACATGCAAAATATGCCATATGTTTGTTATTTTCAGTCACATGAGGAGTCTGATTTGCTCTCACACCATAAACATTAGCTTAATAAATAAACAGGACCAGCTTGCTATATGACATGGAAATAGATGCCAGTAACAATGAAAGATCAGTTCAAAATTAGGCCTCCAAAGGGACTGACCAGATATGTGTAAGTAATTCCACAGATAGTAGCAATTCTTCTTTTAACACTTGCCATTCAGAGCTGCACTTTTGTGTATATTTTCCGTTTTCCTTGGCTGCCCCTTCCCTGGTATAATGTTTTTTCAAGGAAGTTTTCCACCAGCAATTATCTGGCAATTGTTGCATACTGATCTTTGGGCTTCAGCCACGCCTGTGGCAAGTCTTGAGAAATACCTGCTTCCAAAATGCGGGTATCTGACTATCCTACTTTCTCTGTTCAGGTCTTGCCTCTTTACCCATCCCTCAGCTCAGCATGATCTGGGATTTAACTGCTACCTACGATTTCTATAGTTTTCATTACTCTTTCTTGTAAGAAGGAAATATGAAAACCCTTATCAGGGGAATATTGCCTGTGTCCCACTGAAGTGCAGAAATGACAAGTAAAGGACATTTAAGAATCCCAGAATTCTTTTAATCCAGCCTTATTCCAAATATATTTTCTTTACATTTCTGACACATTTTGCAAATATGTATACCCCCCTACATATACACACACATACGTAACCTTTCCCATGGGGAGAGGGTGGCGAGGCACAGACCCAAAAGTGGCCCAAGGCGGCTCGGGCGCTGTCCCTGGTGCTGAACCAGGGCGCGGTCCTGGGTGCTGCAGCCCCCCTAAATGGTGCGAGGGCACACGCGACTCCTGTAATCTTTTCTTCATGGGCTGCAGCACTGGTGTCGACAGCAGTCTTGGGTACTGCACATGCCAGTGCTGCTGTGAGAAGTCCTTGCCCTTGCTTCTATGTTTACTGGACAATTTGTCTCTTGGAAACGGATGGGGCAATTCCTTTTGTCATGCATGGAATGAATAAAGAGGCATATCCAGAGAAGGAACGGGAGAGGTGCTGGAACATATAAGCCACATCTTTAGAGCTTTGTGTTCTCCAATTACCTGACGTTGTAAACAAATCTTGAACCAAAATAGCCTGTTCCTTACCAGATAAAAACCAGTTTCACTGAATTTGCTTTTTGTTTCTGACTCAGACTTTGATTAGTCAGACTGTGAGTCACAGCTATTCAGATGATAATCTTTAATCTACAATGAAGCAATCTTGCACACAAGCATTTTCTCTAAGACATACTGGTCATACCCTTCAGGTAGCATTTCTCAATGGTGACTTGATCAAATTCTGTGCTTGAATAAGCAGAAAATTTTCAGTACCTAGACTACTGATGTACAGAGAGCGGAATTGTAGAGTGATTTATTCAATCTGGAAAACATTTTTAGAACTTTGCCCCTTATACTAGTGTCTAATTGACATATGACTTATTTTCTAAAAAACCCTCAAAAAACCAAAAGAAAACAAAAGAAACAGACCCCCCCCCAAACCTCCACAAAACAACAACAAAAACACAAACAAACAAAAACCACAACAAAACCAAAACCAAACAAATAAAAAAACCCACAAACCCCAAGCACTTCAAACCAACAAGCAAACCAACTGAACTTTCACTTTTCTGGAGAAAAAAAAACACGTGGAACTTGATTCTACGTGTCATCTTTATTTAATGTCTTAATTCTTCCTATGGGAATTATATGACAGGAGAGAGAGAATAAAATATTGTGTATTGCAATTTGTGTCTTGTATAAGATGACTCCTTGCTCCTTAGATTTTTGTCTTTCCTGCATTATCCTGTGTCACCTCCTGCACTTTTTAATTATCCTAGGTCTTACTCAATAGTCAAATTGCACAATAACTGTCTTGACAGCAAAAACAGTGGTGAGAAGATAATAATGGAAAGTATGAGTAGATGGGGTGATTTTAAGCCATTGCTTTGAACCTGATGAATTCCATAGGGAAAATTCTAAAATCAAAAGCATATACAGTACTATCCACAGCTTTCCATGAAAATACTGCAGAAGAAAAATATCAATCAATATTCCCCTCCATGTTAATGATACCTCTGAAGTGTCTGTACTTTCTCTTTGCAGTCAGGCATTGTTGTTTCACTTTGTATCATATCCTATTCAGGGTGCAAAAAAGTCAAGGTTTAAACTAGTGAACAATGCAAAGTGGTAAGATGACTCAAAGGCACCAGATCAGTCTGTGTTCAGTGATTCCTCTCCTAAGGTTTGTTTTACATATAAGGGCAGTCAGGATAGCTGATATAAATTCATGACAAATATGAATTTGAAGTAAGTACAGAACACTAAATGAAAGCACCCTTATTCTTTTAAAAATAACCTACACATGTAGAGTGTAGTTTAACTAAAAAAGTAATACTTTAAAAGCCATGATAGACCAACTGTCCCAAGTTGCAGGATATACATGGCAAATCCTAAAACAATATTTCTCCTTTACACATATATTAGAGGAATATTTCCTCTTGGAAATTCAGGGAAGGATATAAAAAAATGCATTATAAAGGCACAGTCACTGAGACTGAACAAGCCTGGTGTTGGAGACTTAGACTTGGAGTCATTGATGGGAGAGTAGGAGGCAACTTGAATGGAGAAGTGGGAACAAGAAACTTAGGCAAAGTTAGGGCAAAGAAACTTTGAGCAAAGAATCTAGGAAGGGAGATCGAAAGGCAAGGAGGGAGACCCTGACTTGAGCTCAACAGGGAAAAGACATGGAGATATGAATCAATATGAAAAGTCCAAAGCAGGCTTAGCAGTTAAGGAATCTAGAACTACAGAAAATATGACAAAGATGAATCAGGACAAGAGCATGATAAAGATTGGTGAACAAAAACGGTTCTTTTTGAATGGGTAAAGGAATCTGTATCTGCTGGAGTACACTCTTATTCACCAAAAGGTCATTCCAGAGGTTTGCCGTTTTTCAGACAAAGTATTGTGTTGCAGTTCCCTGTAGGGCTGATTCACAAAGAAGAGGCCAGCTTTGTTATTGTGACATTTTTACTGTTAAGGCCATGTAATGAAGATGTGATTTAATGTCTGGATTTATCTCTTGTCACACATATTGAACAATCAATCATTGGAAATCAGGAAAAAGGTTGTAAAAAGAGGAAAGATATCACAAGGTTATGACATATATGCTTCTCCATTGTACTTGTTTGCTTCTTCTAGTCTTGATGTTAAGCAGTGACTCAGAAGTTATGGAAAAAAAAATTGTTTCTATTTCATTTACTAGATGAGCAGCAGAAGAGTCCCACCTGACCAGGCAAACTGACATATAATAAGCATATAATATAATGACATATAATAAGCAAAATGTCGTGCTGTAGGAATTGCCTGCTAAGCAGCCAAAAAGGAACATTTTTAACCTCTTCTTCCTTTTCCATCTGTAAGGTCTCGTCTTATTTACCTTCTTACTACCACAAGTATTATGAAAATAAATGATTTACAAGGCACTTAGTTATTCAAAAGAGTAATGTTTTAGAACAGTTAATGAGAAAATTCTTAGAAGGATTAAAAGAATATGAAGCAAATAAGGGTCATACATCGAATGACAGCAGACAAAATGTATATCAGTAACAAAATAACATGGCAATCTGTTATATATTCACAATAAAATGAGGTTGGCATGGAAAGAAACACTATCAACCTAATATAACGAAATTAGAGACTAACAGAATTTGTAGACTCAAAGGAACTAAATTAATGTTCCATAAATAACTTCAATTCTGGTATTTCTTGATTCTTATATGCTCAACTTTGCACCTTAAAGAGGTTATTTCAGGTTGGTTTTTTTTTTTTGGTGTGCATGTGACATACATATTTTCGTACAACCTGTCTTTCCTCATGTTTGCACAAAGCAATTACTCCAGAAAACACTTAAAATGCTTCCTTGTTAACTAAAATTTCAAATCCTTGCAGACTAAGCAGACTACCACAGTTAACAAGATTTCTATATGTCATCCTGAGTACTAGCTTGGTGGAACAAAGCTTTGCCTGGTTCAGGAATACAGCTATCTTCTGCCCTTTTTCTTGAAGTCTGAACCCTGAAAACCTTCCTACCAGAACTTTATGCTTCTAGTACCTCAAAAACCCAAATACTGAGCACACTACTGGTCCTGCTGTGGATTATCCATTGTACTCCATCTGCAGGAAACACCTCAAGAGTTGAGGTTATACAGCTTCTATAAAGGCAGTCTTTCTGACATGAAAACAAAACTACCCTGAGCCATTAAACCCCAGCTACTCCCATGTACTGTACATGTACACCACAAACTGTGCATGTCCAGAGCTGTAAAAATCAACAAGATTCAATGACAGAAGGTGTCTGCTGACAGGCTGTTGGTAGCCAGAAGTACAAAATGAGTGATGAAGACGAAAATAAAAATAGAAAAATTCAATTCATGGTGATAAATTCTGAATAGCAGCACATAACTTAGCAGTTTCTGTATGTCGGGTGTTGCAAGGTTACCTTGATTTGAAACCTTCTTACAAAGAGGCTAAAGAGATCCTGTCCCTCTGTTGCACTGGTAGTGTGTTTTCATCCTTTCTGCCCTGGGGTAAAAGAAGTATAATTTTACTTTGAATAACTAATTAGCATCATCTTATGATGTCCTGTGATGACATTATTTTTTACTTAATCATCTACAGGAAAGTTTTGAGACCTCACTCAGTATGCCATGTCATGGTGCTGAGCACTAGAGAAGTATACAGAGTTAGATGGCCCTCCCAAGAAGAACTTACAGCCTAAAATAATTTTTTTTATTTTCTGTATTTTAAAACCAAGTTCCCTCACCAATATTGCCTCTAGCATTAATGGCTGAGTAGGGATAAAACAGGAAAGAAGCATACAAAATATACTCAAAATACAATGGATTTTCTAGTCTCATGGCTGGAAACACCAGTCTCTAGGGTAGTTTCCAAACTAGAAAAGAGACTGCTTCTTCCACTATACCATGTACCTCATATGTCATGAAGTTTCTCTGCCTACAGATGCTATAAGGACTATTAGATGTCATACTAAGCAAGGCTAGAGTTATAAACTGATGGCCTAGTGTTTCAGAGACGACGCTGCCACAGGGGAAAGCAGGAGAAACTCTGTCCTTGGTGAAGTTGAGGTTTTGCTTTGTCAGCCTCTTGAACATGTGTGTTGCTCAGGGTAATCACGGTAAGTTTCAGAGAACAGCATTTATTATTTATCAAATAAATCAAATAAGTCGGAAGGTTTACAGTGCACCTTGTGATTCAGAGCTGGACAGAGTGCAAAACCGTGTTTTCAAAGTGCCATCTAGTGGCTCCATAAAGGGGTCCTCTTTTGTGTCAGAAAGTGAAGTTTATCTTCCCAGAGTTCGGGGTCAGACCAAAGGCCATGCTAGATTCAGAGCCAAGGTGGTCAGTGATAAGACCTTGGTACCTATTTGCAGCCTGCAATGAGCAGTGCAAGTGCTGTAAACCCTGCTCAGTCAGGCGACACGACAGCGAAACCGGTACACATGTCTCCAGGAATGGGGATGTGTATCTTGCTGCTGCACCTGGTTGGGAAAACAAAATTGTGCACAGAGTTACACAAACAAAAGGCACATAGAAATAATTGAGGTTTATTTTTCTGTTGGCAGGCCATCTGTTTTTTTTTCCAGGAAGACAACAGCCTCTAAATCCCCAACTAAAGCTGATTAGCAATAGAGAAGTTTTTCTGAATTGCTATTTATGAATACCTTAAATTTGACTGCAGACCTCTAAGGGTCTTCAGAGACAGAATGAAAATTACTGATGAGCTTTATTTCCTTAGAAATATAGGGGCAAAATAAATGGGTCAAACTGGATGGGACAGATTTTTAGCAAACCGGTGTCAGTTTCATTTGGATGGAACAGCTGGCTTTGTGACTAGAAAACTGGCGTAAGGAAACCAAAATTTGTTTTCAACCAGATTTTACTGACGCAAGCCCGAAAGCTTTGTATCTATGTGTAACAACTGAATTAATTGCTCCCCAAGAGTCACTGAATTCTATACAGGCTTTATTATATTGGTAGCTTTATTACTGTAAAGTTTAGTGTTCTTAGTTTGGCATTAGTTCCTCATAAAAATCATCTCTTTGATTACTGATCCTTCTTTGCAACTGACAGATGCATTGTGAGCCAATATAAATCAATGTATTATTTCATCTGTTTACAGTTCCAGAAGACCAGAAATCATTCTTGGAAGCTATAATTCTAATTCACTTACCACTAATTTTTAAATTTTCTTCTGGGTTTTTCTCTTGTGGCTGGAATAAATGGACTATTTGCTTCTGGTTCCATTTACACATATCTGTCAGAATGACTGAAACTCTGCAGGAAGATAAAACTTCTGCAAGAAGCGGTGAGTTAAGCAGAAATTTTATACTCATTTACAACTTAAAGGCAATGTATAACTGTCTTGACACTGGTCCTGAACTATATTTTATTTAATACCAAGTGGGTTTTTCTTCAGTTCTACTTTCATGTGGCAATGGTGGTTGAATATATGATGAAATACATGATTCACAGAAACATCTTGTTAAGCTCCAGTTTTTGCTCTTAAAACTTGCCACTTCCATGTGGTACATTCAAATGTTTAGTTAGACATATGTTGTCTGGGGGGGGGGGGTCTGACTATACATCCTTTTCTGAATTGGGGTCAGAGTACTAACAATTGCACTATACATAAAAATAGATGTTGCTGTATCTGTTTCTAATAATTTAGGAGACACTCAGGCACCATGGTGTTGAGGCCTAGACTTACTTCTTAATCTTTTAAGACCTAAATGAATGATATAACATATGATAAAAATCCAAAAAGAAAGGAAAAGAACCCACAAAGAACCATCAGTACAGCAATCTCGAAGTCCCATGGAAATAAGTCAGTTAATTTAATTGAACATTACACATTCTTAATCTTTACAGTTGAAATTAGTTACATCTGGAACATTAAAAGTGAACACCAATTTTTTGGTTTTGATAGATATTTTGATATTAAACCCAATTATATCCCCTGAAATGAGGAATATGTGAGTGATAAGGAGCCATTAGGCTAGGGAAAATGGTTCTGTTTTTCCTAATTCTACGGGTGCATAAAATTATGCTAAAAATTGATGTTTTCCTGCCTCTCCCACACAAATATTTTGGGTATTCATTCTCTAATCAAAAGCATTATCAAATGAAAGAAATTCTTCCCAGAAAACATTTTCAAAAAGTGAAGCTTTTTTCCTGAAAGCTTGCAAACAAACAAAGAAACAAACAAAAGTCTTTACCTCACTACAGAACATTGGCAAAAGCAAACTACAAATGCTTCCTCAAGTTCTAGTCATATGACCCTTAATTTAAAATGTGTTTCTTTTTGAAATGTGGCCTATAAACATGCTTGGGGGGAACTCAACAGAGTCATTTAGGAAACAGAAACTTGAGACATGTGGTTGAAATATGGCGGGTAGAAAAATAGAATACATTGCATTAAGGACATTTCAAATGCAATTTTCTAACTATTTTCTCTTTGAATGAAATCGTGGAGACACAGGGGATAAAGGCAACAAGGTACATGGCCAGCAAGGCAATTGGCCTTGTAGTTTGTCATTTATTGTTTGCACTTAGCTTTAAGTTTGTAAAACAAATCCTTCTGAAATAAAACACTCAAGCAAACAATATCTTGTCTAACTGTTTATCTGGTGTTCCCATCTTCAGAATGATTAAGTATGTATACTTGCCTGTATAGACCTGTTGCCTATAGGTGATGTATTAAGGAACTGATTGAGTTAATGAAATCAGTTGCTGTATTTGACAAAGGAAAAAAAGTAATCAGTACAAAATGTTTTTTTGAGCTAATGCAGTCTGAGTCCCTTTTAATTGTTTAATTGTCAGCAGAGAGAGAGCACTGGAGGGATGATAAGGCAGGATCCAGAGTTTAATTTCTGGTTGCCAAAGACCTTGTGTTTAGGGATCTGTCACTGCCTCTGCAAGTCTGAAAAAAAAACTTTGCTGTCAGGACACTACCATTTACTGCCAGCACACCCCCCACTGAAAAATGAGAGAAGGAAATCAGTGTACTACAAAATTGTTTCATCTTTAGGTTTTGCATGATTCATTGTGGCTAGTCTGGTAGAGAAAGAGAAGTTCCAGATCAAGAAGTTATTTAAAACTTCCTAGTCCAAGCATCACTGCTTCCTTTTCCACTGCCAGAGTATGTGACTTCTGTCTAACAATAGATGTATATGGCCTTGACTGGTGCTATCAGGACTTCTCAATTAGTTATGATGTGGTGTGAGGATATGTTGCTTCAGGAGGGAGACCATTCCTTGGCGGACTATCCCATAATAGAGTGACTGGCAGGTCTTGCCAGGAGATGTAAAGTACCCCCAGGCACTGCCTGCCCGCTCTGCATCCACAGAGTGGGACGGGAACCTCAGGGCAAAATTCACACCCTTTCCCAACTCATCTGTTCCCAAAGAGAAGGTACTCGAGGAGCAGATTCCAACTTCCTCCACACTAAGGCTCCTCCACTATTTCTTCTAGTCACAGCAATGGGGAACAAGGAAAATGTACTCCTTTCAGGTTCCCTCCCACATTAGCCAGCCACAGCCTTGCCCTGGGGAATCTTAACCAATGAATTTTTCCCTCATGATGCCACAGAATGAAGGGCAATCACACAACACTGCAGTGCACTATACATCAGACTGTCCTTTGAAAAATACCAGAATTAATAATCCTGAAAGAAAGTCCAAGCTTATGTTTCCCTTTTTTCTTTTTCTTTTTTTTTTTTTTTTTTTTTTTGAGAAGGATGTTTTCACGTCTTGTATTTCAGACATTGTTCAGTCTCTTAAAATACCATGTGACTATACACATCTTTCTTAAATCACTTCCCCAAAGTCCAGGTATTAGCCCAAGTAAGATATGCAGCTGCCTCCTTGCCTTCAGAGTTCTGCTCTGGGTCATGGGCAAGCCCCTTGCAAATAAATTGTTGGAGTTTTTTTTACAGGCAGTAGAGAGGCTCCTGTAACCACCTCTGTTACTCATCAGCTAATTTACTGGAAACCTGGTGACTTGTGTGACTGGCCAAATATTCTTTCTGGAGTGACACAACATTCCATAGCAGAAAATGATTAAAAAGGCATTACAGTTTGCCAAATGATGTATCCAGAATGATAGTAGTGTGAAGAACAGTCTTTTTGCCATTCTAGAAGACTAAAAATTCTGACAAAAAGTTATTAAAGGCCATAGGTGTATATGGAAATGGAATGGATTATTTAGTCATCCTGAAGTTTAGAGCTCCGGGTGAAATTTTGGCTAGTGAAATGAAGACTATCCTTCTTCCTTTCATCCTCTGGTTTTGTTTACAGGAGAATGTAGAACCAATAGAAATTCATCAGTAGTTCAATAAAACTTCAGCAGGTGAAGGTAAATTTAGCAAATTGGATACAATGAGTTCCGGAGGTTTTTTCTCTAAAACTTTCCTCGTGTATTGACAGAGTAGAAAGGCCCAGATTGATTGCAACAAGTATTTGGTGCGTTAAGGACTAGAAATGTACTTCAGTTAAAAACAAGAAAAGTACATGTTTTACAACAGATATAAGCATGGTACCTGGAAGTGATATTTCAAGTTTAGTCCAGACTTGCTACAGAATGTTTACGGTTTGCAGACTTTATAAGGAAGAGCATTCACTGAAAAGGCAAACAGGAAACCACATTTTAAAAATGATAGCTGAACATATGGAAGTTTTCACATTCATGATGTGAAGTGAGGAGTGCATGTTACTAACAGGCAGTGATTTTGTATCAGCTGATTCTGTATCATAATGGGCCTGTATCAGACTCCAAGGCACTATTCTAGTCTAAACTGTAGAAAAAGCTCATGTCTCAAGCCAGAGCTTGGTTGCAAGACCTGGGGAGACAACTTGTGATGGTGTTCAGATACGTGTATTTTGACCTACAATATTTATTATTTGGCAGTGTTTCTTTTGCCTAGTGAGAGGTCATGGAGAAAAAGTAATCAGGAATATTCACAAATGGGCTGAAGAAGACCATCTATCAGCAAAAGCTTGAGATTTCTTAAAGGAAAATGCTCAAAATACTAACTTTGAAAACTTTTGCACTAGATGAGAGCAAAGTTGGCTTTGCTCATATGTAGAGAAGGTGCTTTTGGAGTGAAAAGAACTTTCAACAGAGTCTCACTTAAGACAGAGAGGAATTGGAAAAATCAAGCTAGGATTGTCTGTAGAAGCCATAAAAGTTTCCCTTGCAGACACATGCTGTTATGTGATGTCTGCAGCTGAGGATACACTCATGCTGTGATGTCTGGGTCGTAGGTTATCTGCCTAACCTATTATGCAGGGACGATAGAAGCGTTAGACCCCAAGTAGCAGGATCCTGTGCAGACTGCTCAGCCTCCAGGTTATCCAAATGGTGAGTTCAGTCATGGTGCTGCCAGTCCAAAGGCACATAGGAAACAGCAGCATGAGCATAGCGTGAGGTGGCCTGAGACGTTTCCATAGGGCTGCACCTTTGCGCTTGCCGAACACATCGTCCCCAGATTAGTGGATATAGCAGCTACAGCTGCTGTGATGGAATGCACAGGCTGCCTGCTAGATTTGATAGAAGTTCTAAAAAAAACCAAAAACCAACTGTCTACACTGCTTTGGGGATTGCTGCTAGTGCTGTGTGTTCATGAGGCCGGGCTGCCATGCTGTTCAAACAGTCTCTGAGATTCTGTTTCCAAAAGTTGTCCCTTCTCACTCTTTCATGTTTCACAAGCTGCACAAGTGGATTGTTTAATGACCAACCGTGCCTTTTAGGCCCGGAGGGTAACACCATTACACAGAATCACAGAATCCATTAGGTTAGAAAAGATCTCTGAGATCATTGGGTCCCCCTGGCACAGCTTAAAACTATGTCCTCTTGTCCTGTACTAGTTGCCAAGGAGAAAAGCCCGATTCCCACCTGGCTGCAGTGTCTTTCAGGTAGTTGTAGAGAGTGATAAGGTCACTCCTGAGCCTCCTCTTCTTCAAGCTAAACAACCCCAGCTACCTCAGCCACTCCTCATAAGATCTGTGCTCCAGACCCTTCACCAGCTTAACTGCCAAATTACATCTTATTATCTGCCCAATTACATTCCCTGTTACATCTGGTGGGCCACCTTGAGCGTGTCGAGGTGTGCCCCGAGGAGGAGGGTGTAGTGGGGGTGGTGTCTGTGTGTAAACACACGTATTTTTTTATAATCTACCTGCTCATTAGAACCCGTCTGTCCGCCAGGGACTCAAGCAAAAGGCCAGACGCCAGCGCGAAGCGGCCAGGTCCAGGCAGAGGCATCGTGGGTCGTGCCGATGGTTGCCGAGCCCCGGTTCCTGTCCCGTGGGGTGCAGCAGCAGTTGTCCCGCTCCTGGCTCCAGCAGCCGCCGTGGATGCGGCGACGGGCGTCGGCAGAGAGCGCTGATGCTGCAGCCGCCGGCACCTACTCCGCACCCGTGTAAGTTTGCGCACGCTTTGCATGTCGTTTTCGGGGTAAAGCTAGTAGATTTTGCTCTATTTAACGGGGCAACAGGGGAGAATTCCTCCTGGGCTGGGCGGGAGGGCAAGGGCAGCCGGGGACCTGGTGCGGGATCTTTCCGGCCACCCCCATCCTCCTGCAGAGAAAGGACTTACGGTACCTCCCACCCTCCAACCGTCTCCAAAGAAAGAAATCGAACAGGTCCCTTTCACTTTTTTTTTTTTTTGTTTGTTTGTTTGTTTGTTTGTGGGTTTTTGTTTGTTTGGTTTTTTTAGTTCTCTGCCAAGTGTCTCATTAGTCAGTAATTAATCATTGCAAATGCCACCATCCCCTCGCCTCTGGACCCCGTTGTTTGTGATGGCTGCTGTCCTGCGTGGAAGCGCCTGATGGGACAGAGATGGAGAAAAGGCTTCGTGCTGGCCCACACCTCATTGGGTTGGCACCTCCTCTACTCCCCCTGCAGTTTTCCAGATCGCTGCTAATAAGTGTATAAGCATAAAGTATGCCCTTTGTGCCATTTGGGGTTGCTGTGAGCTGTCACAAGTGTGTTGTATAGAGGCTGATTTTAATTTTGCCACCCAGGAGAGTAATAGTCCCAAGGAAACGAAGCGTCCTTCTGCTATTGTTATATATCTGAAGGAAAAATCCTGGCACATAATTGGCTGAAAAATAGTAGTGTGATGAGTCAATAAATTTCTATTGTGTAGCTTTCTCTGAGTGAACAATGCTATGTTCTGGGGTAGTGTTAAACAATTAGTTCACATATCATGCAAATAAGCATATCCTAGATGGATACATGTGGGTGTAGTAGAAATTATTCATCTTTGGCCAATCAGACAGCAGTTTTTATTTATTTCAGTGTTTAACAGAATACCTCTCTGAGCTCTGGGAGACCTTGCTAGCAATTGAAAATACAATAACTTTACAAGAAGAGCCAGCAGTTTTTCCTCACTCTCAATCCAGAATAATAATATATGACAAAATACCCTGTTCCCACAACAATTAGCCTTTCTCTCCCCAAGTATATAAATAAGTAGCTGTGCAGGCTTGACAAACATCTTGACAGTGTATGTCCTGCCATTGGGGCTCCCTACTCTCTTTCTCTAGTGGAAGAATTTTTGGCATCAATGTTTCTACCAGTACAAGGCAGAAAGAGAGATGAGTCTATCCAGGGGTCCATCAGAAATGAGTAATAAGGACAGAACCTTAGTTTGTGTAAATGCAGCTGGCTGGATTGAAGAAAGTAGGATGAAGCAGAATGAAAATCAGCCATATTGTTTCTTCTGAATGTCAACCTTCTGTTCCCTTCATAGTTCTATTTAAAGATATTGTATCTTTGACTATGTGCAGTGAAAACACTTACAAGGAATGCACCTTCATCTTTGAATGGTACTTACCATTTTGCCGGAGTTTTTTGGAGTTCTGTGTAAATTCCTGCAGTTATTTTTATTGTTTAGTGTTACAATAGTGCCTAGAAATCTGAACTGTGTTTGCCAGATGCTGTTCAAATATGTACTAAAGCACAATCCCTTCCCAGAAGGTTAGCAAGCTAGCTCTTTACCCTGAGACTAGAATTTAATTCCTGGATTTCATTTCTTGGTACATTTGAGTTCTTGCATCTCAAGAAAATTTTTCTCTGTTCTCAGTTAATCCCAGTTACTGACTAATTAGAAGTTAATGTTTTTTTGAAGGGGGACTACCAAGAAAGTTTTCAAGAAATGTGGAGCATGCAGGATTCTTAACTAAGTCTCTACAGATGGTGCTTGCCTGCAGACTCCACTAGATCTCTCTAAGGCATTAAGGAAAAGTTTAATATTTTTCATTTTGTGCAGGGAGATTAGTGGTTCCCAGCTGTGCCTGAGACCATCCATTCTTCACAGCTGGTCATTCTTATTAATCCTCAGAAAATAGCCTATGTTATAATTTTTTTTGGTTTGTTTTTAGTTTTGGTTTGTTTTTTTTTTTTAAATACAAACTGAGCAAAATTAATTTAAACATAATACTGTAAAAATTGAAATCATACTTTTTGGTGGATTACGTTCATGAAGAAGTAACTTTTGTAGGGTAAAGGAGTAATATCCCAGGTTCATCTCTCTGTAATGGGAGAAGATAAGCATCCCAGGCACGTTTCTTAATGAGCTCAAGTGCATTTTTAGTCCGACTGCATTTTCATTTTACTTGGGGAGAGAGATGTCACCACAGAAAAGCACTGAGCATTATGACAACTGGGTTTAACAGGTCAGGAGCCTGTTAATGTTAATGGTGCCATAAACCAGGAAAGGGATATTTTGTTTTTACTGGAATTCAAAACTTTAAAGTGCATTGCTCTAGCTGTGTTCCCTGAAAATGTGAAGTTTTCTAGGACCATCAACCCTGACAGTAAATGGTCAGCAGAAATCTACAGTGAGAGTTCATCATGGGTTTTCTGTGCTTTCAGTCAGGTAAGTCTGACTAAAACCCAGTTCCAGCTTCCCTGTTGCTCAAATGCGTATGCTCCAGTTGTTGGGACTATGCCTGGCTGTTTGCATTGAGATGGAGGTCCTCTTAGTTTGCCTGTCTGAGGCCTTAAAGCAGATACCGAATTTCACTTAGTCCATTGCCAGACAGTGCTTGGTTTTTCCAGACTTCTAATTACTTGAGCACTCTGATTTATCATCCTGCTGGTCAAGAACAAATCACAGTTCAAGTAGACATTGCATGCTTTGCAAAAGAACTTGCTAAAAGCAAGTTAAACCGAGTGACTTCCAGGCGAATATAGTCTCCCAGCCCTCATCTTACAGCTCCAGAGGCTTCTGAGGGCTTTGCTCACTATGTACTTGAGCATATATGCTCACTATATGCAAAGCCGTTCTTGCTCCTGCTTCTCCAGGTGCAGCATTTCTTTGCAGCCTCAGGCCAACTCTCATTCTTAGGTTACATCTGTACTTAAAGGTGTTCATTTGTGAATACAATGCCTTTTCTGGCTTTCCACTGTGGACTTTTTACTGTACCAGCTCTTCTTTAGGGATAGCTAGGCAGAGAGTTGGTTTCTAGCTGTGTCGAATCATTGTCTTCCACTGTGGCAGAGCCATTCTGCTGCCACTTGCCAACAACGGCTCAGTTTTACTTTGACAGTGTTAGCTGTCAAGGGAATGCTTTATTTGTCCAGGAACAAAAAAATGAAAGAATTCCTCTTCGAACAGTATGGAACTAATTCTTTCTTTTTCTTTTTAATTCCCCCCCCACTCCCACCCCCCAAGCAATTGAAATTTGGATTTTTCAGTATTAAAAAAACCCACTCTGATCTCCCCATCACTGAAGATGCTAAAGTGGTTGTGCCCTAGAAAATAAAATGGCCTGACTGAGGTGGGTTTTTTTACACCTCTACTCTCTCCTTGCCCTCCCTAAAATGTGATTACACGAATGAGTAATTGAACATGATTTGCATCTATTTAAGGCAAAAATTTCTCAATCCTCTATGTTTTTCAACAACTGGATGAAAACAGGCATGTGAAAAGCTTAGGGTATGAAATATTCAACATTTTTCTTAGAAGCACATTTACACATTAAAATTAAAATTGAGGCTAGGTGAAATATTTTTAAATATCATACTGTTTTTCTTTGGTGTTTGCTGTAAAATGCACTTTTTATTGTTTTTGACTAGTAAGTTTTATTTTTGTTCTGTTTAAAGATGTAGAGCATCATGTTAATCAGAAAATTCAGTATCTGAGCCTCATCCATTTTAGAACAGTGTGGCTTCCTTCATTTTCTCCCACAAAGATTCTAACCTGGAAATTATTTAATTATAGTGATCGGGGAACTATATGTCTCCAGAGAGTATTCATTGTCCTTGCATGGAGGAATACCTTATATGGCATGGCAGAAAACTAGTGATTTTTTTCTGTTCCATGCTAGCATGTTTATGAGGGTGAAACATAGGTTGCATCTCAAATAGCAAATTACTTTGGAGCAGGAGTGTATTTCTGAAACCCAGGTCCTGAATGTCCTCTCTTCCTGTGCTTACTCTCATGTCTGCAAATTACAGGGTTGCTTTCACATGACATTGAACTGGAAGATTGTGCTGGTTTAAAAGTTACCCAGCAGGGGAAATGAGCTCAACTCAAAAGAGAGATTATAAGTCAGAATAACAAT